>JBBMOE010000003.1:5921300-6111845 GCA_037975065.1 Chaetodon trifasciatus
TTTTTAACTCAAACACTGATATCAGTATCAGCATAAAAAAACATCCAGTATAGGTCAGCCTCTAATCACATGCCACCCAAATACTGCTGGATGGTTGGATCCATTAAATATTAAGTATCAGTGAACATGAGCAGGACCAGCATCAGTGCAACCACACGCTTTTCAGTGGTTACAGGTTGGACAACCCTTCCCAACCCTTTCCAGGTTGGATGCTGTAATCAATCGACGACATATTCTGCTTTCAGTTCAGAGGTCAAAGCACCACCAACCTCTTGCCTTCCAGGTCAGAGAACCAGCTGAGGTTATCAGCAATGATGTGGTGATTCTTACACCCTGGACATGTCACTATCACAACACCTTTGTGATAAGCCTGCTTGGATATCTTCTGCATGGACCTGGTAGAGCAAACCTGCACAAATGATAGAGCCTACATGTCAGGTATAGCACTTCAGGACTCGGACACAGGTCACAACACAAAAAAAGGAAAACACACCAAAAATGTTTACTGAATGAAGCAAAGCAATGTCCCAGCACTGCTAGCTGCTGCTGGTACCTTGCACGTGTAAACGAGCTGATAATGCGTTGACTGGATCTTTCCTACAGCGTCACTTCTGATACTCGGTGAAGTTGAAAATCCTCTGCAACTACAGAGATGAGCTTCACACCTGTCGGCAGGTAACAACGCATGAACAGTACGCCGGCCCTGTGAGGAGAGAAGCCCCGTCTTGGCTGCGGTCGTCGGTGGTCCTGGGGGACGACAAGAAACCGCCGTACGGAGTCCGGACAGTGTTGAACGACTGTGATAAAAACACCGAAACAACCGGCGGACAGTCAGCATCGTCCTCGAGAAATCCGGTGAACGTAAAGTAACAAAACTTTGGCGTAAAACTAACATGACGCGTGACATTTATGTATTTAAGGACGTAAACATTGCTACCGATTTCATCAGCGTGTGGTTTGTCGCGGCATGATGACATCACACCGATGGGTCGTTTCAAAAAATAATCTTTATTGACAAATTGTACAAATACAACGGGATCAGCATTGGCAGGACACTACGGCGGGGGTAATGGCAAATTATTTGTATAAAACTTGTATAATTTCAGACAAACCAAAACAAAAGAATGTAACTAGGCAGGTATTTTTAATTTTAAGGCTTTCAGTTTATTTTACTGATAATACGTATGTAAATTAATGAAGTAAAACTCACACAGAGGCAAAGTAAAAGATAATACCACGAGCTCCACCAGAGGTACTAAATGCATCGAAGCCAAACATGACACAACGCAAACCTCCATCACTCACAGGGTCGTGCCCGTTAGGCTAAAATGAAATGAAAAATAATGTGTGTGTGTGTGTGTCTGTGTCTGTGTAATGGAGATAAACAGGGAGGGCCCTGTGATTGATCAATTCAAGGGGATTGCTGCCTCTGGATTGGATCAATGGATTTTAAAGCATGAATTCTACATTATAGCATAAAGCCATTTTAAGAAGTGCTGTTTATTTTAATATACAACTGTGCAGTCATCAGTGACAGCCTTGTTCATCCTTAGTGGCCATTGTAATATTTCTGCCTGCCCCTGGTCTGTGCATGTGAATGCACTCTTGCGAAAGAATAATGTAATAATTACTGGAGTTTATTTTCACCAGTTAAGATGGTGTAGTGTTATATTCAAAGACAAAACACAACCACCAGAGGGTGACATAAAGACACTGATATGGCCTCTCAGATTCAGATTTTCCTTACAATGTCAAAACTCTGTCCGGGATGGTGCGACCCAAACCAGGGCCAGCATCCTGCAGTACATTATTATTCTACTGTTTTTTTAGAGGGAAGAGAAGTGCAGGTAGATTGTGCATTTATAATAATACTTTTATTGCAGTTGTCCCAATTGGTTAATGCCGAGACAGCTGTACGAGTGAACAGCTGAGCTGGATGACAAGATGAGATTTAGATTTATTTGTCCTTTTGGAAGGAAAATAGTCTCCACCTTCTGTACAGCCTCAATAATACACAAATACATCAAACTGGACTAATACAAAGCCACCCACTACCAGCACATTCTCAAACTTTACATGCACAAACACACAAACTCAGGCACATTGCAGTCTGGATGTTTTATTAAGTTCTGTTATGGCAGAGGGACAAAACTCCTGCTGAACTTCACTTTCTTCTGCGTCAGTGACCTGTAACAGTAACCAGATGGGAGGAGTACAGAGTGTGGTTTGAGGGGGACAATCAGCAAAAATGATAAATTTAGTGAACTGGTGGTGACAGAAGGGTGTGTTGCTTAATCCTGCTCAGAGAGGAGGTGGGAACTTGTTTAGCAGAAACTGCTGTCAGTCTGAAACTGGGAGCCCTCCCAGTGCTGGCATTGCTTCAGTGGTGAGTCCACATGCAGTTTTTGTGTATTGCTTTGTTACTGATTGTAAACTAATCGTTAAAACCTGATCAAAAAAGGGATGCCAGCATAAGGCTTACATGTATCACTCATGATATACCAGGATAAAATAAAGTGGGGCTGTCTACTTTAAAGCACATGATCCCCGTGTGCTGCTGGATTAATATCACACTACACGCTATCTGATATTCTGCACAATTAATTTTTACAGGAAGCATTCATTCCTTATTCATAAGGCCTTATTTTAAGCCAGCATTTATTATTCATTAGGAACAGCCCTCTCTGAAAGTTTGATCAGAGGCCTTTAAAATGCATCAGTTCAGAAGTGTGTATGAGATTTGAAGTTAAGTCGAGCACATTTGCTTTTGGTCACGAGGAAGACAATGCTTTGAAATGTTTTGTGCATCGCTGGGGAGTTAAAGTTTGGCTATATTTCACTACACAGTCTCCTCAGTTATCTCCATAATATATACAGAGATTTCAGATTATATCTAGAGTGGTGATAACAGACAGTTTGAGCTGGTTTAATGTACATTTAAATCAGTTATGTTAAACTTAAAAAAAAAACAAAAAAACCTGTTTTCTCTTATTTACATTCTGATTTATAATTCTTATACATTGTGAACCTTGCACATGATATACTGTTTTTAATTATGGTCATGTCAATATAGCAAATTTAATGTGCTTAATGTCAAGTAGTTGGCCACAAGGACAGTAATGTCTCTGGTGCTCAGGCTAATAATAATAATGTTGTCTAACCATATTGACTGTTATGAGTACTAGAGTTAATTTTTATGTTACAATATTTCTTTACAACTAATAGTTCTTGCTGTTATATATCTATGTGTATATAGATATAGACATATAGAGATTTAATACATGGTCAGACAAACACATACTAAAATAGTTGTACTTGTGTCCTTGTGAGGACCCTCATTGACATAATACATTCCTTGGTCCTTCACCCTCACCTTAACCATCACAACTAAATGCTTACCTTGAACCTAAACCTAATTCTAACCTAACCCTTAAAGCCAAGTCTTAACCTTCAAACAGCCCCTTGAAATTGTGAGGACCAGTCAAAAAATGTCCTCTTTCCAAAAATGTCCTCATGACACAACGCTAAGAAGTTGGTTTAGAAGTACTCACACACAGATCGATTGTGTGACAGTTTATCATGTAGTGCTTTTATCTTGATAGCCGCTGAGTGTCGGTGCTTCCGCCAGTCTCGTGCAGTGGCGTCGCGAGAGCCGACGAATCCTCTCGGCTCGTGCATTCGAGTGGTTTTTCCGTCCGTGGCCGTCGTGCGGGGCCCCGGCCGCACCGTCCGACCAGCCGCAGCTGCTGAGAAACGTTTGAGAAATGTGTCACCCGTGTGCGGAGGTGGCGAGAGACACCATCTTTAATAAAACAGGTGGGTCTTTTCTTACGTGTGTGACGAGCTAGCTGCGCGGGTCAGAGGCATTTCACTGCCGCAGTTTCCTCACCGGGCATCGGCATGAGACATCGTCTGCCCGTCGCCACTCGGCTGACTTTTGTCGAGGAGGAGCCCGCCGAATGAAAGGTCGCTCTCCGGGTTCGGTTACACGATATTTTATGAGAGTACATTAATCTCAGATGAGCTGCTAATGAAATATCATCGATCACATCAGTGACGCTCCGTCCACAGTTGAAGGCCGGCAGGGTAACGCTACTCCGGTATTATGATATTTCCGATAAAACACTGAGGAAAACAATGAGTTTTGATTATAAACTATGATTTATGGCTCAATCTGTAGGTCCCGAAAAACAACTGCTCTGTTGTTTTCTATGTAGCATTTCCATTGTGAATTGCTGTATTTTTGAGTTTATAGTGAATTAATCTTCCCTCACGTTGCCTTCATTGTGACATGAATATTGCAGTAATTCTGAACATCCATTGTCGCTGTAACATGCACATAAGAGCTTATATGGTTGGTGTGATATGTTTATTATGTCTGTGGAAGATCTTTTATGGCATTATTGTTGTCCTGTCTGATAAGGGGCAAATCTGGCCCTCCATTACTGCCTAAACATCAAGTCACGTTAGTCAAATTATATGCTCAACATGCTTTAACAAAGTGGCTTTGAGTGGGCCTTGTCTTGAATGTGCATTGTGACCATGTGTCTGTGTGTGAGAGTGACCGCACCAGTGACTTTATGAAAAGGAAAGTAGCTTTTTGTGAGCCAGAACCAGTTAGACCTGGTTAAGGCTGAAATCACTGCCCTGTCTGCTCCATGTTTTGATGTCGCAAGTCTGCCATTGCCAGGGTTGGGCAGATGGGTTGAGAACAGAAGCTGTGATCTCTCTGTTTGTGAAACTGTTTGGAGGAACAGGAAGAAATCTCATGCTTTGGAAGAATCTGTGGCTGTCTGTTATCTCCTTATCAGCTGTGATCCTGAACCCTTCCTACCTACAGCACAACCTTTATAAAATACACCTAGTCAGGATTTAGCTAACACAGCAACAGGCAGATGAAAAAAAAACTGAATGATGCTGCACGTTCATCTAATACATCTTATTTGTGGGAAGTCGTGACAGTCGTCCAATATGTGGCATTTTAAGATAATTGCCATTGGCCGATGCCTGCACTCACTTGGCTGAGACGATGGACAATCCACACTTTTTATTTTCGAATATTTTATGTGTTCAAGTCAATAATATATTAGTGGTAAATAAATGTTAAGTGAAGTTCAGCAGCTGTGTCTCATTTGTTATTATCAAATTGTTGTATGTATCAAATGCAAAAAACATGATATTGGCATTATGTATCAGCCGCCCTCCCGTCTAAATATTGACATCTTTCATGGAAAAACCCATATTGGTCGACCACTAGTGCAAACCTTTATTTATGCAGAGACCAAAATCCATAACAGACTTTTTGGGATACTTTCATTCACCAGATCTATACAGAGGCCAGTAATGACCTCATCAAGGTACTGGCCCAAAATAGTTTCTTCGTCAACGTCATGATACAGAATGTCAGAAACTAGTGAAAATGCCAATTATTGGTTCTTAAAACCCAATGTGAAGTCTTCAAATGACTTGTCCAGCTAACAGTCCGAATGCAAAGATATTCAATTTGCGATGATATAACAATGGTAAATCTTCACGATTGGTGATGAAGTGGCGAAATAGTTGGAGATTAATTTTGTGCTAATCGAGTGTGTTATCTCTGTTGTGTACCCTCACTGTCACTGGGAGATGGTCTTAAACTGGTCTGACACTGGTTGAATTTTCCCTTACATCCAGTCCAGTATGGGTTAAGCAACAACCACAACACTGGGATCTGGATTTAATGGTTCCGACGACTAAAACTGGTGAAAGACCCCTCAAATGTGCCATCCCATGTTGATTACTTATCCATTCTATATCATGGGTTGCACTATCAGGACAGAGAAGAAGTCAGTCAAGGTGTGAGGCTCTCTGTTTGTAGGACTTTGAATGTCCTGTGAGTGTTTTCATGCCCTTAGATGGGAAGTTATTTCAGGGAGAATATTTAGAGATATACCAAACACAAAAAGCATATATCAATCTAATGGAATGTAATAAAAGTTTGTGCCAACTATTAGCGATGGTAATGCTGGCATTCGTCTGTCTTTCCATCCATCTATTTTCTAAACCACTTATCCTCTTCAGCAAGGGGTCTGGAGCCTATCCCAGCATGGTGTGGTGGAAATTCTTGTGAACTGAAGGAAGGAGTTCACCAGGAGACTTCAGATGTCTTATGCAGATGTATTTATTGCAGGCTTGATGCATCAAAGAGAAGTTGATGAGCAACACAATGTCCACAAGTGAACCAAAGTAGTGCCACACCAAATCCTGAAGATGTCCCTTCTAATGGGGTGTATTAATACCCCGGATGTCACGTTTTTCCTTTCTACTCCTTGAACTATTCCCTATTACGGATATTCTATACCTACCTTCTACATTTGTGGTACTCTATTAGATAGTCAGAACCAAACAATAAATCCTGCCGTACTAACGTATGCCCTGACCTCCAACCCTCTAACTGAGGACACTTTGACCTAATTCCTTATTAAAATGTGAACTTGAGCAATCCTCCTTGAATTGATCTGGTGTATGTCTGTACAGTTTATCTATAAGACCATGGCTACCTCCGTAGTAAGAACAGGGGGAGAAGTTACCTATCTGCTGTCTGCTAGAATGGTCTCTAAATATTATGTTAACGTGTCTGTCTGAGGTGTCTTTGTTGTCCAGCCTTGAGACCTTTGGGTTCCTAACTGTGCAGAAGGCCTGTGATAGAAAATTCCTTCACACACGCATTTGGCGAGAGGTGATGTACACCCTGGACAGGTTGCCAGTCTAACAAACACAGACTTAGGGTTGGGTTATACTTGAGAAGAAGCAGGTGGTACGACATGTTGTCCGAACATGTCTGAAATCAAAAGTGTTTCTACTTGCTCCTATCAGCCACACTTAAAGCCGGACTGAAAAGCCAAGCTTGTGGAGACGCAGTATCATCTAAATATGGGGATAACGCACAATCTCTCCTGGAAGGCGTTCAGAGTGTTGTCACTCGGTTGGGATTAATAATATAAGCATGAATAAAGAGAGCTAGAAATACTGTAGACATTCAAACCGTGACTCATGTCTCACCGCACAGCTACTCAGTGTGGGAAGTAGGTGTGTATGTTGGATTGTTGGTTTCATATAGTTGCAGAAACAGCCCCCCAATCCGATAGGGTTGGTCGGTAATCCGGTAATAAGGTATCCCACGGTATCTAAAAATAGCAACGGTATCAGTTTCATTACCGTCATTAAACAAAATGCTGCGCGTATAGGTCTATTGGGGCCTAACATAATTGTAGTGTCATCATAACAAAAATGAAGTCCACTCCGTTCAATGTATCTGGTTGAATTTTTACTTGAGAAAAAGGTGACTGTGCAAAAGTACATGCTAAAAAAATGAACCTGAGCAATTGTACAGATGTTTTAACACAGGTATGTCCAGGTGCTCATTTAGGCACATCTGGGCAGAGTACCGTTATCTCGTCCAGGCATACGGAGAAACTCCTCTGTTAAAAACACTTTTCAGCCTTTTTTCTGCTTGCTATTGTTCTTGGCGCTCATAAAAGGACGAAATGCAAATAAAACAGTAAAATAACACTTCGGGCTGCTCAGCAGAGTCCTCTGTGAGCGCTCTGCTCTTTCATGAGACGGAGCGGTGAAACTAACTGCGTGTTTACGCCGGTCAATAGTTCAGCGACCCGCCCACATTCCCATAGAAACACCAATGACGATCCAGAAGGAAGTAACCCCAGAGATAGGTTATTGCCTGAAGAGCGCTCCCTCCATTCTAGAACCCCCCTCCTCTTTATGTAAACAACCAGGACCTTCGTGATTGATCTCAAACTAACACAGAGTCATAGGAGGAGACATTAGCAGCGTTTTTTAGGGCTGGAATATAACTTTTGACCACAAAACAGCAAAGGTAAGACATACTTTATGATTTAGCAAAGTTTTTTTCTGCTACTCTTTGGCTGCTAGCTCGCCGAGTTTTCGTCGCACAGCCATGAGGCACACATCTTCGTGGTCATCAGACTCTGCTTTCATATTATACCGGGCTTTTGTGGTTTGCGTGAAGTGGTGAAATCAGCAGATGCAGTACCTTTGAAGTGTGCTATTTTGTATGAATTATGTTTCGTTTGGGTGGCAGTGCTTGGTTGAGGCTTTTAGCTGAGTTTCTCCCCGTTATTCTGGTATGCTGCAAGTTAGGATTGGTGCTTCTTAGCGTGAGCATTGACCGTTTGAACTGCGCGCATGTCATGCTGCCCTGCAAAGTGATTTTTAATTAGTCACGGTAATACCGTATACCCTGGGAAAATGTGGGGAAGGTTTGACGGTATCAAAATTTGGATACCGCTCAACTCTAGTTTCCGATGCTATCGTCTATCGAACAAGAGGTTCTGAGGAAGCATGCTGGCAGCTTAAGCTAAATACCAACAAGTTCAAAATGAGAATCCCAACATTCTTGATGTTCAGCAGGTGTTAGTTTAGTGTGTTAGCATGCTAACATTTGCTAATTAGCCCTAAACACAAAGTCCAATGGTAGCTGATGGGAATGTAATTTGTTTCGCAGGTGGTTTGTCAGTCTGTATTAAAGTGGTGGACCCACATTGTCATCCCTAGAGCCATGACTCTAGCTTGGCTAAACTTGAGTTTTAAATCTACCTCACCTGCACATCATAAGGCCCAAAGGAAACCGACATGCACATGAAGAAAAATCGCAGACTCGGCAGAGGAAGGTCTCAGCTGGTTGTCAGATTCACAGCCTGGGGGTGCAGTTAGCCTGTGGTTGAATTATTTTATCATTTTCAGATTCAGTTTGTCAGCATTGGCTGTCAATTATGAGTGATTAATCACTATGAACATTCAGAGGGAGATTCAGTTTAAACTGCAAAGAGACATACCAGCTGTCATTTTTTTCTCTATTGTTGTTTGACTGTAGCTTCAGTCGAGAGACATTGGTGTCCTTGAGGGAAATTATAGCTGGCTCTGTAATGTACTGGCTCTCACAGCAGCCAGGTACACCTGCAGCTCTCTCAGCCCATGTGTCAGAGCCTCACTGACACAGGCTGCGACACAAAAGCAGCTCTGTTCAGGGAACAAACTCAAGAGAAGTGGACCGGGGCGAGGCTGGAAATAGGAAGCCGAGCAGAGCAGAATCGCCATATCATCTTGACCTTTTTTCGTCTAGTTTTGATTAGAGCATCATATTCCTCTGGTCCTGTTTATGGTGGCAGGTGAGAGGGGTCAGATAGCTTCAGTTACTCAAAGGAGAAGATCTTAGTTAAAATTCTGGAGGCTTGTTTTGGGAAGTCGGACTGTGCGATGCATAGACAAGATAAGGTGCTCACAGGCTATTGTTTATTTTCCTGTGGGAGGATGATGTGGAACAAATCTTGGATGTTCTTTTAAACTAAAGATGTCAGTGACCGTGATTATGTCACGCTGTGAGCTTACTGGATCTGGAGTGAAGCTCTCCAAACGCTTGAAGCTTTTTGTTTAAAGATACCACACAAATCTTTGTTATTACAGTTTGCTTGGTCTTATTAGTGTCGTCATGTGGGCCTTTATCTACAGTTTGAATTAGGGAACACCCCTAATTCTTCACTGTCAGCCCAAACATGTTTAATGTTCTGCTGTGGGTTTGGATGTGTGATTGATCTGTTGCCATAAGGCAGAGTGGAAATCGTATTGCTTTTAATGCCAAGGGAAATATCACATTTAGAGATGTTTTGGCAGGCGTAAAGCAGCAGGCCCACAGCGACTGTACTGCCATTCTGGTTTGAACTGGATCAAACAAGGCTTTTTTTGTGCCCACTTGACCAGCTATCCTCTTTCATCCTTTTCCTGTAAGTCAGGGGGACAGGGATCTTTTTTTTTTAATCAGCTCCTCCCTTCTCTGTGTTGAAATAAGAAGCAGGAGTGATAATGATTTAATTTATTCCATCTAACAGCTTAGTCTACAGTAATGTTTTGAAATGACTTGAATATGAGAAAAACTGCTTGAATTGCTGTATTTATTGCATTACTCACATTTACTGTGTGAGGAAGTAGCCTAGTCGTGATTAGACACATGCACTCAAGCATAAATGGACGCCTGGGAGACGCTTTTTGGTTTGGGGCTTTAGTCGTTACGTGGTCAGCAGCCTGATCTCGCTCGGTATCGCTTCCATCTTGCAGAGAGTCTTTTCGAGTCAAAGTTCAAGTTGTTGATCTTGACTTGACCTTCGTGCTCTCACTCGTTCATTCTGGGTGCTTCAAGAAGTGAAAACAACACGTTTGACAAAGCTCATCAGAAAAAATACAGTGGTTCATGTTCGTGGGTTTATTTTGAGATGAAGAAACAATGAGTTGTGTGAGTATATATGCTGTGTCAGGATCTGTGGTTCTTTTGCCTCTGGCTTGCTCTGCCAGGATGCTCAGGATATCCCTGATGCACAGTAAATATCCAGCAAATATAATGACTGTGACTCTTTGTGTGCTCCCAGTCTGGTAGCCTCCACACTTGGCCTTAAACATGCTGACTGGGCTGTACGTGTGGTAACTGAAGTGGATTTGTATAGGATTTATTGACTTGCCTGAGCTCGAAAGGTCTGCTTGTGATTCTGTCGTTTCTGTCACGGCTAAGTTAAACTAGGCTTCTGCTAACTCCACTGGATGAGATGTAAAAATACCAGAAGGGGGACTGTCTTTCTGCTTTGACATGAAGTGGTGATATTAATATGGTATCCATCTGTACTTTGTACAAATTTAGAGGTAACTACACCATACTACAAACATTTGAACTTATTTTGATCCCTTTGGAAATGTAGTCTTGTAACATTGCTCTGTACATAAAGAGGCTGGTGATATATGAGGGTTTTGGGTGTCGATTCATCATCCATCATCACCTGTTGGAGCGCAAACCATGTATGACGGCTTAGTCCTTAACGCCACAGCCCAGGTTCACTTCCAGCCTGGGCCCTTTGCTGCATGTCTTTCTCTCTCCTATGTCTTTCCTGTCTCTCTTCAGCCGTCACTATCAACTGAATAAAGCAGAAATGCCCATAAGATATTAAAAAAAAGTATCAGAAAAGAAATTTTGATAATTGATAAATAGCTTAATACAGTAAATTTTGAAGCTTGATCATTATTTGCATCTTTAAATTGCTTGTTTTGTCCAGACCAGCAACCCAGAACCTAAAGATATCCAGTTTACTATCATAGAGGAGAAAAAGAAATAGAAAAACAAATTACATTTGAAGAGCCAGAACCAGAGAAATTTTGGCATTTTTGCTTGAAAATTACTCAGTTACACTGTTTAGTAATATGCTAAGATTTCTCCTAACACATAAAGGTTTCTAAACTTGACATGTCACCAACTAATTCCCTGTTTTCTCTCTCTTTTCAGATAAACCATCATGATTCCCATCACAGAGCTCCGGTACTTTGCTGACACCCAGCCAGCGTACCGTATCCTGAAGCCATGGTGGGACGTTTTCACCGACTACATCTCAATCGTCATGCTGATGATTGCGGTGTTCGGTGGTACGCTGCAGGTCACGCAGGACAAGATGATCTGCCTGCCTTGCAAGTGGGTGGTCAACAAGTCATGCGAGACAATGCCCATCCCGAATGTGAGCGCCGCCTATGCACCGGAACCCAAAGGCATTCAGTACGACCTGGACCGCCATCAGTATAACTATGTCGACGCTGTTTGCTACGAGAACAAACTGCACTGGTTTGCCAAATATTTCCCGTATCTGGTGCTACTCCACACCCTTATCTTCCTGGCCTGCAGCAACTTCTGGTTCAAGTTCCCCCGCACAAGCTCTAAGCTGGAGCACTTTGTCTCCATCCTCCTCAAGTGCTTTGACTCCCCGTGGACAACAAGAGCTTTGTCTGAGACCGTAGTGGAGGAGAGCGACCCCAAGCCTCTGGGAAAGATGAACGGCTCGATGGACAAGAAGGCCTCGTTTGTGAGCGAGGATGTTGAGGCGAGCGTGCCCATGCTCCAACGAACAAAGTCCAGGATTGAGCAAGGAATCGTAGATCGCTCTGAAACCGGGGTTTTAGATAAGAAGGAAGGGGAGCAGGCCAAGGCTCTCTTTGAGAAGGTGAAGAAGTTCAGGATCCATGTAGAGGAGGGCGATATAGTGTACCGTCTTTACATACGTCAGACCATCATCAAAGTCATCAAGTTTATACTAATAATTAGCTACACAGCCTATTATGTACAGTACATCAGGTTCAGTGTAGTGTGTTCAGTGAACATTCAGAAACTAACAGGGTACAGCATGTTCTATTGTGCTCATCCATTAGCAACTCTTTTCAAGATTCTGGCCTGTTTCTACATCAGCTTGGTGGTGGTTTATGGTCTTATCTGCATGTACACTCTCTGTTGGATGCTCAGCCGCTCCCTCAAACGATACTCCTTTGAATCAATCCGCGAGGAGAGCAGCTACAGTGACATCCCCGACCTGAAGAACGACTTTGCCTTCATGCTCCACATGATAGATCAGTACGACCCTCTCTACTCCAAGCGCTTTGCTGTGTTTCTGTCAGAGGTGAGCGAGAACAAGCTGAGGCAGCTGAACCTGAACAATGAGTGGACGTTGGAGAAGCTGAGGCAGCGCATCACCAAGAACTCCCAGGAGAAGCTGGAGCTGCATCTGTTCATGCTCAGCGGGATCCCAGACACAGTGTTTGATCTGATTGAGCTGGAGGTGCTCAAGCTGGAGCTTATCCCCGATGTCACTATCCCGCCAATCATCGCCCAGCTCTCCAACCTGAGGGAGATGTGGCTCTATCACACACCAGCTAAAATCGAGGCTCCAGCTCTTGCTTTCCTGAGAGAGAACCTGAAGTCTCTTCACATCAAGTTCACGGACATCAAGGAGATCCCACTGTGGATCTACAGCCTGAAGAACCTCAGTGAGCTGCACCTGACCGGGAACCTGAGCGCTGAGAACAATCGGTACATCGTCATCGATGGACTTCGAGAGCTCAAAAGGCTCAAAGTGCTGCGTCTGAAAAGCAACCTGACCAAGCTGCCGCAGGTGGTGACGGACGTGGGCGTGCACCTCCAGAAGCTCTCCATCAATAACGAAGGCACCAAACTGATGGTGCTCAACAGCCTGAAGAAGATGGTCAACCTGACGGAGCTTGAGCTCGTTCGCTGCGATCTTGAGCGCATTCCACACTCCATCTTTAGTTTGCACAACCTGCAGGAGATTGACCTGAAGGACAACAACCTGAAGACAATAGAGGAGATCATCAGCTTCCAGCACCTGCACCGGCTCGTGTGCCTGAAGCTGTGGTACAACCAGATCGCCTACATCCCCATTCAGATCGGAACGCTCACCAACCTGGAGAGGCTGTATCTGAACCGGAACAAGATAGAGAAAATCCCCAGCCAGCTTTTCTTCTGTCGCAAGCTGCGCTTCTTAGACCTGAGTCACAACAATCTGACCAGCATCCACGCTGATGTAGGCTTCCTCCAGAACCTGCAGTACTTCGCTGTGACAGCAAACAGGGTGAGAGGCAAAATTTCCCTCAAATTTGTCCAGACTGTGATTTTAGTGAAAGCTTGTCTCATTTCCCATGTTTTAAAAAAGGTGATGCGTCTCCACCCCTCTAGTTTTCTTTATCAGGTGTGAATAAGATAAGCTCAAAGGCCAGATAAAGTATTTACAAAGGTCAGCACTTATAAATGCTGAGATGCTCATAGACAGGTTGGGAGTTATGGCCTTAAAGATAACTGCACAACTGTGCCTTTGGCAGTATCATCAATAAACTCTTTACTGCCAATTGAGTTTTCTCCTTCTGTTGGGCCAGTAGGTAGAGATAATGAGGGATTCTGAAGTTTAGTCACATTTATGGTGTTACAACACACTTTTTCACATTATGATTCTTCGATCCTGCTCACTTCGTCTGGAGGGCTTCAGTTAGGATGTTGTTTGTTTCAGTTGCAAAGGGTTGGGGCTGTGCTAAATCCTGCTGTTATAGTCACGGCTGGGCTAGTCCATTAGGCTTTGGGTGAAATGCTGTTTATTCGATTTGCGATGTATGACTTTCATTTTGTCCTCCGTGTGAGAAATTAGAAAAACGGCATTCTCCTGAAAATGCAATTTTTCACTCAGATGTGTACAGGATCATATGTTTTCAGTAAAGGCTACTATTAGTGCCGTTTTACTGTGTTTGCTTGTACTCTGAAATAGGTTCCAGCAGGTTTGCGTGCAGCCAAAAATAGCTCCGTTAAATGGGACCCTTCTGCTGTCTCATGTGTTTTTAAGGCCGCTCTTATCTAAATTCTCTGAACACGGTCACATATTATTAAATCAAATGAGCTGTGTAACTGTGTCCGTGTAGGTAGATTCAGATTTTGTGTTTAGACAAACCTGGTTAATGGAACATAAGCACACAAAGGGTATAAGAGCACATGACTTGGTTGTTGGGTTAAAGGATTTGTTGACACCTGTGAAGCCATTTTTTCTGCGTTCATGGAATTTTCCAGTCTATGAAATTTGTACGTGGTCTGACAGCAAATTTTGATTTCCCTTTAATCTTGTTTGGATGTGTTTCCTGCACTGAGGTCTGTTGCGTTATGCTTTTTTAAAGTTTGGTAATATCTGAAATAAACAGGAACTAGAGCCGAACTCTTCTCTAGTCACTGCAGTGAGGCAGACGTGAGCAAAGGGCTCAAGGCATATGGATTAAAAACTGAACAGCTCAGCTGTTCTGATCATTGCTAACTTACAACCCTCATTATTCTTCCTCTTATCCTCTCCACTGCAGATCGAGACTTTGCCCCCAGAGCTGTTCAAGTGCAAGAAGCTGCGTACGCTGAATCTGGGCAACAACTGCCTGCAGACGCTGCCGTCACGCTTCGGAGAACTCACCGGCTTGACCCAGCTGGAGCTGAGAGGGAACCGTCTTGAGTGTCTCCCAGTGGAGCTCAGTGAGTGCCGGCTGCTGAAGAGGAGCGGGCTGGTGGTGGAGGAGGACCTGTTCAACACGCTGCCTTCAGAGGTCAAAGAGCAGCTTTGGAGGGCCGATAAGGAGCAAGCTTGAGCCAAACATCACGGAGAACAGCAGAGCAGAGAAGGATGATTGGAAGAATAAATGAGCCGTGGTTTTGTTTATGAAGGCAGGCCAACCTTGAGGAGTTTGCAGCAGCGTTGGCCACGCGGCCTCAGAAAGGTCGTGTCTTGTTTGGTTGGTGCTTGTGGCTTCCCTGGCAGGACCTGCAAAAGCACAGATGTGGTGCAAATTTCAAGACCACCAAGAATGTCTTTTTGGAAATCACTATTTTCACGGTCGCCAAGGAAGGATTTTATGGACAAGCTGAGTGATGAAAGGTTCTGCAGTAATGTGGATTTTCTCTAATATCATCCTGAATATAAAGCTGCAGGGATGCAAGCAGGTGATGTTGAATATGCATGCCACAGTAGGACCTTGCTAAAGCAAACCTGTTTATTACAGAGAACCAAAAAAAACAAGAAAAACTTTGCACGACTCAGCCTTGCAGTGAGCTAAATGTGCTCGCGATCACTTCTTTGCTGATCATGTGAAACCTGCACAAATTCAACATGCTCCAAGCAGCGTTTGCCTGGCCGTCCTTTGGCCTTGAGACTCCAAATTTTACTCCTGACATTTTTTGCAGTTCCATTTGTGGTTGCGGTTGCGGTGCGGCTCAGAATACTGGCAGATGTTAGTAAATAAATTATCCTGCCACTGACAGCCAATTTGTCGAGGCATGGAGGTTTGGTCCCGCTGTTTTCTCCAGGCACTCTGTACGCTCAACATGCTTGGAGGCATCTTTTTATGTAAACAAAAAGACTCTGTGATGAAGATCAACAGATCATCCCACAGCTGATCTCACAGCATAGGCCTTAACTCGGAGGACTGACGAAACGGCATCAAAGAGAAGCTGTCAAATATTCAGCAGAAACAAATGGGAACAAACTCTACAGTACAGTGTCTAAATACCCCACAGTTGTTGGTTTGCTTGGCTGTCGGGGAGCTGTGGTGGAGGAATGCGACATTCTTCTTTATTTCGCTTCACTGAACATCATGTCTTATTTAGATGCGTGAAACAGGATTTACCTTATTTTGCATGGCTGAACATCGCACACATTACTGGTTTGTCTTGTTAAGGCAGAACCCTGATTCCAGAGAAGTTAGGATGCTGTGTAAAACATGAATAAAGTGTGATGATTCGATAATGCTTTTTGACCTGCACTCCACTGACAACAAGACAAAGACCATATATTTAATGTTTCACCTCATCAGCTTCATTGACTTTTGTAAATATCTGCTTATTCTGAATTTGATGCTGCAGCACATTTCAAACAAGTTGCGACAGGAGCAGCTAAAGACTGGGAAAGATGTGGAACGCTCCAAAAACACCTGTTTGGATCATTCCACAGGTGAACAGGTTGATTGGTAACAGGTGATAGTGTCATGATTGGGTATGAAAGGGGCATGCAACATCTCAAAAGGATGTTACTGCATGGGCTCAGGAGCACTTTGTAAAACTGTTGTCTGTAAACACAGTTTGTTTGCAAATGGCTGAATTCTGTTTGTATTTATGTTTTACACAGCATCCCAGTTTTTTTTTTTTGCAATCAGGGTTGTACGTGAGATTGACTGACTGTGATTGGCCTGTTGAGACAAGGTCAATAATTTATTTTGACACACTTTCTAACGCTACCACACAGTGGTGTCATGGTGGCGCGTGTATAACAGGCTTTATTGCGATTGGATCAACATTCAAGTAATGCTTGACTGAATGCCACACAGCCACTGATTCGTTGCTTGTTTAATGATTTATTTTAAGCTTCTTAGGGAACGTATACCCTTAGTCAAAGATCTTAAGTGACCTTTGTTCAACTGAAGGCTAAAATATGTTGCTTCACTGACTGGATTGTACAGCCTGTGTTTGCTGTCCCTGTGTTAAAGCTGCAGGGTCGCAGACATTCGCTCCCCCTCACAGCTGATTTCTTTGTCCTTACTGAATCAAAACATATGCAAGCTTGCACAGTGCTAATCATGCAGCGATTAGAAATCAAGAATCAAGGTACTTTTTTATGCTCAGTATGACTTTGAATTATGAGGTGATTGGCACCTCTAAGTGGATGAACTCTGCAGACGTGACACAGGAGAGTCTTAACCGGCTGCCAGGTACAGCCAGTCACCAGAAGCAAAGCGTTCGTGTTGGTGACTCAAGCGCGCAGCTGTTTGTGTGCTCGCCCTTCTATTTATCATGCGCAGTTTACTCCAGGGAAAAACCGGACATTTGTCAGCACTTTGTTTATCCGAAACGAGGACAAACAGGAAATTACAGAGTGAAGGAAGCTGCTTTTGACCGACCTACACAAGGGAAACATTCATTCGCAGAGAGTATGCCGAATATGTGATTTCCACATCCATGGTCCAAATTAGTGCAACGTGCTTTGTCTGCTTGAAACACTTTTCTTGTTAAGACCTTGGATTTAATAGCATCATTTGGAGTAACCCTGCTATGTTTACTCCAGCCAGGCATCTCGTTGCTAATATGGCCTTATCTTTTACAAGCTGTATGCCCCGTTAATGATCACAAACATCATGTTCACGACTTGTTTTTTTCGTGTGTTTTAAGTTGAAATGTTTAGCGTCTTTTGTTTATACATATCAGTCATATGGTATGTGGTCTTATTGTTACCAGCTGTTACTTTTCGATCTCAGCTTTTTAAGAGATTTAAGGGAAGTTTCACTGTAATAATACAATTGCACCTTTGTTCACTGTGGATTTTGTTTTACTGGGGCCTTGGAGAATCCAAATGCCCTTCTAGGGGTCATTAGTAAAGTGCTCCATACGCAGTCCTGCTCCGAAAGAAGAGCCTCAGACATGAATGTGTTGACTCACAACCAGTTTTAAAGTTGGAAGCGAAGGTGACAGCAAAAAGGAAAAGACGAAGACGGCGCTAATCAGTCTCAGCTTATGTAACATTTGTAAACAAAGATTGTTCTAAGTGGCGTGTCTTCGCTCTGGTTTGATTTTTGGTGCCAACTAGGAGCAAAAACATGTTTTTCTCTACATTCTGCAGAAAGCGACCTGTTGGATGTCAAATGCTGGATGCAAATATGTGAGCAAATGAAGTACGAGCGCATTAAAATGCCAAAATGTATGTTCTGTAGTGCAGCAGCGGGCTGTAGATAAAGGGACAAATCATAGGACGACTTCACTCCAAAGTAAATCTGATATGGTAGCACGGCTCATGGCGGTGGTGCAGTGCAGCTGCCAGTGCTGCTGACACTAAAAATCTCCCTCCTGCAGTGCACCACACTGTCAAATTAGGAGGCTCAAACAAAGCCTGTCAGTTATTGTGTCAAGTGGCCTCAACCTGGTGGTCATTGGTTGGATTCATCCAGTGGTTCTCAAACTTTTTTCTGTCACGCAGAGGCCAAAATGGCCCCACCCCCATGATCAATTTATTAACAGTAACAGACGCAAGTGAGTTCTAGTCTGTTTTACTCTTGAAGATGAAGAGTGCCATAGAAACCTCTCAGGGCGTCACTGGGAAGTCATTCACACCCTGGATTTGCTAATCTTGCTATCTGGCCTCTCTCCATTTCTGCTTTATCACGGTCCTTCTACGTCAGCAGCGTGACACATCTGCAGTCAGCCAAATATTTTGGCCTCAGCCGTTTTTTTTTTTGTTTTTTTTCTGACCTCCAGAGCCCTGACTTGCGGCCTTGAAAGTCACTTCCCGTTGAGTCACGAGAAGAGCACATTTAACCTGCCGCCTCACTCCCTTTCCTGCATGCCAGCGTCAGCGAATGACTGAGATGAGGTCGGTCAGCCATTGCGGCGCACAGGATGAAGTTTTCATGACTAATAAAATTCCCCTTGTGTACGTGAAAACTCTAATGCTAGCACTTTAATTAGCATCACGCTAGAATTGTCACCTGAATAACCTCAATCTATACATTTGAAAGCTTTTTCTGTGCAAATGCAAAAATGATTTTCCGTTGAATTTGTGCGTTTTCTCTCCTGAACAAGTACAAACTATCAAAAATGGTCTTATGTTTTTACTTTAGGTATGCCTTAATCAGTGTGCTTTGTGTGAGGGCAGCACAGGGGCTTTTACAGCAGACTGAGTTTACTTTCTTTGGACACAGCTCCTGCCCCCCTCCCCCCCCACGACTGAACAGAAACAACTCAACAATCTATCAAACTAAACGGAGGTGAGCTCACCCTCCAGTGTGGGCATTGAGTCTAACAGTGCACGTCATTGTAATATTTCTGAGGTGTGTACGTTTTCACGTACCATTTCAACTTGCATTATTGGAACAAAAGAAACTGCCATGATTGCATCGACATCTGATATCTACCTATGTATAAAACTTTTCTTTAAATACATGATTGTATTTACTGTGTAAGATTACTTCATCTCTGTATTCTGATGCCTGTAGATCAGGGATATCTGAAAACTGCTGGTTTTTAGTTCTTTTCGGGGGTTCACGTCCATCACTTCTTGCAGCATGAGTTGGTTGATGCTGAACTTGTGTGCATTATAGCCATACGGAAAGCCGGCCCCCCGACTACAATCATCGCCGAACATGAACTGTAAGCTGGATGGACAGACTTGTTTCAGTCAGCGCCGTCTGTATCACACGTCACAAGGCCTTTATTAGTGAATTGTTGCCAAGTGGACTGAACATTGACTTTTTAAGCGGGACGTCTGTAACAATGGACAACTGATCTTTGATTTCCTAATGTTCAGACCCTACTTTTGTACCATTCTGACACATGATAATAAACACTTAACACTAAATTCTGTGGCAAAGACTGTTAATTCCTCACCTGGTGCGTGATGGGTCTTCTTTCAGGGGAAAGTCCTGAACGCTTTGCTGAGAAATGTGTTTTAAGTCAGCTAATGGACCCCTTTGGTTCTATTAGGGGTCCCAGTTAGCCTCTTACATTGAATCAGCAGTCCTGATGTTTGTAACTACACCTAAGCTCTGAATGTTGCGACACGTGTAGAAATGTTATTGAGCGTTATTTCTCTCTCCCTCATCAGCTGAGAGGAGGACAACTTATTCTGAGGGTGCACACGAGTACTCTTGTGACCCCTCATCACAGGTTGTCTGTGTCCACGGGCATTTCAGCACCAGCTCAATGAACAGTGACTGTTTTCACCGTCAGGTTGTTGAATTAACTGTAATGTTAATGGTCCTATCCTGTTACTTTTTTATTATCTTTATATTATTATTCCTTTTTTTACTCTGGTAATATTCCCTAATTATCCCTAAACAGCACTAAGTATACTGTACATCTAGGCAGTGCTGGAAGAGGTATTCATTTCAATGAAGTACCAATGTGGCCATATGGAGGCACTCCATTACAAATAAAAGTATTTTGAAAATGTCACATAGTGGGGCGCCCCCATAGCTCAGTCGGTAGGGTGTGCACCCCATGTATTGAGGCTGTCAGTCCTCTGCACTGGCCACAACTCCCACCTGCTGCTCATTTGCTGCGTGTCGTCCCCTCTCTCTGCCCCCTTTCCTGTCGTACCTTCAGCTGTCTCTCTATCATAAAGGCTAAAAAGCCCAAAAAATAATAAAAGAAAAAAGAAAATGTTGCATAGTAAAAGTATGTGAGTATTATTAGCAAATTGTATTTATAGTGTCAAAAGTGCTCATAATGCAGAAAAATGTGCCCTGTTAGTGATATACCATTATATGTTATTGTATTATCATTACTGATGATTTCTAAATAGCATTTTACTGCTGTAGTATTTATTTTATTCTTCCTCTTCTTCTTCTTCTTCTTCTCCTTATTATTATTATTTTGTCTGATGGGTATTTTAATGTATATTTCCATTTTTGTCTTTAAAATCTTAGTCTTTTAGTAACTAAAACTGAATTAATGAAGGGGAGTCTGAAAAATGTGAAACCAAAGTGGCCACAAGATGGTGCTGTGGCTCATTTTTTTTTCCCCAAGTCAAAGCAACGACATGAGCGACATCTAGAGGTCATCCTGGGCTACTACAGCACCGACACCTGGATCTGCGTGCTGCAACGAAAGAGTTAAGTTCCAAAATCCTATTACAGAGGCAGCGAAGTTACACTTTAATTGATGAAGACAGGTCACATGGTCGGAAATCAGCGCCTGCGGGCTTGGGATGACCCGGATGACACACATCGTATATGTCCCACGAGCTGCATTTATCCGAGCAAAGAACTATGGATTTTATGTCAGATCAGGACGTGCAGAAGGTGAGCTTTACGTTTATGATAAAATAAAAGCAAAGAGCTAATACCCTGCACTTGGTGCTAGACTAAAACGTTAATTGTAGTAAATTCAAATATGTCTGTAGCTGTTTAGAGACTTACTACGTGTTTTCTGTCACATTCCTGCAGGATTTTCTGGTTTGTCTCTATGTAGTAAAGCACATTTCAGGCTCATTACGTAACACCCTGCTGCCACAAGTGGGCTGTCAAAGGGAGTCTACACGAACAAATGCCCGTTTATTCTCCCTGCGTATGAAAAGCACCAGACTTTCAGTTTATGATTATGATTATTATATTAATTTTTGTTATTAGATTTAGGCCTACCTTTCCCCACGTCACAAAGTGTTTCATAACATTAGAAAATAAAGCAGCATTCATAAAAAACAGCTAAATATTGGATTGTGTGTAGTGGAAAGCTGTGCGTTATGACCAGAATGTGACATCTTGATTTACGTTCTTTTATTTCTAACCTTTGTGCAAATTTTCAATAAAGCACAGTATGATTCATGAGTAGGTGGTAAAGAGGTTAGCGGTGTTTCAGCCTGTTGTGTCTCCTAGTCTGCAGCATAATTTTTTTGGTTTGTGTCAGACTTTTCATACTGTTAGTGCACCTTTTACCTCAGATTGGGCTTAAATACAAGGAAAAAAGATTCTTCCACTACATGAATTGCATGTGAAAGTGGAACCAGTCATGAAAAATCAGCTTGTCTCAGCCCTTAATTGATGGTATGTGGTGTGAAAAAGTGGAAATATACATGAGAGAAAACTCCTGAGGCCTCATCTTGACTCCTCAGTGATCTCCTCAGCACTCTCTCTTGCCTCTCCATAGTACCTGGAGGATGGATATGTGGTTCTGGACGGGCTGCTAACCTCCCAGGAGTGCGATGAGCTGAGGCAAAGGATGGCCGAGATCGTGGACCAGATGGACGTCCCGCAGCACTGCCGCACCACCTTCTCCACCTACCATGATGAGCAGCTGAAAACACAGGTGACCTAATGCGCAGTGCACTGTGCGATGAGTCTGAACAGTGTCACTGACTCAGTTTTCTCCCACGAAATTTCTTCCACATGCTTCCATCATGTTGCGCTCAAAGATGCAGGTAAGGTTCATAATGATATGCGTGAACTGCAGGAAGCCATCATGCTCACACAGTCTGTAGGTCCATTACCCCTCTGCTGATTCAGTGTTTGCCTCCACCCTGAGTGCCCCTCCTCTCAGACTAATAGCAAACTCTTATGTCAACAGTTCAGTCAGTGTCAGTGGGTGTACATGAAGGTTCAAAAGTTTGGAATCACCTGTTATATCGATGTGTTTCTTCCCTTGTTCAACAATGGCTTTTCAGCATATATTAAAACAGCATTACTCAAGACACCTAGTGTAGTATTTACATTGAAATAATTATAATTATTTGGGTAAAACTTTAGTCAATATTCCCACAGGGTTGAAAAACAGGAATGAATTCTGCTGCAACCATTTCTCCCTCAAAAGCGCTTCAATTTTGTAAGTGTAAGTTACCATAAATCATTGTTGAACCACAGTGGTGCAACTGGAACCAGTTTTTCTGTGTGCTCTCAGCAGGCTGCTCAGTGGTTGGATTGAACAGGTTTTAAACTGTGATTTCTCAGTTGGCTGATTTTCTGTGACTAAACTCCAATAGTGAAGGTTAAATCTGGGCAGATTTTGATGCTAGGCTTCCTTTCACCAGAGACTTGTGATTTCTTAAAGTCTTATTTAACTGTTGCTCAGAGGTCTATTTGTCTCATTCTGACCTTTTAAGTGTCAGCGTGGTTCAACTATTGGACGTCATTTGATCTCCATGTACAAAGCTTACTTTCTTGTGCTAACCTTTCATGCCCATAACTAATCTTCTACAACTTAAATGCATGAAAGAGCAAAATATTGGAGTAGTTCTGTACTGAATCAAGCTTTTTGGGCAGGTGACTCCAAACTTTTGAACACCAGTAACAGCATTTTCTGCTGGATCAGCTGACTGATGTTAATCTTTTGACCTGCAGGGAAATGCCGACTATTTCATCACCAGTGGAGATAAGATCCGCTTTTTCTTTGAGAAAGGAGTTTTTGACGACAAAGGTAAAGAAATGCTCTGTAGCCTGTTTGTTTATATGATGAAAAAGCCAAATTAGACGAGTGAATCATTTCTTGTCCTGCAGGAGAATTCATCGTACCAAAGCAGCGGTCACTAAATAAAGTCGGGCATGGTAAGATTTTTAATCACATTTTTTGTCATGCACAAAGGGCCTTTCAAACAGCCATAACTAATCCCAGTTTTTCCTCTTTTAGCCCTGCATGCCTATGAACCATTATACAAAAAGGTTACACATTCACCCAGAGTTCAGGTGAGTGAGCTGTTGAGCGACATCAGAGAATGATGAGCTGAGTCACAGAATAACCAGCACTCACGTTAAGGGTCGTTCTCTCAGGGTATAGCGAAGAAGCTGGGCCTCGTACATCCTGTGATACTGCAAAGCATGTTCATTTTTAAGGTAAAGCATTACAGTCTGTCTGTGAGATGCATTGTAGTGCCAGATGATGCCACATGAGTAGCTCAGGATATTTTTCTTTCTCTCTCCTCCAGCAACCGGGGATCGGTGGAGAAGGTAAAAAAGACAAAATTGATTTAAAGACTCGAGCAATCAACATTCTGTCTGTGAAATAGTCCTTGCAGCAGGTTTTTGTGTGTTTCTTAGTGACGGCGCATCAAGACGCCACGTTTCTGTACACGGAACCCCTGGGCAGAGTTATGGGGCTGTGGATCGCTCTGGAAGATGCCACTGTTAACAATGGCTGCCTCTGGTTTATCCCGGGGTCACACAACAGTAAGCTCTCAGAATAACTAACCGTGCGCTGTTGCTGTATGATTTAGTATGGCAGGTTGTTTTTTTTGTACTCATGTTATTCTATATTCCACACCTTTCCCCAGGTGGTATTTCCCGCCGTATGGTGCGCACCCCACCGGGCACCTTCCCCCTGACAGACTTCATTGGTCAAGAGCAGGCCCACGATGATGAGAAGTTTGTCCCTGCACCTGTCAAAAAAGGTAATTCACTCGTTCTTTAATTTCAAATGGGTGATGAGGTAATTGAGGAATTAGTGTGTTAAAGCACTTTCTGACTGACAGTCATTTAAATAGTCATTTAAAGGAAGAGTTTGACATGAACACCCAGCCAACCTTCTCCTGTAAAAACCACAAATTTCAATTTTTACAGTTTTAAGATAAAACATGTTGATGAGTGATTTTGAGAGGGGCTGCCAGGCTGATTTTGCTACCTTTGGACAGAGCCAGGCTAGCTGTTTCCCTCTGTTTCCAGTCTTTCTGCTAAGCTAAGCTAACCAGCTGCTTACATTTTATATACTGAACGATTAATTATTAACAAGAACAGCCTTAGTGCTGTGTAGCACCAAACAAAGCAGTGAGAGTTGGTCAGTTGCACATTTCGAGTACATCCATCAACCGCTGTGTGTTCAGGTAGTGTAGTCCTGATCCACGGGGAGGTGGTGCATCGGAGCGCTGAAAACACCTCCGAAGACTCTCGCCACGTCTACACCTTCCACATCATGGAGTCCCAGGACACCCGCTGGAGCCCTGACAACTGGTGAGAGTTTATTAGAGCTGGGTGGTGTTGTGGTGTTTCTCT
This sequence comes from Chaetodon trifasciatus, assembly GCA_037975065.1. NCBI lineage: Eukaryota > Metazoa > Chordata > Actinopteri > Chaetodontiformes > Chaetodontidae > Chaetodon > Chaetodon trifasciatus. The sequence continues at coordinate 5,946,168 of JBBMOE010000003.1, forward strand.
TATTTCTTTTTTTTCCTGTTAAAGTGACACTTAAGGAAAACAAAAAAGAAATCAGGAAAGTTGAGTTCAATAAAACACATCCTTACTAAATTCAGCACACTCATGGGTTTTACAGCCCATTGTGCTCTGGAATGACCAGTAGCTAAATCCTGCTATTGTTGGCTAATATTAGCAAACAGTTCAACAGTTTTATCACAAGAATAAAACAAAAAGTATTTTCTGCTTGTGTTGCCTAATGATGATGTCTTTAAATCAACAATCTCAAAAGAATATTAGGAAATGAGGGAAAATTCATTGTCCTGTAGTTGCCACGTTTTGCCACAGTGGCCGCTGTTCAGCAAAAGTAGAGCGAGACTACTGGACTTTTGCAGCTAATGTAGCTTTAGCAACACTTGCTGAACAGCGGCCGTCGAGGCTGCAAGTCACAACTGTGGGATAATAGTCAGTGCTAAAACTAACAGTAACCGTAGCACAAGTAGATAACAGCCATCAAACTGAATCAGCCATGTCTGTTATAGAGTAATAAAGGTTAGCTAATGTTAGCTAACATTAGCCTCATAAGCTTGTGGTCAAACCTGACTAAGCACAGCTGCAGCAGCCTTTGTTGAATTGATCAAGGGTGTGTTTTATTGCTTATCCATTCAACTTTCTGTTTTAAAGATTGTTATGTCTTCTTTTAAAAATGACTCTAGTCCCACTTTCCACCTCTTTGGTCCTTCAAGGTTGCAACCCACTGAAGAGCTCCCTTTCCCACCCCTCTACACCAAATGAAGGATGTTTTTTGGCTTTTGTTGTGGCAGTTTGCGGACAGATACACAATTCTTTCTTTCCTGACGAAGGACCAACATGTATGGACTGTTTTAACCAAATCTCACGGCTTGTTTTGTATCCTATATGACACCATCTGAGCTACATGCAGACCGGTACGTGGCCTGATGCAAACTTATTTCAGCCAAGTCGGTACTGGATTAATGGAGATAAATTGACATTTTTGATGAATGTTTTTAAGAGAGAATTTTTAATAGACTGGAAAATTGATTTGATGAAATATTTTTAAACTTTCTGATGAACTTTACACACACAAGTGATATTTAGATATACCTTTATTCAGCAACTCCTCCTCGACATCGTCACCAACCAACATAATTATTGTTCAGGTCATTTTTTCAAATCTGTGTCAAAACCAAATGGCAGATTCCTTTACAGACCACAGTAAGATTTCTATTTTCAAGTATGTTCATTTTAAGACAGAACTTACATGAAAAACAATCAGAACTTATGTATGAATGATTATTTACCACAACATCCAGACCTCCCGTGTTAACGTTCATGCTGTAGACGTCCAACTCCAAAGAAGTGGGGACGCTGTGTAAAACCTAAATAAAACAGTAACTTTAATGCTAAATTCTTTAATGTTTCACCTCATCAGCTTCATTGATTTTTGTTAATATCTGCTTATTCTGAATTTGATGGAAGCAACACATTTCAAACAAGTTGGGACAGGAGCAACTAAAGACTGGGAAAGTTGTGGAACGCTCCAAAAACACCTGTTTGGATCATTCCACAGGTAAACAGGTTGATTGGTAACAGGTGATAGTATCATGATTGGGTGTGAAAGGGGCATCCTGGAAAGACTCAGTCATTCACAAGCGAGGGTGGAGTGAGGTTCACCACTTTGTGAACACATGATTGGGTAAAGGATGTTACTACATGAGCTCAGAAACACTTTGCATTCTGTTTTTATTCATGTTTCACACAGAGTCCCAACTGTTTTTAACTGGGAGTCAGTCACACAAGTCCTGTTCTCAATCATCAAGTGAATATTAAATGAATGGACTAAAATATGAGGCATATCAATGTTCTCTTCTCTGATGCACTCAACATGCAGTATTACATTTTTCAATGTCAGGATGATGGCAAAAACAACATACTATTAGGATCATGCTATTAAACTGTTACAACATAAAAAAACACCAAAGAATTTGTACAGATGAACATAAAACCAAAGGTTGTTAATTAATTCATGCTGAAAACAAGTTTCAGGTCAGAAAGTGTAGCATCCTCATCCAAGAACAATGAGGTCAAACCTGATGATGGTTGAGGACATTTCTATAAAGCAGATATTCAAAAAATATGGACAAACTATTGGCAAAAAAAGTTGCTCAAAATAAAGGGCCTATGTTCATCATTTTGGCCCAAAGCTTATCTACAGACTCCAAAACTTTGCAGGGTTTGTAGGCTCAGTATCACAAGGAAATGTATACATTAAGTTTACTTTTAAGGGGTCCCATCAAACCTCAAAAATATTAAGTCAATTTACCAAAAAAAAAAAAATAAAAATAAGTGTAGGATACCTGTGTACATGTTACAGTACTGAATTTCACATTAGTGTCATGCAGGAGCATAGTGAGTTTTTGCCATACTGAAGTATAAATCAGCCCTTTTGAAGAGTTGAGAGGGGCTGCCATGCTTTTATCTACAGTGTCTACAATTGTAGGTAATGAGTGATAGAAAATATACTTCTTAAGGCAAATATTTTCAGCAGTAAGTACTTCATATTGCCATCGGGGAGGCAAAATAATCTAATAACAAAAACGTTGATTAAGAAAAAGACATATCAATAAGCTAACTTTAAATAATGTTCTTCAAAGGCAATACAAAGGCATGTATCCGTTTGGGACAGGACGGGATCAAAATGTGCCATTTAGCAGCGTCAGTAATGTCCAGAACTCTGTAAGTGTTTTAAGGACATTTTTCCTCTTTGCTAGTCTCCTGTTGCATAATTCAGGAGTTGTTGGTGTCAGCAGTCGAGTACCTCGTGGTCAGCGGGGGAAACCGTACACCGCCGCTGTCACTACAGACAAAGAATATTTCAGAACTCTTTTGCAAGTGATCGTCTCCTTCCTGAAAGTAACTGATACTGAAATGACTTGTGATCTGAAGGCGACAGACTCTTAATGTCATGCTAACATCATGTCTGCTGCCATAACAATTACCCAGCTTGATTACGCTGTAAGCTTTGAACTATTCCTTTCTTGTGCTAGTGAAGACGACTCCCACTACAGGGACTTTTATTACTACTATTGTCATATTTTTTACACCCCCCCCCCCCCAAATTCACTGTAGTTTCTTTCCCCCAGAAAGAGCTAAGGACGGCGGGAGGGATCTGTTTTTGTTTGTGCCATCTGTCCAGTCAAAGCAACAGCAGGATGAAGAGGTAGAGTGGGAGGAAGAGGTTGTCTATTTGGGAGGTGTAGGCTTCCAGCATGGCCACCAGAGTGACGGAGCCAACAATCCACGAGTAGGTGGAGTTCAGATTGATGCTCCCATCAAAGATGAGAAACATGGCCACGGCGATGATCTGGGCGAACACAGATGTTGCCGTCCCCTCCATGGTTTTCTTCGTGCCGGGCCAGCGGATCTCCCCCATGGTGCTGCCGAACACGGACGCCACAGTGTCTCCGACCCCCACGGCCAGCACACCTGCATATGGCACCAAGCCGCCTGCACCAGGGAGTATCCCCTTGGGGGCGCAGGGCCCGGGGAACAGCCATATGGGCAGAGACATCCCCAGCAGCAGGTAGATGTGGGTCAGGATAAGAGGCCCAGAGTCCCGCTCATCCAGGAACAAGGTGAGCACCTGCCGGAGCAGCTGACCCAGCGGCCTGATCCGGAAGTAACGCACGTACTCCAGGAACAAGAAAACCGCCAAGCAACCCACAGACGCCACGTGGAGCAGCTGCCTGTCGTATATCAGCCCTGGAACGTATGTGGCCACTACAATCAGATGGAAGTACTTCCTGACAACAGTGGAGGCTTGGTGCTTCTTGGACCCTGAGTGGCGCTGGTAGTTCTGGTGTAACACAACACAAGTGGCCACCATAGCCAGAAACACCCAGTACCCCAGCAGACAGAGTCTCCTGTCATTTAATGTGACAAAGTCCAGCAGCCACATGATGGGGTGCCGGCCAATAAACAGGGAGAGCCACGGCATGAGGATCCCCAGGGCCAGAACGGCTGTCATCATGTGAAAGAAGAGCGATGACACCCAGGTCTCCGACTCCATGAAGCAGAAGAGCAGGGTGAAGAAAACACCCAGCAACAGTGAGCCCACCACTACGACTGGCAGGAAATAGTTCACTGGATCACCTTTGACCTCTGCCAGGTTCAGGGAGCGTTTGATGAGCTGGTTGACGATGAAACTGATTCCGCCGACGATGAGGAGCGCCTCTCCAGGTGTGAAGCAGCGTGGCAGCAGGTAAAGCACAATCAGGCTGAGATAAACGAAGATCAACAGCACCTCTAAGACCTCGATGACCTCGGACACCGTCAGCGTCTGTTTGGTCGTGTAGAGAATCGCACTGCCGGCCATGCCTGCGATCACGCACGTGTTGGTGGGAACGGGTCTCGTGATGCCCAGCGCAATCAGGGAGAGAAACAGCGCCAGCATCATGCCTGTGATGGTGACCACCATGGAGAAGCGCTCAAAGTAGACATTCCCTGAGGCGGAGCACTTTTCTCTCAGCGCCAGGCCCAGCAAAGGCATCACCATGGAGGCCGGGACGATGCCGCTGTTCGATGCAGGACGAAACTGGAACACGGCGCCCCCCGTCCTGAGGAGGCGGTCCCATTTGTGCTGTACATAGAAGGCCTGGATGAAGAGGGCTATGCTGCACCAGGAGTGCTGGTTCCACACCGCCATGTGGACACAAAGCACCACAGCCAAAACGACAGAGGACTCCACAAACACTGGATTGATCTGCATGACTGCAGGGTGGAGGCTCGCAGGGAGGGAGGAGGGTTGATCTGAACAGATGGTCTGCAACAATGAAGGCCTTCTTCTGTCACTTCCTCTCTCTGGCACACTTCATCATTTGGCAGGCATTTTCCACTTGCTAAGTATGTCTAGGACAAAAAAAATGAAAAAATTCAGTGAGGAAGATCAGCAAAAAATAGATTAATCAAAATATTTAAGCATTGCTGAATCCAATAGTTGAGAAAGTGGGTGCACTGTGACCATGAGTTATGTTAGCTAATGTTAACGGTGAACCTTGCTCATACTTTTTATCTGCTGCTTATGGCCACACTGAACATTGACCCAGTGACTGTGAAATCCACAGCTCTCCAAGCACGTGAACGCGACCCCAGGAGAAATGAAAGCACTTTCTACATCAGCTGGAACCTTTTGTTCCTGTGGGGGGTGGACGTTGCACTGACTTTCTAATGGGCTGAATCAGCTGGGGAGGCTGTTAACACATGGCCATCACATCTGACGGATATGATGAAAAGATAAAAAAAAATAAACTCCAGTTATTTGTTACGTCCGTGCTAATAAAGTCAAGCGGGGGCAGCTAAACCTCACTGAACTGAGAAACGCGTCCCTCTGTAAGCCAAGGATGCAGCAACCTCGGACAGCATCAAGCTAACGGCAAAATACAGCTGACTAGCGAGTTAGCATAACGGCACAGAGCACAAAACTGCTGGCGGAATGGAAAAGAAATCCAGGCTGACTGAGACAAGCGTACGTACCACATCAGCGCAGTGTTATCTGGACGAAGGCGCGTTGAGATACGAACAGGTGCCGTCCTTTTTGACAGGTTTCTTTCCTTTGTCAGCTGTCCCTTCTCTCACACGCAGCAGGAGGGGGCCATATTTGACAGCCGGGTCACGTGGTACAACCGTAAAAAAATATCCCTTAAAGGCGTGGTCTTCTTTCTTTTTAATGTATTTTGAAATATTAAATTATTTACAAAGTTATTTTGTCGTTCAAAATGCTTTAACTTTAAAAATCATAGTTATATTATTTTTTTCATTATAGGAAGTTCAGTATAAACAGTCTGCAAATACAATTTATAATTTCTTAAAATGATGTTTATTTTTATTACACTCTTTTGTATATACTTATTGTTTTTACTCTATCTATCTATCTAATCTATCTTTTATTGGTGCTGCTGTAAACTAGAATTTCCCCTTGCGGGACTTATAAAGGAATATTGAATTGAATTGAACTGAGTTGAAAACATGAATCACACGCATCAGCATAAAAACAGAAACATACTAATATTGGATTGTAGTTGTAGAAGGAAAAGCAAATAGTGATGCCTTCATGTTTCCTTAGAATGCGGTTCTGGAAGATTTTATTGAAAGTTTTGGCGGTAATTATTTTCCTCCAGAAGATGGCAGTCGTCTTCTGAAACAAGAGGCAAGGACGACGAAGAAGAAAGGACCTATGACGGTAATGACGACACAGCACAACAGCCAATCACATGCCGGGAACGAAGATGGCGGAATCGGAGATGAGCCTAAGGTAGGCGGACAGCCGTAAACTTTAGTTAATGTCTACCTTTTTTAAATAGTTTTGAAGTGTTTATCAGTTGGTAAACGTTTCTACGCAACTTGGCCGTGTAGTCAGTCCTATCAGCAGTATAACTTTTATTTGACTGTGTGTCTTTTGAGTTAGCACCACGCTAATTTAGCTTAGCAAGTGCTAGCGGTTAACATTTGAATGGCTTCTCAGCAACGCGGTGTGTCAGCCGCATGACTGTCAACAAGAGTCAACAACAGCATGTTGACTCTTAAAACATAACTCTGATTGTTTAACAAACGCTTATGTCTCTAGATGAAATGCCTACGTTATAATCTGCATTAACAGATACTGGTTAGTTGTGACCAAGGAGAAGAGGCTAACGATAGTGTTTGGGCACGAAAAGGATATGATTTAGTGTTGTCTGTTAGTTTAACTTTGCATTATTTGAATGGAAAATATTTCCCTTCGCATTTGTTCAGTTTGAAAATGGACCCACAGCCGCCACTAAAAGTCCCCAAGCCTTCGACACGTTAATAAATCAAACTCCATTTTACAGTCAGTTAATGTGAACTGACGTGTTTCATATTGAAAATTAAAGGAGGAAATTTAAAATGTGTTGAAGAGCTTCACTTGTATGAGTTGAAAAATGCACAGCAATATAAAAGACAGTCTTAATCAGAGCTTCAACGCATGTGTCTGTATGTATTCATCACATTTTCCATTAGTTTTGAGATATAACACCTACACTGTACCAACTGTCTGTATCAGCATTTACAAGAAGTGTGTCACAGCTGGTACGTGGGACTGCCTCAGGGGTGGGGGATTTTTGTCTTTTATCACAGTATATGTAATTATTTGTCACAATACTGGTACACATTGGTAAAATGATTTATTGCATTTTCTCAAAAATGGGAACTGCTTATAGAACAGCCACCACTGTATAAATTGTATGGAAAAATGATAAATACATGTCATCTTATGGTGTATATTGTGATATTGCCCACCCCTAATCTGCCTATTACATGAAATTGAACTCTTATATTCAGATGAACTGACTGCTCTTCACATGTATTGTACATAAATGTCAATTATTGCTTCTCTGAAATATACCCATTATTCTCTTAGGAGCTGTCGAGAGTTATGGACCATACTGCTAGGAAGATCTGCGTTGCGAGAGCCGGTATGTCTTCCTGCCACGTGTTTTTATGTACTATTACATCTAAGAGTGCCGCTACCACAACTGTGTGGAGGTTCAGTCAGAAGTTCAGATAGGATTGTCGTGCAGGCACAGCATATTTGCATTTAGATCGCCCCAGTGACACAGGTGATTTTCCTCTCCTCCCATTATGAAACATTTGATGGACACAGGCTCAGATAGAGGCAGAGCTGGACAGACACTGGGACAGACTGCATCAAGGACTCACTTACTACAAGCCGCCCAGGTATGTCAGAGTTCGATCCGTACATCAAATATAAATACAAATTATTCATTACAACAGAAAGGCTAATTGTCAGCATCACTTGTTCCAGCTCATCCTCTGCTGGGAAAGTGAAGGAAGACAAAGATGTTGCACAACCATTGAAGGATTTTGGTTTGAGGATCAGTAAACTGTTGGTAAGACAGTTTACGTAAAAGATGTGGATTCACTGTCTTCATTTGTTGGTTAATTTCATGATGATTTGATAATTTTTCAATCCTTTAATAATGTTTCAGGGTCTCGATGAGCAGCAGAGTGTGCAGCTTTTACAGTGCTACCTACAGGAGGACTACAGAGGAACCCGGGACTCATTAAAGGTGTCGACAGAGACTTGTTTTAGTTGTTATTTGTGTCTGAAATGTTGCAGTACTCATGCATGCTTTTAAAGAAAAAATATTGATAAATATTTCACCCAGTTTTTAGGTTTCAATGATTGTATTTAGCATTCAGTGCCGCAGTTACTCAAATTAAGGTCACCATTTTTCTTGAGGAACAAAAACTCAAAGGCTAAGATGTTAATATGTGAGGTATTCACATGGTGGCTAACAGAGTCTTCCATGCAGGTTGTTCTCAAGGATGAGCGACAAAGCCAGGCACTGCTGCTGAAGGTCAGTACAGAGATCTGCATCTGTTTATACTTGCTGTACACTTGATTAACAGTACTGTTACATGTCCATATTTAATGCAATAAGTCTGACTTTGTGTGTATTCACAGATAGCTGACTATTACTACGATGAGCGCACGTGCCTGCTCCGATGTGTCCTGCTCTTGCTGACATACTTTCAGGATGAGCGACATCCCTACAGGGTGAGAAGCAGCTGGATTGCACTTCAGAAAGATATCTTATTTTCATATTTGCTGTTGCTTCTGTAACATCACTCTGGGTGGGTTTGTTTTTGTCCAGGCTGAGTACGCTAACTGTGTCAATAAACTGGAGAAGGACCTGGTGAGCAACTACCAGTCACAGTTTGAGAAGCTCTTCAAAGCAGAAGCGCCAACGTGGGAAACTCACGGAAACCTCATGGTGATGATTTGGTTCATAATTGGTCAATGCTGTATATTATAACCTAGATTCAATGCAAATATCACACATGACTCACATTCTTTTCTGTTTTACTCAAAGGCCATAACTTGAAGTAACAGCTGACATCTTTTTTTTGTTTTTTAAGACTGAGAGGCAGGTGTCGCTGTGGTTCCTGCAGTGTCTGAGAGAACAGTCTCTGTTGCTGGAGATCATCTTTCTGTATTACGCCTACTTTGAGATGAGCCCGTCTGACCTGCTGAACTTCACCAAAATGTTCAAAGAAGAAGGCTTCGGTTTGAGGCAGACCAACAGACACTTAGTAGACAAGAGCATGGACGCGCTGGTTGACCGCATCGGGTAAGAGCAGTGTCTCAGTGTGTGTATTTGTGTGTGTGGGCCATTCATACAGTGTTTAAAGTGAGCTGTTCTCCCGGAAGTGTAAATAAGATGTCTGTTTGTGGTATTTTACTTTGATGAAAGACTAAAAGAGTACTATTGGTGAATCACAGCCAAACGCTCAGCTACTGAAATTGCGATCAAACACATTTGACACCATCCAGCCCATGATAAGAGCAGACATCTCAGTGCATACCAGCAACATCTAGATTGTCTTAATTTATTAGTTCATAAGTACATAATCAGAACTCTGTGAGCGGGCAGGTTTGCTTCATGAGCCACAATGTGAAACACTGAAATTTCTATCCTTATATCTACTTTGTTCCTGCTTCAACAAAGAATCCTGGGAGGTGAATGAGCTCATGCTTCAGCACAGGACAGATAATATTTCATTGCTTGTATCTTTAATGTTTCTATCGTCTATGTTTCTCTGCCCTGTAGATATTTCAGCTCTCTCATCCTGGTTGAGGGAATGGACATAGACTTCCTGCACAAGTGTGCCCTGGAAGACTGTACAGAACAGCATCAGTTCTCCAGTGCTCCCGATGTCATCAAGGTTTGACTTTAAATGCAGCAGACATCCACCATACACGGTATAAACAGGCTGAAACTACACAACAGTGTGCTCAGTGAGGCTCAAAGTCGGGCCCAGCTTTTCTGGAAAAACACATCTATGTTTTAAGAGAGAGTTGGATGTACCAGACGGCTTAATGTTTCTACATGACCTCAACAAATCCCCCGGCACCAAGAACAAACCATACAGACATCTGAACCTCCGTGTTTCCTCCGTTTGTTCCAGGAGATGGATCAGCTGCTGCTGACATTTGGTGACATCCCTCATCACGGGCCGGTGCTGCTGGCCTGGGTCCTGCTGAGACACACCCTGCGACCAGACGAGACCAGCCCCGTGATCAGGAGGATAGGCAACACCGCCCTGCAGCTGGGGGTGTTCAAGTACATTTCAACCATGGTGAAAGGCCTCGGAGTCTCAGGGAATAATGTAAGAGAAAGATGCATGCTTAAGAAGGTGGAAACTATTTGTAATGGTGAAACTTTAATGGTTATTGTCTTGTTGTAGTGACTAAAGCAGTTTCACAGTTTTTCCTCTCTGCCTACTCCCATTATCAAAAACTGCTTGAGTGATATCCTGCAAGTTAAGGAAGTCCTTTCACACGGTCTAAACCCACACTCTAATCAAAGGCTATAGAGCCATGGGTCTCAAATCCTGTCCTCAGGGTTCAGAGTGCTTCTGGTTTTCTCTACCAGGTAGTTAAATGTAATCACATGGGGCCTCAGACCTAAATCAGTCTCTAATGAGACAGCTAGAATGAAAACCAGCTGGCAATAGCAAAACATGTTGTACTCCGGATTAGTTTTATAGCCAGAATGTGAGCTAAATCAGTTTTATAATCATGCCCCTCAAGCTGTGGTTTATATCTGCAGTGCAGCCAGACACTGAAGTGAAGATACTGGAGTCTACAGCTTTGCTAAACCGACCACTGAAAATAACATCTTTCACCATCACATCTTTTTACATCAAAACTTTCCTCCTGATGATGCAGTGACTGTGACACGGCAACACAAACAGACACACACACCTCAGATATGTATCTGTGTTGTTATACTACATTCAGTTTTCCTTCTTCCTCTGCAGTGCACAGCAGGAACAGTAAAGATGTGTATCTACGGCCTCCTCTCATTTGTGATAACCTCCTTTGAAGAGGAAAGCCTACAGGTATAAACTCAGATTTTACACATGTGAGCATGTTAAACGTTCTGTACTTGGATTCTTTATTTGTAACCTGTGTTGATAACTGGCCTCGTAATGCGTGTGACAGACTGGCGGCGTGGCGACACAGTGCTCCCACCTGATCGATGCTGCCTGTGAGGTCCTCTCTGCTCCCAATCTGGCTGAAGTGTTTTGGGAAATGGTGAGAAAAAAACAATGATGAGGAGGTTCTTCGGGATAAAATTGGGACAGCTGTTGACTTTTTAAATGTTGAATTTTTGATCCAGAAGCCGAACATGGGATTGGGAATGATCCTGGACAGTGCAGTCGGGATGTTCCCTCATAAGATCGGACCACTGTTACAGCTTCTGACAGCTCTGTTGTCAAACAAGTCGACTGTTAAAAAGGTAGAGCTGACACATGCACAGAGATATACGCACTCAGCCTTCCTTCATTCATTGTTTAACATTGTATTTTCTTATGTGACAGGTGTACAACTTTTTGGATAAAATGTCCTTCTATACACAAGTTTACAAACATAAGCCCAATGATATCATCTCCAAGGATGATGAGACACTGTGGAGGAGACAGACACCAAAACTCCTCTACCCTCTCGGTCAGTTTGGTTGTTACTCTCAGATTTAAATGCAGATGGAAACTTCAGAGGATCTGTTGAATTTTGGATGCATGTTTGATGTAAGGTTTTTCATGACATGCCTCAACTCACCTCACCCGTCAGGCACAGGGCAGACTAACCTGTGGATGCCACAGGGAGTGCTGGGCCAGGTGATGATTGGAGGCGAGCAGGCCTACGTGGTCCGCTGGGATTACTCCTACAGCTCCTGGACTCTCTTCACTTGCGAGGTGGAGATGCTGCTTCATGTGGTTTCAACTGCAGGTACACGACTGGGTGTTAACATGTTCTCACCAGCTGTGAAATCTTTTAGATAAAGCTGTTGATATTCTGATTTTTGTTATTGTCAACAAAAAGACCAAAACCCACAATTTGTCTCAGTGCTTCGTTCAGAAGGAAGGATGGAGTGAGGTTCACTTTGTGAACACATGATGGGATGAAGGAGATTAGCACATGGGCTCAGAAGCACTCTGTAAAATGATTCTCTGATTGACTGTAGTTGTCAGTAGGATCAGTGAGTTGTTGGTTCTGGTCTTTCATGTGATTTAGCGATACGTTTGACTACAAAAAAAAGTAATATTCGCTGTTTCCACTGAATGTTTTTGTTTTTATGTCAGCTGATTGAACGATGTCAGCCTGATGAACTTGTTGTGTGTCTGTGCCTTTTCTTGTGCCAGATGTTCTCGCCCACTGTGCTCGTGTGAAGCCCATCCTGGATCTGGTCCATAAGATCATAAGCACAGACTGGACTGTGTCGGATTGTCTGTTGCCTCTGACTTCACGCATCTACATGCTGCTGCAGAGGTGAACTCACTTTACTGAGAAACCTATCAACAAAGTACGCTTGTTATTCGATCCGTCTGTTGACTTGTTGTTTGTGTGTTCACCGTCTGTTAGGTTGACATCAGTCATCAACCCTCCCGTGGATGTGATCGCCTCCTGTGTGAACTGCCTCTCTGTACTGGCTGCAAGGATGCCCGGGAAGGTGGGTACTTCCAGTGTGAACAAGAAGTCAAATTAAGGGTTTAAAGTGACTTCTCACACACCTCATCTGTCTTTTTTTTAACCTTCAGGTGTGGTCCAGTCTGCACCACACAGGTTTCCTCCCCTTTGCCTCCAACCCTTTGACCAGCATGGCTCAGTGTGTGAGGTAGAGGAAAAAGCTCAAACTCTGTGCTGCCTTATGTTTAATTGGATAAATTTCACTTTATTCTTTGGGGAAGTATAAAGTATTGAACAAAACTATTTATTTTTCTAGTGCTGAGGGGATGAAGGCGGGTAACTATGGCAACCTGCTGGTCCAGATTGAGCAGCCGAGGGGGGAGTACGCCGTGACCATCGCCTTCCTTCGTCTCATTACAACCCTGGTTAAGGTAACAACAGTTTTTATGAGATGAGACGTCGTTTAGCAGCAGCTGAACGATGATATCTTCTATAAAACTGATCTATGAATGTGATGTTCTGCTGTAATGTACGTCTTTTCTCTCTGATGGTTCATTTCAGGGTCAGCTTGGCAGCACTCAGAACAAAGGCCTGATCCCCTGTGTGCTGCTGGTGTTAAAGGAGATGCTGCCCACCTACCACAAGTGGCGCTACAACACCTATGGAGTCAGGGAGAGGATAGGTAAAAGGCTCATGTCTGACACGACAGCGGTGGCTCGTTTCTTTCCTCCAGACTGGAAGATGGAAGTAAAAACTGAACGAATGCTCTCTTTGTTGCTGCAGGATGTCTGATTTTGGAGCTGATCCACGCCATCCTCAATCTGAGCCCAGAGGGAGAGGATCAGGGCAGGTGAGGTGTTAATCAGTTTAAAAATTGAGCTTGAAGGTTCATCCTTGACTTTTTAATACATCAGTCGACAAAACAGCTCCAGGCTTACATACAGGCGTATTAAAAATGTGTTTTTTAATTCTTGAGCTGGAACAATTTGTCCATTAATCAATGAGTTGGTAAATAATGATTAATTATCTATGATAGCAAAGTGAGTACAGCGTTTTTGGCTTTTGAACTCTTGGTTGGACACAAGATATTTGAATGTGTCGCCTTTTTCCACTTTTTTCAGATATTTTGATGATGAATCAGTAATGAAAATTATTGTTTTGTTGCTGCCCTGATAAATTGTTTGACAGAGATTTGCCTGTCAGTGTATTGTAAAGTTGATTTGCTCTTTTCTTCCTTGGCGCAGCACCCCCACCCTGCAGTCTCTGTGTATCTACAGCCTGGCAAACACGGAGGCCGGACAGGCAGTCGTCAATATCATGGGGGTTGGTGTGGACACCATCGACGTGGTCCTGGCTGCACAGCCCAGCAGGTGAACAGTCAAGTGTTCATCCCTGCTGTGTTTTCATATGATGCTCTCAAAGCCCTCCATGTTTTTGTCAGGCTGATTGTGTTTCTTCCTCCTCTGACGGTCCAGCTGTGGCTCCGAGGGTCCCGGTCAGATCCTCATCCAGACAGTCAAGCTGGCCTTCTCTGTCACCAACAACGTCATCCGTCTGAAGCCGCCGTCTGACGTCGTGTCCCCTCTGGAGCAGGCGCTGACTCAGCACGGTGGCCACGGCAACAATCTCATAGTTGTCTTGGCCAAGTATATTTACCACAAACACGACCCAGCGCTGCCTCGCCTGGCGATCCAGCTGCTGAAGAGGCTCGCCACAGTAAGGGCTTCCACTCTGTACGTACAGTATGTTTCATGTGATTTTGTACAACAGCCAGTGTTGATGATCGGCTGATGTTTGGTCTGCAGGTGGCTCCCATGTCAGTTTACGCTTGCCTTGGTAACGACGCAGCAGCCATCCGGGATGCGTTCCTCACTCGGCTGCAGAGCAAGACAGAAGACATGAGGATCAAGGTCATGATCCTCGAGTTCCTCACCGTTGCAGTGGAAACGCAGCCCGGCCTCATCGAGCTTTTCCTCAACCTGGAAGTCAAAGACGGCAGCGAGGGGTCAAAGGTGTGACTGCGGCGATAAAGAGAAGTGGATTTGTTTTATTTTCATCTTCATTTAACACATCTGTGGGCTTTTATTTTGAACCTGTAGGAGTTTCTGCTTGGTGAGTGGAGCTGTCTCCACGTGGTGTTGGACCTGATCGACTCCAAACAGCAGGGCAAGTACTGGTGTCCCCCGCTGCTCCACCGAGCGGCCCTGGCCTTCCTGCTCGCCCTCTGGCAGGATCGCAGAGATAGCGCCATCTCGGTCTTACGGAAAAAGTAAGCATGTCACACTCCCCTAACTTTGACCTGGAAACATAAGTCCTGCTGGATGTTTTGAAAGTCTGAGCAGAGGAAGATGAATAAGTCTCTGCTTTTTTTACACAGAGAAAGATTTTGGGAAAATTTGACAACGCCTCTGTTTGGAACCCTCACCCCACCTTCAGACACCACAGAGGTATTTAAAACATTTTTCTTACACTGCTGTGATGATTTTATGATCAAACGGATGTCGAATATGTCGACTCAGCATTGTATCTTACCCTCAGCCTTGTGTTCTGGAGACGTGCGCCCTCGTCATGAAGATCATTGGCCTGGAGATCTACTACGTCGTCAGGTAATCTCACAGTCTCTTAAATATAATACATGTTCCCATATTTGTCGCCGATCTACAGACGACAGCTCCGGTCTCACATAACTGATGTTAACTGCGTCTGTGTTGCCACAGTGGTTCCTTGGAGCAGTCTCTGAAGGACGGGCTCCAGAAGTTTTCCAATGCACGACGATATGAGTACTGGTCCCAGTACGTCAAGTCTCTTGTGTGCCACGTGGCGGAGATGGAGGAGGAAGGCATGTGCTACTTCCCTGAGACCCAGATGCTGATCTCTGCCTGGCGGATGCTGCTCATTCTGTCCACTAGCCACGTACGTTAGCACGAACACAATCATGGTTATAGTGTTGTAGGTGTTGATGTAAGGGCTGCTGGTGTTTACTCGATCAGGACAGTCAGTTCAGACAGTCTGTCCTGGATGAGACTCACAGCTCTGCGCTCAGGTGTTCACTTGAAAAGTGACAGTAATAGTTGTCAAGAGTGGAAAAACCTCGGCTCTTCTCTCACCTCTGATGTTGGCGTGAAGTGGGTGAGAATGTTGCATCATCACCCTCGGAAAGTCCCAGAAATTTTTGGACCTCGCCCGTCCTAATCTGATGTTAGAGAGGTGTGGAGGGAGGGGGTTTCTGACCCCCTACTCTTACCTTAAAGGAGTATTTCAACATTTTCAGAAATATGCGTATTGATTGAGAAGATCAGTGTCACTTGTGTGTCTGTGTGGTTCACGGGTGCCTGCAGCTCTGCCCAAACCTAACAAAATCTGCCTACTATCACCTCTAAAGGTCACTTTATAATATGCTGAATCTTGTTTGTTTAGGAGTCTGTCTGGTTGCCTTATACTGCGTATTTAACAGAAATGTATGAGTGTGGTATCGATCTTCTCATCTAACTCTTGGCAAGAAAGCAACAAAGCGTATTTCCCAAAATGCCCAACTATGTGTTTTTGATTGAGCGGCCTGAGAAGTTCACTGTGTTTTTGCTCAGAGCCTCACCTGCAGGTGGACCACAGACCACAGTAGGAACGTGATCATTGTTATATTTACTGTTTTCAGTCCGATGTGATGCAGCTAACAGAAGACTCGACCAAACTGAAGCTCTTCATGGACGTCTTGGACGGGACCAAAGCTGCTGTAAGTCGTCATGCCTTAACAGAATTTCCTGGGGTTTTTTTGTATTTCTGTCTTTTACTGCTGCTCACCCCTTCTGTCTCTTTCAGCTGACTACACCCATGTCTGTGTCTTGTCTTCGTCTGGGATCCATGATGGCCACTCTGCTCCTCATCCTCCTCAAACAGTGGAGAAGGTGTGACGTCACACGTTTAACAGAGAGTTTCCTTAATGTTGAAGTCAGCAGTGCACACCTATCTGACCTCTCTGAACTCTTCTTAAAAACTCTGCTGCTGCTCTCTTTGTGTCTCCAGCGTGGTGGCGACAGCTCCTGACATCCTGTCTCCCCTCTCCCTGATCCTGGAGAGTGTCCTGCAAGCTGACCAGCAGCTCATGGAGAGGACCAAAGCCAAAATCTTCTCCGCCCTCATCTCTGTGCTGCAGATTCAGGGACTGAACGGTAAGAGGCGTGTGCGCATCTCCTGTTCAGTCTAATGATGCTGCAGTCTGGAGTTCAATCAGCATTGTTTGAATTTCTTTGTCAACTAGGAGCAGATATTTCCCAGCTGCCCCAGCTGTTGCTGTCTGTGTGTGAGACGGTGAAAGACGAGGCCCTGGCGCTCATCGACAATACTCGTCACATGAGCCAGACGGGGGAGGCGGCTGAGGACGAGGAAAGCATGGAGACGGACTCTCCTCGCGGCCCGCAGAAGGACCAGAGAGACGGGGTGAGTCGGACTGGACTGATGGACAGCAGCTTTGTTTGTAGATGATGTTTTTCCCACTTTAAAAAAGCCTGTTTTGGATCCACGCCTCTCAAATCAATCAGCATTTAGCTTCATTCTCTCTAGCTGTCAAATGTTTTTTAGGTTATTCAGTGTTGAGGCAAGAAAAAGACATTGGATCAATGAATTTATCTTTTATCAATACTTTTAGAAACAAGCTGTGAACACAGTTAATCTTTCTGGAGAACTTGTTCGCAAATAATTGCTTATTTACACATCCAGCAGCTACAGGAGTCCAGTATTTGCTCTCTGTTCCCTCTGATTCTGCTCTGTGAGTGAAATTTGGCTAATTTTAATCCGCTTTCTTTTCATTAGGTGTGTGTGCTGGCGCTGCACTTGGCGAAGGAGCTGTGCCGCACCGATGAGGATGGTGAGCACTGGGTCTCGGTGATGAGGAAGGTTCCAGTCCTGCCCTCGGTGCTCAGCGCCGTCGAGTTCAGCCTCCGATCCAAACACAACCTCTACTTCACCGAGGCTGCGCTTCACCTGCTGCTCACGCTGGCCCGCACGCCTCAGGTAAACACAACAACACACTTTTCTGCTGTGACTTTTAAAGGACAAGGCTGGTGTTTTTCCATGCTTACAGAACATATACTTACAGAACAATAGAAATATTTCTGACATCCCTCCCCAGTCTGCAAATACTTCAGTTTGTTGGGGACTTATTTCAGCTGGACAGCGGTGGAGGTCTGAGGTCAGACCTGTATCAGGCTTTGGATCCGCAGACAATTCTTGTTAGCAGGATAAGAATACCGCCAGCCTCATCCTTAAATGTTTGTAAAGAAATCCTTTCCATCGGTTTAAGATGTTAAATGTTGATGATGTCTTCATTTGTCCTCCAGGGGGCAGCAGCTGTTGCTGGAGCAGGAGTCATCCAGACCATCTGCCTCCCTCTTCTCAGTGTCTATGAGGGGTCTTCAAATGGAGCATCGCAGGTAATCAAAATGAACTCTTTAGCACGTACTTACTTAGCGTTGCCTAACGTCACAGACTAATCTCTGCATCAACATTAAATAATAACACAGCACGTCCGTGTCTCCGAGCAGAGTTTCTCCCGAAAGTCCCAAGATTCCGCCTGCTGGCCGGGGGTGTACCGCCTCTGCATGTCTTTAATGGAGAGTCTGCTCAAGACTCTGCGTTACAACTTCATCAATGAGGCCCTGGACTTTGTCGGAGTGCATCAGGAACGTATACTACAGGTATGACAGCGATGGCATGAAAGTTGTCGCATTAACAGAGATTATGAAATGAAATGTGATGGACACTAAACCTGCAGCCTTAGACACGAACACTTCTGTGAGCAGTCTGCCTTTAATTGTGCTGCAGCAAAGATTACTGTCATCTTCAGTTATTCAGTTATTTGCTTGATCAATTGATTAGTAAAATGTCAGATAATAGTGAAGAATGCAGTCGAACAGTTCAAACACTGGACTTCCTGTTCGTCTGTTCTCTGCTGCTCAGTGTCTGAACGCAGTCCGAACAGTGCAGAGCCTGGCGTGTTTGGACGAGGCGGATCACACGGTCGGCTTCCTGCTGCAGCTCTCGAGCTTCTGTAAGGAGTGGCAGTTTCACCTGCCCAAACTGCTCCGAGACGTCCAGGTAAGTCCAGGACGAGTGTCCTCATCGCCGCAGCTCCACTGCTGCAGCCTCGCCTCAGCATTCAGCACTCCTCTCTCCGTCTCCTCTGCAGGTAAACCTGTGTTATCTGTGCCAGACCTGCACGTATCTGCTCCACAGCAAGAAGATGCTTCATCACTACCTCCAGGTCACACAGACGTTCCATATGATCTGATAATTACATCATTACATTATAACCATCCTCACGTCTAATGTGTGTGTGTCAGCCAAGAAAACTTGGCTGCCACAAGGATGCAGTAAAAGGTTTTAAGATGTTTGTTTTGGATTTCTGTAGGCTAAAAACGGTGAGGCGTTGCCCCCCGGACCTCTTCCAAGGACACAGCGGCCCCCTCAGACCCCATCTAAAGAGGCAGCAGGTGGAGGGGAGAGAGAGGAAGCCGAGCAGAAGGCCCTGCTGGCTGTGCAGTGCAGCCTTCTGAAGATCCTCAGCAAAACCCTGGCAACTCTGCAGCACTTCACTCCAGACTGCTGCCAGATACTCCTGGACCAGGTCAGCCTGCTGACTAACCAAAATTAGGCTACTTATTAGTTCTGATGCTGATTATTCCAGTGATTATTCATGTAAATGTGACGCAGGAAAAAATGCTAATTTGTGTCTCCGCCTGTGTGTCAGAGTATGGATTTGGCCGAGTATCGAACCCTTTTCGTGCTCAGCTTCACAACGCCGGCGTTTGACCCCGATGTGGCCCCTTCGTTTGGAACCCTGCTGGCCACCATAAACGTGGCCCTGAGCATGTTGAGCGAGGTAGATGTTCAACGTCGCATCGACTAGCTTGAGCTACTGCCGGCCGACAGCAGAGCCCTGATCGTTTTTGTGCTTTACATCCACAGATGGAGAAGAAGAAGGAGCCAGTTTCCTTGAGCATTGCCTCAGTGGCCTCATCGGAGGAGATCCAAGCTCTGAAGTGAGTAAATAAGCTCCTTTACTTTCTTGTAAAGAGTTAAACCAGAAGATGAAGCCACAGCTAGCAGATAGTTAGCTTAGCACAGAATGTAATCAGAATCTGCCCATCAGCACATCTGAGCCCACCAGTTAACACATTATGTCTCGTTTTTACCTTGAGAGCCAGGCTAGCTGTTTCTATGCTAAGCTAAGCTAACTGGCTATAGCTTCATATACACAGGTGTGAGAGTGGTATTGATCTTTAAAAGTGAAAAACATATGTCCCAAAATGTCGAACTTTCCATTTTACTTGTATGTTTAGCTTTAACACGTTAAATTGAGATGAACTTTTTCTTCAGGTCTTTGCTGATGTTCACCATGGAGAACTGTTTCTACGTGCTGATCTCTCAGGCTGTTCGGTGTCTCAAAGATCCCTCCATCCTACCTCGAGACAAGCAGAGGCTCAAACAGGAGCTGAGCTCTGAACTGGTGAGACGTCGCTTCCCTCCTAACCCGTCTTTGTTCAGACTCATCCGTGTGCTTTTGAAGGCTTAGCTGGTTTAAGTTCATTACTGTCATAGAAATCCATTGTTGTCCAAAAACTGAATTAGTAATGGACAGGAGGGAAGTAGACACTGAGAGTTTTGGTATTTTCACAGGATTTGTTGTTGTAAGAGAAATCCAAAATAACGTCATCCTCATCCTCATAATATACTCACAGGATAGTCTTACTTATTTTTCTCTTTTCTTCACCTGCAGAGCACTCTTCTCTCCAGCCTGTCCCGCCACTTCCGCAGGGGCTCGCCGTCGTCTCCGGCCAGTGGCATCCTCCCCTCCACCCAGTCCAAACCGCCCACGCCGGGCTCCAAGGCGAGCCACGAAGGCCAGGAGCCGTTCATCCAGCTCGTTCAGGCCTTTGTCAGACTCGTGCAGAGATAGAGGTACATTTCCAGAGAGAGACGCGGATCCCAAACACGCTGTAGTTTCACAAAACCAACGCCGTTTTTGTACCTTCAGTAGTGAAATCAGAAAAAAACGACTTCTGGTGATACGCCTTGTTTTTATGTACAGTTATTGCAGTAGTTAAATTAGCTCAACTCTGAGCTGGAGTGAGTGTGTTTATTCTAATACCATGTCTGGAGCCATAAATTGTTGAACATTTCATTCTGCCAAAACTGCTGTTCTAACTAAATCTGACATGACGACAACCAAAGTGTTGAGGCCGACGAGAAGCTGCCTGATGTGCTCTGAAGAGAGCGGAGTCTGTAGAGATCTTGGTGCTACTAAACATCAGTCACTGACTGTGGTTTATCTTTCCAAGACCTAGTTTTATAGGTCACTTTGATGATACATGATGACCATATTTCAAGTGCTACTTAAGAAATTAGACCTCTCAACTATAATCTTCTCATGTGTAGTGACTAAACGTAGTAGAAAAGCAGCACTATACTTTTTCTAATTCGCTTCATTTTGACTAAATCTTGACCTGAACTTTGCTATTTTCTTATCTCTTATTCACGCGCACGTTTTGAAGTGGCCGCCAAGATTTCTACTTTAAAAAAATGTATATGCTAATAAAGGGACTTTTGTACCACAATCAGATTTCATCATTGAACTTTCCTTTACTGCATTTGCACATAATTCCTTGAACAAACTGTAGCCCTGAACCATCTTATACAGTAACCAACAGATGAAAACAACAGTTACAAATACCAGTAATAAAATACATCCTCATGTTCTTATATGCATCATATAAAAAGATTAAAGGAAAAAATATTTAAATTGCAGGAATTACTATTTACAAAGGCAAGAAACTTTTACAACTTCAGTACCTAAAATCAAATTATAGGCTGGTCATGTGCAATATAAGTACAAAAAGGCTTTGATATCTGGAGAATAAGGTGACAGTTTAACAGCAGGACAAAGGCGGGATAAGGCCTGTCGACATTAGGTCGCTACGTTACCAAAAGCAACAGATTTAATAGCTGCAGTGTAGAGAGGCGTCCCTCTTGTGAACCTCTGCAGATTCAGAGTGTCTGCTGAGGGTCTGTAGTGTCCTCTACTGGCCATTGACTGGGACCTCCTGAAACAAAACACAAGTTGACAGCATACTGTAACATCAGCCTGCAAACAGTCACTTTACATCTTTGGCCTCAGACATGCAGAGTAAAACCAGGTAGTGCTGAAAAAAAAAATACTGACATTTAACCGCCTGCATGCATCTGACATCTGCTTAAAAAGGAACAGTTCAACATTTTGGGAAATCAAGCTGCTTTGCTTCCTCACAGAGAGTTCGATGAGAAGGTCGAGACCACCCACATCTGTCTGTTCAATATGAAGACAGAGCCAGGAGACTTAAAGCACGGGATGTGACAGCAGCTCGTTTCCCTGACGTTAAAATTTAAATTTAGAATAGTCAACTGGTCTAAAAGCAAGAAACCACTCAGAAAGTCAAAGGTTAGCACAATTTAACCGATAAGGTTAATCACTGTCTGAAAAAATACTGCGTGTAAGAGTCATATGAAACCCTTAATCACATTCTTCAATAACAGGATAACAGAAACATTATGAACACGGCATGCTAGCCCATAAAGTAATACTAAGTTTAACGAGTTTTGCAACGTTTAATCGTCCAGTCAACTAATGACGCACGTCTCTACGTACAGCAGGCGGACAGCTAGCCTGGCTCTGTCCAAAGGTAGAAAGCTTAGCGTTAGCCTGTACGGGGTCTTGTTGTCACTGTGTTGTCACCATTACATCAAATCTTTTCACACATTGGTTTTTGTACTAATTAACAAACATGTGTTCACACGTGTTAATTAGTGATCTGTAGAGGTGCTGGTAGGTGGACAGAGCCAGCTAGCTGTTCCCACTCTGTATGCTAAGCTAACCGTCTGCTGGCAAGAGTGTAACTCTCTGTAAGAAAGCCAATAAGCGTATTTCCCTGAATATTCCTTTAAAGGCTTATCATGCATCATAAAAGCAGATTCTTCCACACAGTCACTCCAACACAATATGGTACATGTCCAGTTTATTAGGCACAGCTAGCTTAACCCTCACGAAAATGTCCAAAACAGACACAATGGTAGGATTTATTCAATGACTAGATTTGGCTAAAACAACCCAATAAACTGGCAGCTCTGTGTTCCAATATTTTGGTATTTCCTTCATGCACCAAACCAAACGAACAGCCTGAAGGATCTCATGCATCAGATCACTCAAAGCCCGAACTTCAGCCGCACTAACCTTCGCCTGGTCCTCCAGACGGGCCTTTCAGGCTATACAGGGCACTGTAATTTGTCTACCAATAGTTCACAGAGGATGAGAAGGAAAAGAAGATTCACTGACGGAGAATTTACCACTACAGACGAGAGCATTAGTTTGACATTTCATAACTGGGACATGTCTTTTTTTTTCTTTTAACTCACCTCTAAATTCCCCCTGGCCTTCTTCAAGACTCCGTGGGTTAGACACACTAGACAGAGTGGAAAAATAATATGAAGTCAGTTATCTTAATTTATTTACATATCGGTATACAGAAGAGCTGAAAAGTGATGAATATTTTTCTGATTTAGTCAATAAAATTGTTTTTGGATTCAGTCAAACAGTCAAAACACAAATATATTATATTTACAATCATATAATAATCCATTAGGGGAGCTAAAAACAGACAATAATAAACACTCTGGCTTCATAAATGACCTTAAATATGAATTATCCACGTAGCTTCTCATAACTGACTGCTCGACTCTGCTGCTCAGAATAACTATGTGAAACAAGACGATCTTACGCTGATCGATGATGACTCTTTCCATTCCCTCTTTGAGCTGATTGGTTGTTCGGAGGCGCTTCACGGCTCCGCTCAGCATCCTCTCCTGCTGTGACAGCCTGCTCTTCAGTCTGGCTATCTCATTTTTCAGCAGCTCATCCTGATATGGAGGATAAAAAGATTAAGTTTTGGTTTGCGTGGACGCGTCATTGGACCGGGTGGACAGAGTGTGTGTTTGTGCTCGTCCACCTGCTGGTTGTTGCCGCTGTCCCCTGCTGTGCTGCCAGCCGGCAAAGAGACTCTCCACACCAGTTTGAGCAGTCGACCGGCCTCCTCCAACACGTGCTGCATGGTGCTCACGCTGCCGGACAAACTCTTCAGATGCTGCTGCTCCATCACCTGCAAAGATCACAATGTTATCGATCAACGAACAAATAAACTGCAAATAAAAGCATCTTAAACTCGATATGCTGTGCAGGCTGGTGGCATAGAGGTGTCTGCAGTGGAAACGGGGTTATGGTCACTACCTTGTTGTCGGAGCTTTGCTGTCTGAATGTGTGCAGACACTCCTGCAGTTGTGTGTCCATGCTGCGCGACAGTTTCCGGCCCTCTGAGATTTGCTTGCGGAGGGCGTTGTAGTCCTCAATCAGACCCAAAATATGCCGGCCGTTGCGGTTGGCCCACATCCGGTGGCCCGGCACCAGGCGGGAGGGAGCGCCGGAGACGCTGTCGCTGGAGCTGCTTGTGACCGAGCGGCCGTCCACCTCTGAGTGAGCGTGGCGTTTCTCGTCTGAAAAAGATTTAGGAGTCTTTCAAAAGCACTGGACGCCAACACGAATGAGGGCTTGTATTTAGCTGCTATAATTAAACGTCATGCCACTTCTGATGAGGCTTTCTTACCGTGCTGGGTGCTGGTGTGGTCGTTGTGACTCTGAAATGAGTGACGGAGAGGATCGCAGCCTTCGCGGCCCGGTGACCTGCCTCCTTCATCTAAGATAAATGCAGAACCAACACAGACATGAGCAGACAGACTCCTGCATGTGTGCGTATGTGCCTCTCTGTATCTGTCCCAGGTGGTTAGCATGTGCCTTGTGTTTACCCGGTGAGGACAGCAGGTAGTTGATGTTGATGGTTTCGGAGCGGTTGGGTCCTCTGAGCAGCTGCTCCTCCAGCCTCTGTCGCAGCGCCGTGTTGGTCTGGATGCTCCTCTCCAGCTGCAGTCGCAGGTGTCTGATCTCCGACAGCAGCTCGGACAGGTCCACCGAGCTGGAGGCGGGGGCAGGGGGGCGCTCCTGGGTCGCCTCGGTGGACTCTGCTGAGAGGGAAACGCCTCGTTAGTGTTACAGAATGGAGATTCAGAACAGAAGCAAACCGGAGAGTCCAGCAGCCCTGAGCTAAATACTGGTCTTGTTTTCCTTCCTCCTCTTTAGTTTCTGCAGACTCTCAATATAAAACATTAAATGCAGTCATGTTGATCTGTGTTTAATGTCTGTACCTCAAACAGAGAGTGCAGGACTTCTTACTCTGTGTGATGCTTTTAAAGAATCATAAAACCACCGTGACTCTGTCAAATAACCCAACAGCAATATTACACACACAGCTGGAAAGGAGAGAAAAAAACAAAGCCCAAGTCCAAGGTAGACATAAAAAGAAAGTCTGACTTTGGCCACAGTGACTGAAACAGGCTGGAAAAATGATAACTCAGACACTGTAAAACTGAGATGATTCATGGCTGCTGCTTAGTCACACAGTCTCGTCTCACGCTCTTGTTATTTAGACTATGTAACACAATGAAACAAAAAAAAAAAAAACACCGTTTGGTTTCTGGGCTTCGGTCTTGATCTTTTCATAAACTTGCAGCTCCACCCGCAGTGACTGGAGAAGATGCTGGGAGTCAGACAGCTGCTGCCTCTGGAGCTTCACCTCACACTGCAGCCTGGAAACACACACACACACACACACACACACACACAAAATACACATCAAATTTCAATGATGAGACGGGTTTACACAAAGCATCTTACTCTATCAAAAAAAGTGAAGATTCATATCTATCTGCTAATGTAACACAGACCCATCTACACACTGTATGTGTGGGGCTCATTAGCTTCTTTTGTTTTCTAAAAAAAGGGTGACAATGGGATAAAAAAGTCTCATTTGCTGGGACGTCCTGGTGCAGCTCAAACTGTGTTAACCATCATTGCATAAATTTGAAGATCTCTCTCTTTTGCTCCAATTTTTCTTTCCTATAACCTTTCCACTTTTTGTAACCCGAGGAGTTTTCTAAACAGCCTGTAGTCCATTTATATTAACGCAGATACACTAAACATTAGAAATCCATCCCGAAACAATGCAACGTAATTTGGCGGCACCACAAACTGCAGCCTCCAAAGTGAATCAACACCTCCACCATTTATTAGTTTTAATCAACTGTACTTCAAAAACTGGCAACTGGGTGTAAGAACTGGGTGAAAAAGCTTCTTAAAACCACTCTGCTCTTTAAAAAAAACAAACTAAACACTAAAAACCAATTAGAATGAGCCTTGTTTATCTAGTATGTAAATACACAAAACAACACACACTCAGGAGGCGAGATAAGTGAAGGGAGAGGAGAAGTGATCTGAAAGCAAACTGGACTCCAGGTTTCAGGTGTCAGCCTCACTCAGCTGTGTCAGTGGGACCCGGAGCAAGAGGTCACACACCATCATGGAGGTAGGTATGCGCGTGTGTTCATGGACGAGCCCGAAATGACGACTATCGTGTGTCTGAGGTGTGCTAATAGTATGAAATGATCGTAACAGTAATGACTCCTTAGTGTGGTAATTAGTGGCCTAGTGTAGTTTCAGGTTGCATGAGCAGGAATAGCGATGACAGCGCGTGTGTGTGTGTGTGTGTGTGTGTGTGTGTGTGTGTGTGTGTGTGTGTACCTGTGCAGCTCCTCCTTGCTGTACTGCAGTGAATCCTGCAGCTGGGAGTTCTCCTGGCTGCTGTGCTCCAGCCTCTCCTGCAGGCGGCTGTTCTCCTGCCTCAGAGCTTCACTCTCCTTCCTGCTCTGCTCCAGTTTGGCCGTCCGCCTGGCCAGAGTCTCCCGCAGCTTCTCGTTCTCCTTCTGCTTGTCTGGATGCAATGAAAAACAAAACATCTGCAAGTCAGTGCTGAGCGCCTCATCAGTGAGAGACTTGGCACACGCGAATCTGGAAAAATATTGTCTCTTTGCCTCTACTGGTCTACTGGCTGAGAGGGTGTGCATGTGTTCCTGATTAGAGGTTTAAGTGAGCTTGTACACAAGTGTTTTACCTCTCGACCCCACGTTGAGCTGCTCCTTCAGGATCTGGTTTTGTCCCCAGAGGAATCGCACCTCATTGGCCAGCTGACCCTGCTCCTCGTTGCCGTGGATGAAGATGTTGGTGGCTGCTGAATGTGGGCAAATACACACATTCTTCAAGTCAACACATAATGGCATGAATACTTTGTAATAATCCCACTGACGGGGAGACAGAGGCAGACGCAGGTGGATGTTATCAGGTGTGTACCTGGGTCTTTCTCCACCTCGGCTAGTCTCTTCTCCAGCTGCTCCCTGAGACGGTCGTTGGTGCGGATGCTCTCCTCCAGCCGCTGCCGCAAAGCTCGAATCTCCTGAAGATGCTCCCCTAGCAGGTCTGACACAGATGCACACGCACAAAGGTAAATTAAAGGGGCCCTTTAAGTGGATTCAGTGTCGCATTTACAGAAAAAAACAGGGCTTACAAGAGATTGAAACAGCAATCGGCAAAATCTAAGCAGCAGAGGTGAAGATATCATGACAAAAACACCAGGCCCTACATTTCCCACAATGCAACTTCTCTTGTTAAACCCTCAAGGTGTGGTAAATGACCATGACTTTCTGTTAAAAAAGTGTGTTCTCCAGGCCCAAGGTGACATAACCCTGATGACATCACTACGACGTCATCAGGGTTAATTTTGTCCCAGACTCTGAAAAGCTCCTGCAGAGCCACAAAAGACACGTATTTACCTGAAGTCATCGCCCGAGGCTGTTCGGCCGCATTCTTTTGTGAGCCAAAGTCTCCGTCTCCTTTTCCTGCGTCCGTCTGAGGCCCTGATCCGTCCTGGTTGTGACCCTGTTCCTGATGGTGGGAGCTGGTCTGGGCCATGATTGAGCAATGCAGGTCCAGTTCACTGCGCAGGGTGGCGTTGAGCTCCTCGCTGCTCCTCAGCTGCTCCTGCAGCCACCCGTTCTCCCTCTGCAGGCCCTGCAGTCTGCTGCCACCGGACACACCTTCCTCCTGAGCTCCTCCTGTGGGAGGGACAGCTGCTCCCGTCCAATCAGGATGGGGTCGCTGGTCTAAAGATGTACAGGAAGACAACAACAGGTTAATAGTTTAAGATAAAAAGGAGATATTGACCATCACTTCTTGTGGACTAAAGAAAGACCCTTTAGATCATCACACCTGTCTGTTCTCCCTCATCACTCGTTATTCAAATCCTAAATTAGGGCATTCTCCACCTTCTACTGTTGAAATTGGTAAACCAAATTGTCATCATCTAACATAGGAAGCAACAAAACAAGATGACCCACTGCAACGCAAAGGAGCCAACCAGGTTAAGAGTCCACAACCATACAGTGCTGTAGCAGTAATGGAAATGTGAGTTAGGGTCTGCGGACCCCTCTGCAGGACCTCTCATGTATCCACATGCTTCACGTATCTCTCTCATAGCCTTCACTGTCTCTTTTCCCAAAGGAAACACAATTTGAAGGCTGAACCGGATAGGTGCCACTGAATAATGCAGCTTTAAGTGGAGGTGGCTTGAAACCGGACTCCTGCTCTGCCCTTGGCCGGCATGCTTTGTCCCGCGGGACGCCTCGCTGCCACAGAAAGGATCTGAGTGGAAAATAAGTGCCATTACAGGCTGCGTCCAGGCTGGCAGGGGCCCGGACAAGGACTCAGGTAATCTCAATGATACACCACCAAAGCAAAAAAAGGGAGAAATATGCATTTTTAATGGAGCAAACGGAGTTAATCCCAGCGCAGTCTGGGACACACTATACTTGGCAAGGCCCAGCGTCTGTGACACTTAAGACTATAATTTGACTTGGCTTTCACACCCAATTGCAAATAAATCCCATTGTTAAGTATGACATGAAGATATCTGGAGCTTCTGTGAGCATGTCTCTGTGCTTACTGTGGGCTCGACTGCCGCCGTGTGTGCCCGGGCTGCTGTAGCAGGAGGAGGAGGTCCTGTCTGAGTGGTGCAGATCAGAGTGAGAGCTGTGGTGGCTGCTGGGAGTTTGGCCTCTCAGCTGGCTCTGCAGGCTCTGGATCACACGGTTCTTCTCCTGCAGCTCTTTAGCCAACCTGGGAGGAGGAGGGGGATTTGTCGTGTTAATACTTGGTCTCATGGAGGACCCAACAGCTCCATTTATCCATCACATCATCTCGCTGAGAGTTGGAGAGCAAAACAACGCAAATCAGGGAAGATAAGGGCGAAACGCAAGGAAGAGCACCCAAAAAGATGTCAAGAAAAACACGTTCCAAACCAGAGCAGAGACACACAGCTGGAAAACATAAGAGGGGAGTTCACAGCAAACGTCACACTGTCTGTCTGGACCAAACCCACTCACAGGTCCAGCTGCTCCCTGGTGCACTCAGCCAGGCTGAGGTTTTGCTGGACGAGAAGGCCGATGTGCTGCTGCAGCAGCTCTCTCTCGCCCTCTAGCTCCACGCGCAGGTTATCTATCTCCTGCTGGATTCTAGCCGGGCTGTCAGGAGGATCTGTCGTGCCCTCCTCACAAGACAGCAGTGACTGTGACCCCCGCTGAGGCTCCCCAAGACTGCCCACATCAGTAATAATGTGTGTAAATGTGAGCAGCTTTCATTTCCAATCTAATGATACAAGAGTGCTGGTGAAACATTCACCAGTCAGGTCAACGGCAATGTTACTGTATTTTAATGCTACAATTATTCCCAAGAAAACATAAAGGAAAACTGCTCTAGACGTTCTCTGATCATTAACGTCCTGCCAATGGTTGGATAAGTGTTAAAACGTGCTCCAGGTTTTGTCCAGAGGATCGAACTGAACATAGTTTGAAGTTATCTTGGTTTTTTATGTGAAGCTTAATAATGCATAATTAGAATTAATTTGTTTTCCTGTTGATATTATTTGAACTGTGAGGGACTTAAAAGGATGAATATTGACATGTAGTGTGTGTGTGTTTGTGTCTCTGTGTGTGTGTGTGTGTGTGTGTGGGTGTTCCCCTCTAATTCCTCAGAAACACCAGTGACCCAGTTTGGGACGCTGTAACCTTAATGTTTTGGTTGTCACAGAAAAATTAGGTCAACAGCAGGACGCTATTCAAAACCAACAAAACACGCACCGCCCAGGGTCATGAGGCAATTAGCTGGGTGGAGGTGGGGGGAGGTCTTTAAAGGGGTCACGAGACAAACATCAAAATAGCTCAGCTATCGACTCTCAAACGGTAACATGTGCGAGATGACCTGAAACAAATACAGAGCTATTCAAAAGACAAAAGTAGTGAAGTATTCACAGCATTGACAGAAATACCAAAGTACAGTTTTTTTGATACCACTGGACCGACAGGCTGACTGTTTCCCGCTGTGGCTGCTGGCTCCAGCCTTATATTTACAGGACAGGCGTGACAGCGGTATCAATCTTCTCGTCAAACTCTCCGCCAAAGAGAGACCAAGCGTATTTTCCAAACTGTCCAACTATTCCTGTGACCGTCATTAAAGTATCAGGACAAGTAACCCAACATTAAGATGGATTGGACAATTCTAAATATTACAGATGCTCGTTTTCCACCACGAATGAGCAGGCGATGAACTGAATGCAAGCAAATGAGTGAAGACGTCGACAAAAAGCAGTGTGACAGTTTGAGATGTACCTGCGAGACAGTTCCAGAGCTGCCACATCCTCATTATCCGGATGACAGTCTCCTAGCAGAGAGGGGAAAAGATGCTGTCAAGGACCTGTCTGTGGAAATCAGTTACGACTGGCTGCTCGTCTGTGCTCCTCTCTCTCTCCCTCTCTTGGCTTCAAGCACAATAGGTGAGTTCTGTTTTCATATGAATCAAACACAGCTGGTACCTGCCTTTAGCTCTGTTACAAATTGAGATTAATTGTTAAATTAGAGAGCCAAACTTCATGCTTTATGAATGCGTGTTGGCTGGAGTTTTGTGTGTTCTGGCACAGTCCTGCATCATGAATCAAATGATGTGAAATGATCAACTGTGTTTGTGCAGTGTGGTTCTGATTAGCACCGTTTCTCAAAAGGTGCATTTACAGTCACGGCAGCAGCTACCTTTGTCCAGCCGTCCCTCCAGCCTGTCCAGAATGCCCAGGCTCTTGTCCAGCTGCTCTTTGACCACCTCCCCCATGTAGTAGTCCACTTCGCTGGCCTGCAGCAGCTCCTTGAAGGCGGTCCTCAGCTCCTCCAGCTGCCGACGCTGCAGGGCTCCCAGCCTGCGGCTCTCCTTGATCTGCTGCCTCAGTTGTGACAGCTCCCTGGCCTGCGACTGCACCAGGGTGTCCAGCCTGTGGAGAGGACAGAATGAGGGCAAGCGGGGGGGGGGGGGGTCAACAGCTAGAGTCAGGATTTGATCCTCAGAATGACTGTGCAGCTTTTACTCCGTGTTGTAATATTGATAATGCGGTGAAAAAGGCTGCTGACCTCGCAGGTGATGCAGAGCGGCTGCGGGCCTGCTGCAGCTGTTCATTCATGCTTCTGTTCGGCGTCCTCTCTCTTTCCAGTTCCATATTCAGATGGCTGGTTTTATCTTTCATTGCCTGGTTCTCCCCCTCCTTCTTCTCCCTTATCTGTCCACTTCTGTAGCTCCGATCTCGGCTGTGGTCCTCTCTCTGTGTCCTCTCCAGATCCCTGACGGACGAGGGATCGGAGGTGTTGGCAACTAGGTCACAGGAGAGAGAGTTCCTACGCAGAAGACTTTGCATTTGGAGGATGAGTTTGGTCTGGTTTTCCAGCTGGACCTTCAGCTCTCTGACTTGTCCCTGAAGCTGTAGAGGGTCCTCAGAAACACCGTACTCATCGTAGACCTGCAGGCTTTTCAAGCTGACCTGAAAACAGACAGAAGACGGTTAATAACATTCAATTATCAGTTTCTACTGATATTTTGGGTTGCAAACTGAAGTGAGTTTGACAGCAACTGCCATTTTTGCAGGCTGAAATGAAAAGCTGATAGCTAATGTTAGCTCAATGAGTTGGTTCAAAACTCTCCACGGCTGAATTCTTAATGTTTCTAGCTGAAGCATGTAGAGCGGGAAAAAAAGAAAGAGCATTGTTCCTGGAATATTACTGCAGTGTGAAGCTGGTTTGTCCCTGTATTACAAGTATGATATGGAAAAATGCAACGAAGTGCAGAGCTGCTAACGTTAGCCTACACTGTCATACATTAGTGGCATCCAAGGCAGAGGTGAAATGCTACACAGTGGATGTGACAGTCCTGAACTGTAAACTAATGTGTTCCTTGGCCTTGGAAGTAGCACTTGGCTACTATTGTTGGCATTGAGCTTGTTAGCCGAACATGCTAACGTACCTTAAAGTAGACAAACGCTGTTTAATGCATTTCCTACACTTGCTGTGTTTTTGGTTTAGTACAGGCTTAAATAAAAAGAGATCCACCATCCAAACTCATTAAATGCAGAGCTGCTCAACATGAGGAGAAATCCAAAGCTGGACAGACTCACTGTGTCTAGTTACATCTTGTTCAACAGAGTGGTTTAGAGAAAGTAAGTTGAATACCTTGGCTGAGCTGAGAGCTGGGGAACTAGGGTACGGGGTGCTGGACGTTGAGTCCAGGTTTTCGGTAGAGGAGAATGTGGTCTGCTCGTGTTTCAGCAGGGAAGGCAGGCTAGAGGCACTGCAGCTAGGTTTCACACCGACCTCTAGATCTGACAACACAAGGGACACACACACACAATCAACTAGGGAAGAGGAAAACATTAAGTTGTGGAAAACAAAGGGTGATAGTGCCATGAGAGGAAAGAAATCATTTGAGATACAGCCGGACTGTGAAATAAGACAAGAAATAAAAGTGAAAGGTTAATGAGTGCTCGAAAGACATTCCCAAACTTCAGAGTGGAAACATGCAAGAATTCGTCAATGCAGTATATTGACAGCCCATTCGAATTTGGGAATAGTGCAGAGAGATAACCAAAGTAAAACCAGTAGACAGTGTGAGGTTATGAGACCCAAAGAGAAAACATTCGTCAAGGTGAGAGACAGTGTGTTACAGTTGCCTTTGTTCACTCCTCATGCAGACATAGTATAGAGAGATCTATCCACATTGAGATTAGTGTCCATTCAGCAGACAGACATGCACTGTCTGTCCGGCTGTCTACCTGTGCTACTGCTCTCTTCCCTATCGTTCTCACTCTTGCCACTGGTTTCGTAACCCAGGTCCTGCAAATCCACCTGCACGCCTTTGTCATCCTGCTCCAGAGCTGGCATTGGAGGCAATATGTGTTGGGTTAGGAAGAAATCATTTCACGTGTACAGCATGTCGTCTGTCCCCAATAATGGTGTTTGAGGATCAATTAGTAGCAAACAGGTCAGCATGTGTAATCTTACCCATTCGTGCAGTTTCAGGGGAGGGTGTGTTGGTGAGAGCAGTGGCCAGTTTCTCCTCCAGGCTTTTATATGCCTTCTTCTTCTCCCTCAGTGCCTTATGGAGAGTCTCCAGTTGGACCTGAACACTCGGCGGTAATCCCTTGGCATCCTGCACCATCCTGTGCTCCTTGCTCTCCTCTCTACGGCCTTTCTCCTCTTGTAGGGAGGCCTGGAGTTCGGAGACTCTCTGATAGTGATCACTGAAGGCCTTGTAGAGGCGGCAGAGATTGTTATGGAGCTCTTGGTGATGTTGTCCCTTTGTTCCAGATGAAGCAGCGGACTGATTGCCACTGGATTTGGCGGTTGGCTGGGCGGGGTCTCCCAGTTCCTTCCTCTCCTGCAGGGCTCTCTGAAGTTTGTCTAGATTCATCTGCAGGTCAGAGCTGGTTTGTGATGATCTACCAGAAGCCAAGGAGCTGGTATTTGTACAGTGTGCTGCCAGAGAGGCGACGGCAGACTCTGCTGCATTGAGACAGTTCAGTAGGACTTTGGCCAGGTCCTGATGTAAAATGACATTATCAGAACTTCCTGTTTCCATTTGGTGTTCCTTTGATTCATTTCCCTTAAGCGCCTCTCCCGTTACCTCCCTTGAACATTTATCATTCTGGTCAGCACTGTTACTGTTGTAGCCATGTTGAGCAGCAGCATCTGCAGCTCTCAGTTTTTCCTGCAGCTCAGCATTAAGCCTGTTCTGCTCCCACAGAGCCTCCTGCAAAGAGTCTGCATGTCGTTGCAACTCCTGCATTGAGTCCCCTGTGCTTCCAAAACCACCTCTTGGGCTCTGTCTATTTGAAGATGCGTCCACCTGCTGCAAGGCCGTCTCTATCTTCAAACATAAATCACTGTTTTCTGGATTCTTTTCTTGGCTGTCCAGGGAGGTGATGGCTTTCTCTGCCATGCTCAGAAGCTCTATAAGCTGGTTGTTCAGCTCCTCCTTGTCCTGTAGGGCTTTTTGCAGCTCTGTGCATCTGCTGTGGAGGGCAGCATCTGAACCCACAGAGCCGGGACCTGTGCACGAACTGGCGTGCAACCCAAATCCTCCCTGGCCGTCCAGACTGCAGGCGGTCAGGTAAGCAATGGTGGATTCTGCTGCCTGCAAGGCTTCCACATACTGGAGATTGAGGCGGCCCTTCTCCTGGAGTTGAGCGTGGAGCTCTTCCCAGTCAGCTAGCTGCTCGCTTAGCTTGTTGATCAGGGCCTCCTTCTCCTGGCACTCCTGGTGGAGAAGCTCCAGCTGAGTGAAAAGAGCAGAATCGGTCTGGGTGTGATCCACCGCTGTTGTGGCTTCAGAGACCTTGTCCAACCCGACTGGACTGCAGCTACGGTGTGGGTCTCTGAGCGTGGAAGAAGGGGAAGTGCTGCGTTGGGGTGACATGGGGGAGTCGGAGTCTGCGTGCAGTTGCTGCTCAGACCCATAGACATCATTCAAATGAGGGTGCTGAAGTGCTTCAGTGTTCAGGTGGTCAGACTGCTTGCTGCTGCTAGCCTCCACTCTCAGCCTCACGGGGACCGGGAGGCGAGATCTCACTCCAGCCTACAATTGAAACAAACAGAACAGATATTAACACTTGCCTTGAGGGAGAAGGCAACGTGGAGCTTCTTTATACTCGTAAACCTACACCAAACTTACCCCATGCCTTGAGACATACTGCTTTGCACTCTTGGGGTGTGACTGTGGACTCTCCATCTCCCCTGTGGTGCTGATAATTAGCTCAGTGGTGACAGGGGTCTCCTCATCTGACAACTCCTTTGACAGATTGATGCCCATGGCGTGACCTTCGGACTCAGCCTTCAGTGCTTCCACACTCTTTCTCCATTCAGCCTGTCCATCACTGCTGTTCCCCGAGGCATCCGTGCTCTCCTTCTCTTTACACTCGGCAGATTTCTGTTCCTTCAGGAGACCCCGCAGCTCCGCATTTTCTGATCCAAGTCTGAGCAGCATCTCTCTGCAATAATGGATGTGATTAGTTTACTGTTCAGGCAACTGATTCTTTAGTTAGTTAGAGTGAAAATAACTAGTAGGATGTGGTTGAAGAACAACCTAAGATGCGAAACTGATGTGGCCCCACAAT
Source organism: Chaetodon trifasciatus (assembly GCA_037975065.1). Taxonomy (NCBI): domain Eukaryota; kingdom Metazoa; phylum Chordata; class Actinopteri; order Chaetodontiformes; family Chaetodontidae; genus Chaetodon; species Chaetodon trifasciatus. The sequence goes on from JBBMOE010000003.1 coordinate 5,981,175, forward strand.
CAGTCAGCAGGGATTTAAGTGCCATGACATCCTCATTCCTCTCCCTTGAATCTTTCTCTCCAGTGTCCAAGGTGTCTTCGCCAGACCGAGCATGCTCTCTACTCTGGTCGAGGCCACTGTCCACACTCATATCAACCAATAGCTTTCCAGACACCATCTAAAAAGGGATAGTTAAGATACATAAAAACAGGAATTCCTCATAGTATTTACATTACATTGACATAAACTTAATAAATCATCTACTTCATACCTGTCCTATTTTGATGTCTGTCTGACTCTCTTTGTCAGACTGATGCGTCCTCTTACTGTGAGCCACGGGCTGCATCTCCTGCATCTTTTCGAGCTGCTAGAGTAATGGGATGGGAGGCGAGTATGACACACGTGGCTCGGTAAAAGAAAACTTAATGAGGGAACAGAATCCATAAAACACTGCACAGCAACAGCAGAATGGTATGACGTGTCTAATGTGGCATGGCGAAGAGAGACCATTTCATGGGACACAGAGATAAAAAAAAAAACAGGGAGTGATTAGGAAAGGTGAAGGAGAAAAAGAGGGTATCTGCTACTACAGACAAGAAACACACTTGTTAGAAAAGTAAGACGTACGGTAGCTAACAGAGTAAAGAGACATTAATAACAGCTAGACAGAGCAGAGGTTAAGATGTAGGTTCAAAGGTTAGAAAGGAGCTACTAAAGGCGGATGTTAGACAGTGACTCAGACATGATTTATCAAGAATTTGCTAAATGTGGACAAACTGTACAAACATTTACTGATAAATGACAGGAAGGTTTACGATATAAACTCTGGCGTCTCGACTTCAAGCACAACTTTGCAGCTGTCTCTTGTGGCCTCTAACCTGTTTCCAGGGGCTACTGCTGGCCACGTCTTTGCCTCCCTGGTCGTATGCGCCATGGTCTGACTTCTCCAATGCTGACAGCCGGTTCTGCAGCTCGTTGTTCAAAGTCTGCAGTTTGCTGACACAATCCTGCAGCTCCAGCACCTGAGGCCCAGAATTACTCACGTTTATCCATTTGCATGACTGCCTTCCCGTTATACGTATTTTGATGACGTCTTGCTAACTAATTAAAGTCTACTCTTATATACATGAGAGAAAGACAAGACTTTGATCCAAACATATTATTCACCTTCTGTCTGAGCTCCTGTGCAGAGAGTAGGGACAAGCTGTCGTCCTGCCCCTCCCCCACACAGATACTCATGTAAGAAGTCTGATCGCCGATGAAACTCAACGTGTCACCTGAAAACATGTGAATCAAACGTAAACAAAACACCACCCATTTACCAAAACCCTGGATAGAGATATTAAATGAAAATTTTCTCCTCTTACCAGCATCATTGGCCCCACCGACCCCTCCTCCACGGTTCTGTATGGCCCCTAAGCGAGCCTGCAGAGAGGCATTCCAGCGCTGTGCATCTTCCAGCTGGTGTCTCATGCTCTCCAGTTCTTTAGGATCAATCAGGTCCATACCTGAACAGACACACAGACGGTACATTTCTGCATAGGTTAAACGTTCTACTGTCAGAGTGTTTCTAATTTAACATCGATTCACCGGCTGTAGTTAAGAGTTTGTGTGAGTTTATGTGAAAGAGGTGATTAAGTTGCTGTATGCTGCAACTGTTTTTCACAACTAGAAAATCACTGGTGACATATATATGCAAGGACCAGCCAAAAAACACAAATATTACCTAGGAAGACATGCAGCTCTGGAGAAAAACAAGAAATCAAGTTGAAATTCAGTTTATGGTATGTATCTGTGTAAAATCATAAATGGCAAAGCATTTACTGTCACAAAGTAAAAACTGGTGCAAAAACCAAAGTCGCATAATTCTACTGCACACCTGTGCCTTATATATACAGCTGATGTTCTTTCCTGATAAAAAGTGATTTTTTTTTGTGATGCATTTCATGCATCTTGCTTAATGCATTTGAAATTCAAAGCTGTATCAGGTAAGCTGGAGGTGGAATTTAGCAAAAAGCTGCAGCTGTGTTTAAAGAGCAGTTTAGGATCTGAAGCCACGGAAAAATACACAATGGAAAAAATACTGACAAATAAGGCAACACTTCACTTTACCCCTCACATTTTGCATTTCTTAACTGTTCTAAGGCATTTATTAAGTGTTTCTATTCTCTCTATAACAAGGTCGTAAGCAGACGCAAGTGTTTATTAATGTAATTGGCGACTTGACTCCTGTCCTCCTCCTCTCATTCGAGAAGTTATACTTGCTGACAAATACCATATGTCAACAAACACTTATAGCCTTATAGCTACATTATAGAGTGTTATAAACCATAGAGTAAACATTTCTACCCTGGTTAGGAAAGCTAAACGGGGGGACTTTAAGTCTTAAAATATATAAATATAATCACTGTTTTTGTGTGTGTCTGTGTACATTGGACATGCACATAATACATGGAATGTTTATTATACTGATTATATAAGCAGAACAAGCAATGTGGAAACTGAATCAGTGGTAATTACTGTAGCTGCGTCTATCTTGGATTCAGTGTGAATGTGAGCCTGTTACTTACAGCTGACCTATTTATACACCTGGCTCTCCTCTGACAGGGGCTGGGGGATGAGCGTGCACGTATAGGTGAGCAGACATGCATGTGCACAGGCGCTGAAGTAGTTTGGCTTAGACGACTACCTGAGCGTACCGCGACACTTTTAATCAGTCTCAAGGCGGCACACTGATCAAACTGCATCCGAGGCATTAACTGTGCTAAATTACATTAACCACGTGACGTTAGCTGCAGCTTGTTAGATAAGAAATTTATTATCAGACTTTTTTTTTTTTGTTGGGATCTATTTCAGGTTAGCTACTCTGCAGTAGGGCACTTTGTGATTGTGTAGCAGTATAACAACGTTTAATGCCTCTTTTAATACCTTTTAAGTTGTTATATAAGGACATGCTTGCGCAATGAAATCTAATTCATGTGACAGATGGTTGGATGGGTTGGATTAAAAACCAGAGGGGTGATAGAAAGGTGATGAAATCAACAAACAACCAAACGTTTTAATGGGACAGTCAGAAAAAAGCAGACAGCATGTTAAGAGTGAGACGGAAAGACCGGCCAACAGCAGCCTTTATTCAGTTTGTTTTTTTAGAAAGGGCAGACAAACATTTAAAGAGTGACAAAGAAAACAGGTAGCAACTCTGTGATGGACAAAACATGCAGATGAGGAGGTGATGATAGAAAGAGCATAAAGGTGCACAAAGATGAGGAGTGGAGGGGGCAGGTGTGCACGCTAAATAAAGTGACAGATAGAAAGGGGATGTGAGTTGTGTCGGTAGGGTCAGTGGGAGAGAGACACGCAAGACAAAGACAACAGGTGTGTTTGTGTATGCGTGTGTTTTCCCTTGGAGCTGTGAGTCCCCAGCTACAGTTTCCTAACTCTTCTAAGAACTTGAGTGATACACATTTCCTTTCCTCTTTTCTTTCATTCATTCCCATCGTCATTTACCACCCAGTGTGTTTGCACTGCACCTTCTCTGAGTTTGGCTCTGTGTATCTCTCTCTCCAAGTCGTCCCTTAGCTCCTCATTAGTTTTGATGCTGTCCTCCAGCTGCTGCCTGAGGAGCTGCACTGCTGTCAGCTCCAGCTGCAGAGCATGGAGGCGCTGGGCACTGCAAAAAACGCACATGCACAGAATGAGGTTTATCCTTAAAATACGTTAACCTCATCAAAATCATCTTTTCATTTTCACTAATTGCAGCGATTTCTTTTTTGTTACCGTGCTCATTATCCCTACCTGTCCTGCTCCTTTACAGTCCTGACCAGGCTGGAGTAGAGCTGCTGTTCGGCTCTCAGTGCCTTGTTCAGAGCGTCATGTTCCTGTTGCAAGGCTATGAGGTTGGGCAAAGCCTTATGGGAGACAGAAAATGAAAGGACAATGGTCTTAATGCCAAGGCATTTAGTGTAAAATAGGTTGTTTCATTTGGGTAGAGGTTGGTAAAGTTTACTTCTTGCTGGCTGTCTCCACCAATCATAGTTCTCTCTCTCTGGGGAAGCCCAGGAAGTGATCTCTCTATGCCAGAGCCAATAACGTGATCCAGGGTGTGATCAACCCGACTGTCCCCTCTCTGACTGAGGCGCTGGTGGAGAACCTGCTCAGAGACATAAACAAAACATGAGAAACGGTGGAGGAGAGGGCGCTGAGTTCAAATGCAGTCAGAGGCAAAGCTCCTTATTCAAAGCTGCTGGGTGTTTCATTGCGTCACAAGAGTTTGACTCTGTGAATGGGGGAATCCTTACATTGATAATCTCATCCTTAGTCTGCAGAGTGGCAGTCAGGGACTCAATATTAGCAGCCTGACCTTCGTTCCGACCCTCCAGCTCAGACAGCAATGACTGTAGCTCTGCTAAAGAAATCTGAATACAAAGAAAAAAAAGGCACTTGTTAGCAAGAGTCCTGATTATGGGCTGACTACAATGCTTATAGCCGACTGACCTTCAGTTCATTCTCCCTCTTCAGTGCTTTGTTCAGTGCCTCAGTTTTCTGTGCTAGCTCCTTTTTCAGGATGACGACAGACTTCTTGGAGAGAGGAATGTTCTCCACGTTATCCTCGCTGTTCCTCCTGGATAGCTCAGCTTCAGTGGAGACAAAATAGAATCAAACATAGGGCCGACATTCACTCTGACTTATAAATATCCAGCGAGAGGGTTTAAAGGTCTAAAATGTCTCACCTTCCCTCTCGTCCAGCTTCTCTTGCATGATCTGGATAGTTTGTCTGAGCTCCAACACGCGATCCGGCTCCTCCTTCTGCCTCATCTCTGCCAGAAACTGATCCCTCTCCTGACCACACTGCAGGAGCTTCTGCAAAATTACAAACACAGCAGCACAGCCGTGTATAAATGATGAAATCTGTCCAGAAATCAAAGATTATCAAATAGGCTATCAAGTCATTTGAAGCCAGAATGAAGGAGAGGCATATTATTCCTGTTATCCCCTTGAGAGTTTTGATTTCCTCTCCTTGTTAGGCTTCTAATCCAAGCAAATTTTACGGTTGAGCAACTGTGTTGTATCCCGGAGGAACTTACGTTGATGATGCTGTCTTTTTCAGCAAGCAGGGTTCGGAGCTCTGCGGTCTCTAAATAACCCTCCTGGGCTGTTGTGGAGCTTTGCTTCTCAGCAGTGGCAAGCTGCTGCTGCCTATCAGACAGCTGCTTCCTCAGTTCCTGAATCTCTTGAGTGCGCTCAGACAGCATGCGGTTGTAGTGCTCTGCAGACTCCTGGGGGAAATGAAAGAACAGATTTAAGTAATGAGAGTTAGAAGTGTTTGCCCACATTCTGTACCTACGAATGGCTTTTTGTAGATCTGTCAGTGTAAATACAATGCATATTTTGCTGCACACATCACATTTTTGTTCATTTCAATTGTGCATACCCTGCACGCATGCTGTAATTCATGTTTAAAAATACATTTTAATTCATCTGTTCTCTCATCTGCATGTTACTTTATTCTTATTGCTATTATGTTTTCTTTGCTATGTTCGATTTGCTGCTACAAAGACGAAGTTTTCTTAGTTAAATATTGACCTTGAGGAGCTGGTCCTTGCTGCTGATTGTAGCCAGCAGTCCTTCCACAGCACTCTCATTGTCAGCGACCAGCCTTTCCCTTGCCTTCACAGCCTCAGCCAACATAGCCTCTGTGACCTTTAACCTCTGCCCCATCTGTTCGGCAAGGTCACGTGCATGAGTCTGCGACTGGCTCAGCACTGATTCGGCCATTTCCTACAAACAAGAGTGACAGAGTTAGAAAAGTCAGACACATCCAAGGATAAAGTACTTGAATGTATGGAAACTTCTTGGGTCAAAATGATTTTACATGGCTGAACATACAGCAGAGGGTGTGTGGAGGGGAGGGGCCACTCTTTGTTAACTAACCTCCATATCTTTTGTCTTGCCCTCCAAAGAGAGCTGTAGCTGGCTGATGATGGAGTCCTTCTCCCTCAGTGATCTGTTCAAGTTATCCTCCACATCTTGCTTGGCCCTCTGCAGGTTCTTTAGTGTGTTTGCAAGATGCTGCAGCTCCACATCTTTCTCCTTGATCAGACTGTCAAAACTCTGGAAGAACAGGAATGAGCACACAGATGCATCGGACTGAAGCACAATCTCTCAAATTTGTGGCCTCGGTTTCTGATAAATTTCCCAATCAAACATGGTCGTCGTGGCTTACATTGATGGTTTCCTCGTTGTGTGAGAGCAAGTTATTGAGCCTATCAAGGTCCCTTTCTTTCTCCCTCAGAGACAGCTGCAGCTGGTGTATCTCATTGTCTTTCTCCTCAATGGCAGCAAACTTCTCATCCAGCGCTTGCTGTGAGAGAGCAAACAGAAGACTATCAGACTCAGATTAGAGCCACTGTGGTGAGATCACACAGAAGGAATGCGCACCTCCAGAGCCCTCTCCTTTTCTTTCAGCCTTTGCCGCAGCTTAGAAAGCACGCTGTCGTTTCCTCCCGGGCTTTTGCTTTGCTCAAAGTCTCTCACCATGTTTATGTACTCCTGATGGAAAAAAAGGTAGAAAGTCAACTATGTACAAACATTCAGTGGCTCATTTGATAAAAAACATTTAATACACACAGAAATGTTTTGTCTCTTGGTCTACATTCTGTCTGTATGTGTTCAGTATTGTTGTGTCACCTGTAGCTGCTGCTCCTTATCAGCCAGAGTGGACGTGAGCCGCTGGATGGTCACCTCATGTGCCTGCAGTTTTCTTTTGGTCTGATCCAGCAGCTCCTGGTACTGCTGCTCCAGAGCAGTCTCCCTGTCCCCGATCTCACCACTCAGCTTTTTGAGCTGATTGGTCAGATCCTGGAGGGGGAAATGATAATATTGTTGCACAAAAGCTGATGATTGAATGGTGACAGATGGCTTTGCTCTGGAGACAATAATACAGTTGTATTTAAAAACATTTATTAGACTACCACCGTCCTCCAGCGGTCTTACATTCTGGGCCTTGTCTCCCTTCTTCTTCTGCTGTTGCAGGTCCTCCAGTTCCACTTCCAGCTGGTCCTTTGCCTGCTGCAAGTCAGCCAGCTCTTGCTCCTTCCTGTCCAGGGCACGCTGTAGCTTTTGGGCTTCAAGCACCTTGGCATGGTGTTCCCCCTGGAGTTGGGCCAGCTCTGTTTGCTTTTCCATTAACACATTTTGGTGCTCCTCCACTCCCTGAGGGATATATGCAACCTATGTTTAATTTTACAGTGGCTGCAATGTGCATTTGTTAATTAGTTAGAGATGAAAATACTCTCTTCACTTTCCTGTTTCTTTAAAATTTGACTTTCTATAAAATGTGCAGTACATGCCTGGTATTTCTGCAGTTGGGCTTTATGTGCTGCCTCTCTAGCCTTGGCCAAAGCGTCATCCCTGTCCTCAATCTCATGACAAAGCTCTGCAATCTATGCAACACACAGACAGAAAGGTTGGTGTTAGAGCATTGCATAATACAGAATAGCGAGAGCAAAGACAGGTGAAGTCTTGTTATGATCCCCACAATAAATAAAAGATGAAAATAAAGTATGAACCTCACCTCCTTTTCCTTTTCTCTGAGGACCTGAGTGAGGCCTTGGATTGTTTTGTCTCGCTTCAGAGCGTTTTTCTTCTCAGAGCCGAGTTCATTCTCCTTCTCCTCCAACTTCCCCAACAGTTTCTGTTTACATAAAGAAGTGATCTTACACAAAAAAACTCTCAAACTAATTAAAAACATTTAACAGAGCAAAATGTCATCTCCATGTACCTTGTTTTGACTCTGAGTATCCTCCAGTGTTTTAGTCAGGTTCTCATTGGTGCTTTTTGTCTGGGTGAGCTCTTCTGTCAGCAGCTTATTGTAGGACTCGAGTCGGCTAACCTCACTCTGCTTCTAAGCAAATCCAGAGAACACACAAAACAGGAAAGGGAAAAAATGCATTAATACCAGCTAAACAGCAACACTGTTGTCTGTTACAGCGTGTTACCATTTCTTTAGTGAGCTGCCCAGCTGGGATTACTGAGAAGAACTACCTTCACTCTCACAGGAGTGTATTCATCATCAAATTCCTCTGTTAGGTCATGCAGAGACTTCCATTCTGCCTCTCTGTGTCTGCGCTTGGCTTGGGGGTTGTGAGGGCCAGTATTTGTTGTCTTCAGGACAGGGATGTGGCTCCCCGCAGGAGCAGAGACCTTCTGCTTGGAGATGCAGCGCAGGAGCTGGATCAGGTCAGAGATGACAGAGGGCTGACTCGAGGAGCTGTGGAGCAGCGCTTTGGCCTGAACCTTTCCTCCTGGGTCATCAGTGGCACCACGTCTGGCAGCAAACACCTTGGGCTCTCTGAGTTTAAGTTTGGGTGGAGGGTCTGGAGGCGTGTCTAAGGAAAAGTCTCTGTTGAGGGACTGCAGGGATGTGGAGCGACCTTTGAATCCAGATCTAGGCAGCATGCCCTTACGATGGACCAGGTCCAGGTACATGCTCTGCGAACGGTGGCGTGCGCCTCGGAGACCAAAACTCTTCATAGAGCCATCGAGTCCTGCTGCTGATCCCAGCCTGCTGCTCCTGAGGCCTGAGCGCCCTGGTAATGCCCCTTTACTAGCAATTTGATCCAGACTCACACACCTTTTCATGCGATTCTCCGCGTAACCACTTCCACTCTCCCTGAATTGCTGTCCTTCAGAAGCCAGCTGACAGACGGCCTCATCATCAGGACTGCCCACGCCACAGGACCTGAGTGGAGTCTTCCAGCTGGTGCTCTCTCCATCACTCCTGTCCAGGCTTGGGTTGTTTTTTTTGTAGACGTGCACGATGCACTGGATCAGGTGATCTTTCTCCGCCTGCAGCTTCTGGATCTGACTGTTGTGTTCATCCTGCAGCTGGCTGATGTTGACATCACATTCTACCACCTTCTCCAACTGGAACACACATTTCCCACAGAGGAACTCTCCACGACCATCACGAGTCACCTCCCAGCCCAGCACATGAGACAAGATGACTTGTAGCTTCATCTTCGCTGCTGAGCTGAAGATCCAGCGACATTGGCTTCCCACCACCCGAACACCACATATACGACACGGGTCCCTCATAGCAACTTAGATCTTAAGATTCCAGACTCGTCCACTTTAAATGAGTCCAAAAAGCCTCTCGCACACACAAACTGTCTCGTGGCTTTAAAGTCACCACACTGCCAACCATGGAATAGCCATCTATCATTTTCTCTCACTGCATCAGCGAGAGTGGCACAGAGGAGAATGGCTGAGTGCAGAGCACTATAAGCCCTAAGCCTTTGATAATCCCTGCTCCCGCCTCTATTTCACTCTCCCCCACACATTCAATCAGATCAAATCCTCTAGGACTGCTGCAGTGATCTGTGTTATGGCTGGTGCCAGACCATCTCTAGAAAACCTCCTCCCAGATGTCCTGATAGGGGCATCAGGTATAAATGTCTGCCCCACAGAAGTGCCTCTTCATGGAACTGGTGAAGATGGCAGCAGCCACTTACCCCTGTAGAGTCCACCCTACCTGGGTAGGACATCTAAAAATCCGCTTTAAGATTAGCGGAGGTGTTTTCTGGCAATCACCACTATGGCACATTCCATTACACCTCTATGCTGGGGAGGCCACTCCAAGTCCTGTCAAAGCATCCCTGGTAGATACATTGGCCCCAATTTTTTAAATCCTTTCCAACACATGCAACACACTGTTTACCCCGATCTGACAAAACACTGACAGGTTCTACCATTTTTTCTCTATCAATAAAGAGGAATGGACATAAATAACTCAGAGGAATTGCCTCCAGACAGCATGGTAATCCAGTGTTAACACCGTGACCTGAGTCCAGACGTCAGCGCCTGATGAAGTAACCATGGACACCATCCAACTAACAGCTTTTGACTCTCAACGTCAACAGCAGCGCACTTTCACCAAGAGGCTGCATAATGTTGTGAGGACCACTTTCAAATTGCACTGCATTGCCTCTATAAGATGGACATTTGTAAAGCTTTCTAAGGTGACAAACTAGATGCTGACTTAACATTTAACGACCATCCAGCAATCATGAAAATACATCATATCAGCTCACTCAACAGGTTCACATTTGATGTCACGCATACACTATGTGTCACTATTCAGCCCCCAAACCCACAGAATGTAAAACCATCTGGCTTGTTTAGAGAGTATTAATAAGAAAATCCCCCAATTACTGTCATTTAAAGGATTATGGGAAACAGAGAGATTACTCCATAGGTTACAAACGTCAATCTAACATCAGGCAAAACAAGGGATGATCAAGGAGCACCTGTAGTGACTATTCCAAGCTCGCTTCTTCATCAAGTAATAATAATGTTGCAAGCTTCCTACTGTGACACCAACATTGAGACAATCCATTAAACCCCCAAGATCACCACAACAAACAAGAATACTCAGTCTCCTCACTGGAGCAGGGAACAAAAATAAAACAGCACCAGGAGGCACACAGGGAAAAAAGCAAGTCATAAAACATGCCAAAGAACATTTTCTGTGGTTCAGCAGAACAACACAGACAGTCCTCTGAAGTTAACAGCGGTTGCTTTGTGCTCGCAGCAAACAGCATAGTCTGTGTGTATCTGTTTGTCTGTGAGCGTTTGGGTTTGAATGACTCGACACATTAATCCACAGTTAAATGAGTTAGCTTTTGGTTTGAGGCAAAACTGATGCTAGAAATAGGATATGACAGAATGACGTAGCATTGATTGACATAAAAGGTCGGTGGGGAAGACAAAAACGACAACTAAAGATAACAAAAACATATGTAGATGAAAATAATCCAAAAAAGAAGAATCTAAGCAGTAGACTAGAAACACTGTGCAGTAATTATTTTATGGCACACCACAAAGAGATTTAGTGAGGAACTTCTTATGGCACCAACCTGATGGTCTGGTGTTTGGTCCTTCTTTCTATGTAGCTCGTCCCTCAGTGCCTGAAAAACAGAATTAAAAGGTCACTCAAAGGTCTTTTCATATGGTGTGAAAGTAGTGCTGAAACTACATTTCAGTTATTCTTTGGTTGGAAATAGCGGCAACCTCCCTGGATGTACTGTACGCACTCTCAAAACAAGGAAACAAATTACTTCAAACATTTTGTAACTGCTGAATTAAAACAGAAATATCTTTAGCAGCATTTGAAAATCATACCTCAAGTTCCTGATCTTTCTTGGCGATGACATCAGACAGCTGTTTAACACCGTCAGCTGATGGTGCATCTGTCTGTTGGCCTACACTTTTCTTCTGATGGATGGCAGCTTCCTGGTTCTTTAAAGTGACCCTGAGCTGCTCAATGATACTGGTGTGAGTACAAAAAAACAATGGAGACACTTAGGTCTTAATACAGACAAACATACCAACATGTCTGTGCTTATCTCTCGTGCCCCTACTTGTCTTTCTCGTGCAGGACCTGCTGCAGGTCTTGGTCTGGGCTGGGGACAGAAGTGAAGGTGCTCGATGGAACCGTGGCTTGGAGCTGCTTTTCCATGTTAATATTCTTAAGCTTCTCCTGCTCAGCGATGGCTGCCATCTTCTCAACCTCTTCCTCTGCCGTTCGCAGACACTGACATGAGGGAAAGACACCAAGTGAGACAACTACCAATGCTGATAAGGACTGTTCAGCACTGCTTGGCTTTTTACTGTGCTGCTACATCACAACAGTTTGGACAAATCTTTCTGCTGTAAATTATGCTCACCAAGAGTGAAGGAAACTAACAATGGACAAAAGTGCAATTTGTTTAATAAAACCACTCACTCTAGTGAGATCTAATGACTCTAATGAGTACAGTCAAGCAATATATTAACTGTGGCAAGTCAGCATTTGGAAAGTAACTTCATAACATCAACTCTAATGTTCAACAGGCTGAAATCATTTTTGGCTCACCTGTTCTAAGTCAGCTATCCTCTTGTTGAATGCGTCGCGAAGTGCATCCATGTCTCTCTGAGCCTGCTCTCTCAAACGATGGGGTTCTCCAGATTCTCGACCAGCCAGACTCTCCAACGCTTTCCTGGAAAACGTTCAGGGAGAACAGGCTCGGGCTCATATACGTTTCTGCCACTGGGCCTCCAAGACATCTTCCTGCCAATGGAGATCTTGTTTTTGTCAGCATAGAAGCACTGTACAGGGAACGATACTCACGAAGCAGACACGAGCAGCTCCTGTTTCTCTGCCAGCTCTCTCTTCATGGACTCCAACTCCACCTTCAGCTCAATGTTCTATAAACCGACAACACGCAGGCCATTACAGCACAAACTGCACATCTGGAGTCATCACAAAAACACTGGCACAAACAGCTGAAAAATCTTCCAGACACTCTTAAACATCCCTCTCCCTGACAGCTGCATTGTTAATACAACCAAATTAATAAATCTCATTGTTTCTCTTGGAGTGTGTACATACAGATAACATTCATACATGACACTTCACTTCTCAAATCTAAAAAAAAAGGAAACACGAGCAGTCCTAATGAGACCAGGGGATTCCAATGTGCTTACATCTCACTAACACAATGAAAAAGGGAAGGCGGCTGTTAAATGGGGAATTTTGGTTGAACAAAATCCAGCTGTTGTTGGGGCTGAAGTTGTGATCTCAATTAGTCCCAGTAGGAGACGCTGAGTCACGTGCAACATCAAGGCCCTGAGGGGCCACATGAAAGCATGACAAAGACTTAGAGGTAGGGCTGAACAATTAATGGAGACATTGTGGAAACAACATGTTTAAGTACAAAATTGTAGACGGTGCAGTTTCTTCATAAAACGTGTCACAAGAATCATCGCACATAAATGAATGAGTGGTGCTGCAGAGATGCCCGGCTTACAAATCATGTTCTCCAGACATAGAGCAACATGCTTACTTGGTACAGATTTTATCATCATCAGCAGTGATTCTTTTTTCATTGCATATCGTTCAGCCCTACCTGAAGCCAAAACACATCTTACATACTGTAAAATAAATACAATACCGTTTTGAATATGTCCTCAGTGGAGTCGTCACATTTCTGCTGCATGCGCTCCTCCATGAAGTAAATGCGCAGCTTCAGGTTAAAGTTCTCCTTCTTCAGAGCTGTGATTTGCTGCAGGTGACACAAAAAAACATTTTATTTTTATTTATTACAGAAAAATGACTGAACAACAAATAAGATTTTGTTGAAAAATCTGTATAAAAAGGTTTTTGTCTCTGCCAGCCAAAATAAACTCTGGATTTACTTTACTTAGATTAGATTAGAAAGAAAGGTAAGCGATTGTTGCTGCTTGGGATCGTTCAATGAAAACACTGAAAGACGTTTGATCATGCTGCGAATTAGTGTGCGGTCATGGGAGTTGTTGTCTGTTGTTAATCACTGGAAATTTATCTGACGTGACTCAGGCAAAACTGTTCACAAAGGGGTAAAGCATTAAAGCTTTATTAACGTTCTTCTGATGCATCACAGCTTCCTGGTTCTTTTAAGTGATGCTGAGCTGCTCAATGATACTGATGTGAGTGAATAAAGTTGTGGATTCTCTGGGTTTGAACATTGTTAGAAAGATTTGGGATAATGTAAGTATACAATTCAAAATATTTAACATAGATCTAGTTGTATTTGACATTTTAACAGGCAAATGTTACATATTGTACACTTAAGCACTTTATCTGTGGAGAAAAGCGGGACAGTCTACATGGCAGAAAAGGCCCATGTGCATGGTTATTGTTAAAATGAAGGGAGGCCTTCATGCTTGTATTTGTGTTTGAGTGCGAATGTGTGTGAAGTGGACTGTGCATCATTGTGCTGCAGGCTCAGGACATCATGCATCTGGTAATGGGGGTTGGGTAGACTGTCAAACGGAGGAGGTAGGAGTCTGGACCCCTCTATAAACCCCGGCTCATGCAGCCAGCCAGGCACAAGCCAAAAATCTGAGCATGCATTCCACTTTAACTCTGAAATATAGGCTTCAGCCCACCTCAACCCTACTCCCACACACACACACACACACACACACACCATTCCTAAATCTCCATAAATGGTCAGTGTGGCTCGGTTTTACTCAGACTGAAAATCAGGTTTAATAAATCATAATACCCTGTTTGTTGTGGTGGAGTAAATCTGACTGCATAACCTCAAACTGACGAGCTCAGTGTTTCAATGAATTTACAATTATTAGCATTAAACAAATCAAAATATGAGTCATTATCATATTATATAAAATGGCTTTGGATGATCCAAGAGACACTGTTTCACTACATCGCAGCTGCAATTTAAAAAAAACATGATGCCACTTGATATGAATCACTCACGTTCTCATAGTCCTTCATGGTAAGAGCTTTGATTGGGGACATCTTGTCAGGGAAGGATGGAGCTGTAAAACAACAGAGTGATACACTTTTATTTATTTGAGGCCCAACTGCACTGTGGTGTCTACAGCACTGAGACTCTTCCCTGTTAACAAGAAGAATCTCTCAGCTGTCAGGAATCTGTTTATGTTAGAGAGTCAGAGAAGAGGAAAGAAAGAGAAAGCAGAAATGTTTAGTGCTGCAGAGGCATCAGAGGTGAGGCAGCTTCTGGAGAGCTGTCCTGTTTAGACCAGCTGAGAGCAGCCCACAGCTGATCATGTAACACTCGTAGTCAACAACACATTTCACAACACTGACTCCAGATTCACAGTTTGACAGCCTGACGGGAAGAGCTCCATCACCCCTCACCCCTCGTATCGGCTGCTTTTTTAAAGGACGTTTTATTTTGAAATCAAAGAGCTGTTGCTTTTCTCCCTGTTGCCTTCAGCGTATGCTAATGTCTTCAGCATAAACGTGGATCTAGATCTTTACAGATGGTATTCATTACCCTTAATTCATTGCTCCCTTATTTCCTGGATATCTGGCAAAACTACTGAGGGCACAGCTGATCAGAAACTACGAACAAGCAAATGGTTGTGAGACATCAGCTGGAGATAAAAGGATGCCTCCTGCCATGGATGGAAATGAAAGCATACAGTTTGATCCAATTTCTACGATTAAGTCATAATTCTGGTCATTTTTAGGGCCTTATTTTCCAAGACTTTTCATCGCTGGCTTCATGTGTTTTGCCTGGATGTCTCTGTGTATATCAGACCACACGAGAAGCCACAGATGCTGACCTATATCTATAAATCAGTTGTTTACTGGCTTGCCTGTATTGTTCCAGCCCTGAGTAGATTGTTGGCACACTACAAGAGCTTGACAATAAATTAGAAAAAGGATTAGCTAATTAACATCATGCAGCTAATCCCTTACCACAGCTTTGGAGACACAACTGTGGGAGGTCACAGCAACGATTCAACAGCAGTATTAATTAATACACAGGGGGAGATGCAACCTGAGCAGGAAAAAACAAAAAGAAAGAACAAAAGAAGGTCTTACTGTACCTGTCATGCTGTCTGTGGAGTATTCTCCAGCATTTATGGAATCAGGCAGTCTGCAGCTGGAGACAGAATCATTTTATTAGCCACTACGAATATATGAAAAAGAGATCACTGTTAGATTTTTCACACATCCAACAAAAATTCGGGAAAATCAGCAACCAAAGCAAGCTCTGCTCTCTGTCCTTGCTCATAGTACACATTATCTGATTATTATGGTCTTCAAACAACACAAATGCGCTGTGTTTATGTATTACTCACGCTGGCCAGTTCCACTGAGCCCGAAGAACGCTCCATAAATAGCTTAAGAATGACTCGCTGCCTCATTTACATCCACTCTGGCAGAAACCCCTTCTGTGTGTGTGTGTGTGTGTGTGTGTGTGTGTGTGTGTGTGTGTGTGTGGGAGACCATGTGCCAGTGGCAGCCTAGCTCTCATGTTCAGACAGACAGACGGAGAGCAAACAGAGACTCCAGTGGACGGAGAAGGCTTTCTTTGGTGGACAAGTGGACTACTGTGACTCTGATCGGCTAAGCATCACACAGTGATGGGACAGTGGCGGCACTCACAGACACGGCACAATGCACCAAAGAACAGCAACACACATCTGGATCACAATGACACCATAGGAACTCGGGTTGTACCACCACAACACAAATGCATCACTTGCTTATGCAGTAATGTCTTTTATGAAGGGTTAGTGTGCAAAATTCTCCAGACAAATCCGGTTTTAAGAGGGATGCTCTACTGGCGTAAACAAAAACATGAAGTACTTGGGTTCAAGCTCATGTTTCCAACCACGACCTTTGTTTCTAATAATATAATGTCGAGCATTGAATAACTTCCTCCCATACCTCCCCTGGCACTGAAATCACAGCCGCTCTGCTGCTTCTCTGGTATACTCAACAGCAAAGATCTACAAACACAGCGTGATTTCTGTTAAATGTTCTTTATTTACAACATATATAACCCAACCGATTGTGCTTTAGCTAAGAATCAAAAGAATACAAAATGTATAACTAGTAAATAAAAATAATATTGGGAAGATGTCTGCGCAAATGACATTCTTTTTGAGACCTGAACATCGCTCTTTGACGTTTTGTATTTCTACAGAAAATCAGATGGATCGTGCAAATATGACTCTTAAACCCTTTTGTCCAGTTCCTTCCTTTTCCAGGCTGTTTGAGACTCTGGGAACCACATATATGAATATCTGTGTTAGAAATACACTTAATTTATAGCTTCCATGGTGCCAGGGTGCAAAGTTAACCAAAATGAAAGAGCATCACAGTGGAGAAAAGAAGACACAATGCCAACTGAAACTGCTCAGCCACCTTGGACGTTCACGACACTGAATCACAGTGAATGTAATTACACGTTCTTTGACAGTGCTCAGCAAATCAAAGAGCCCTTAATGTCAAAGTGGCCCTATGTTGCCAATGACACAATGTGAAAAACAGAACATGAAGAATATGAGCAGCAGAAGCACAGTAATCCTGGACAACACGCTGATGATCAATAAAAATATGTTGACATTGTTGCATCACTGAGATTTCACATGCCACGCAACCCCTTCCTGTGTTAATGGAGAGGAAGCACCCTACTGCAAGAGCCTGATAAAGTAACAGCACCGAGCATAAACATACAATATATAAACACAGACACTGCCCCGAATGCAGTTCTCTCATAAAGAATAGATGGCATTAAAACACGTCTGTGTAAGTGTTATGGCTAGTTTTGTCAGTGTTGCACTTGTAGTATCCCCAAAAGCACCCAGTGGAAACAATGTAAGAGCCTGTAAACAGTGACTTCCTCTTTTCTCATTTTGTTCAGCTGCGAGTGACTCACATGAAAGTAGCTCAGCTCACAAGAATATCACTGAAAAACAACATTACCTGAAGTGACTAACAGTCTGCAAAGCCATGTTTATTAAATTAAAAGAGTCAAGTGAATCAGGTTTCAAAATTACCGAATAAGTAATTCACACCGCACATATCGGCTAACGTCTTGAGTTACTCAGGCACGCTTACCACCTGGATGACCGCCTTTACGCAGGGCAGCAGGGTTAGGGCATTTCAAAGGAGACGAAGCTGGACACTACAAAGTTGAACACAGAGGTGCTAAAACTAGCTTTAAAGAGGAGCAGAAGGAGCTATAGACTGGCTATATTCAGCAAACGCTACCCGGCGAGAGCCTAGCTAATAATGCACAGTTCACCTACCACAGTCACACTCTTCTCTCGTGTCATGGAGAGCACACGGAGGAGAAAAAAAAGCAAATATGACACGTTAACTCCACATTTTGTACAAAAAGAGTCCAGCGAGACGTCGCTGCTTCAGTCTGAACCCCGCTGAAAACTGGCTCCGATTATTTCCGCTTTCTGTCACTCTCTCAATGACAGGTCAACGAGCCGACCTACCCATCGCAGCAACATCCACTGAGCTGAATATGATTTATAACGGTAATAACTACTGGTAATGTTAGCATGACAGGCTTCCTGTACCAGTGTTTTCAATTTTCTTGCTGCACTTTTGGTGTATCGCTGAAGGATGAGTCATGTTGGTTTTCTTAATTTGGTCTGCGATTTTGGGTTGAGTGAAAATGTTCTTCTGTTTTATGTGGAGATTTTACTGATTTTGACACAAACACTAATTGTGTGGTAAACATTAAACGCTACATTCCGGACATTGACAAGACTACTGATTTCCATTCAGCGAGCTAGTTCACAGCATATACATAGTTAAATATGTCACTACAAACACAAAAACCTAAACTATAAAATCATTGTCTATGTTGCTAACTTACTAACTTTTTGCAAGCTAACAAGAATAATGTTAACTTCGTTTTTTTCCATATCAATAGCTCTGTTGAGACCGATATCACAGCTAGCTACTTAGCTATTTAATCATTATGTTACATCTGAAATTTAACAGATGAATTTGAGATATGTGATCTTCCAAATGTCAGATGACCTACTAACTTGCAAACACAAACATAAACAAGACTAACAGCTAACCGTTGTTAATTTCTTATTAGACCTAAGGTTGTTAAAACTTCAGATTAATATTGGTGGTACACCTAACGTAGCTAATTCTGTACAGCGTTAACGTTATATCAAGGGACAATTCGAGTCCTTGTTCGTTGTTCCAGTAAATAGCCAGGGCCCATTCATCGTTAACTAGTTACTGCTTTCGGATTAAGTGTGTTAGCTATAACGTACATGCTAGCGTTAGCTCGCTAGCAATCGCTGCTCGGTTTACCTTCCGTTGATGTCAACGGGGAGCGTCACATCGTCCCCCACGACGGAATCCATGATAACGGTTGAGTTATTTTGTGTCCTCTCCGTTACTATAAACCATTTTACAGACTACACGTAGAGTAAACTTCGAAAAGCGGGACAGAATTCAAAATAGTCCAGGCTACCGCCATCATGATATGGTAAACGTCACCATTGTGCACGTTGGAAAATGGTGATACTTTCAGGGTGTGTAGGAAATATTTTAATGTACGACTGAAACCCAAAAGTGAATGCCTTGGAAAGTTTGATATTACGAAATAAAGTTACAAAAACGGGCTCTATTCTATAATTATTATAAGTTCTCTCTAAGTATTTGTTCACAATAATGCTTAAATTCAAGTTTATTGTTTACGACTTCTAAAATAAGAATTTTCGAGTAGCCAAAAAGGCAGCATGAAACTGGGTGGATACTGGGACAAAGCGATTGGCCAAAACAAACACTTTGGGGAGGTACGTAGAAGCTCAAAAATAAAGACGCTGTGAATGAAGAATTTGCTGCTTCGGTGTCCAACCATGTAGTCATGTTACCGCCTCTGACAGCCCGCTTCCAAGAGAAAGTGACGTGTTTTTATTAAGTGGGCCCTTATCATCATGACTTGACATGCAATGAACATCACGATTAGACAGAGGAACATAGTAAATAATAAGCCTACCTAAACTACAACCAATTACGCTTGGAATACAGGGATATTTTATGACACGTGTGTGTCATGTATTCTTTAGAAAATATACGTAAACAAATAAGATTTGTATCAAGTCTATACATCATTTTCTGACTGAAACTGAAAAAGTGTCAATGTTAATTTGTGTGTGTGTGTGTGTGTGTGTGTGTGTGTGTGTGATGTATTCATCAAAGAGTTTGCTTAAGCATAATTTGCATGTGTGTTGGGTGTGGTGGCGGGGAGCTAATTATAACATTTAGTTGAAATACAGTCTATAGTAACGACTACTGTCTGGGTGTTTTACCACCCATTTAGCCGTGTGGGAAAGGCCTGAGGCATCGCGAACTTCCTTGGTGTAAACAGCTGGTTCAGCCCCGCATGAAATTTATCTAAACAACAGCGACATCAAGCGGTGTAGCTGTTAATTTCAGTCCGGCAAGAGTAGCCTACAGTTTCACACAAGGGCCTCAAACGGGCTCACACGCGGTATGTGAGTTTTGCATCCATCAATCTGATGTTCCTTATGGCAAATATTGTACTTGTGTATTTGCTGTATACACACACACACACACACACACACACACACACACACACACACACACACACACACACACACACACACACACGTGCCACACTGGTGTTCAAGGCAAGCACACCAGATGACTATCATGATGAGTTGCACACCGCTCCTTTTCATCTATAACTGGCTCAATTAAAGCAGGATTACCAACCCCAGACTCCATGGGGCCACAAAAGCCTCAGATGCACCAGCAGAGTAGAATATCACCAATGGAGAGTCCTGCATTATTAGTTCATTTTATGGCTCTGTCTAGTTAAAGGAATTTTTTTGTTTGTATTGTGCTCACATGGTACATAGTCTTTTTTCTTTTTTCTTTTTTTTTGTGGGAGGCTTTTTAGCCTTTATGATATCGACAGCTGAAGGTACAACAGGAAAGGGGGCAGCAGGTGGGAGTCAAACCTGCGGTCACTGCAGAGGACTGACAGCCTCAATACATGGGGCGAAACTTGGAAGCGGTAGGGTACGTTCACTGCAGACAGAAAAGTAGATGGAGAGTCAGTAGGTATCCAGCAGCATATTTTTGCCCGAGCCCTCCCTAACAGGTTAATCTGTTTATGGACTCAGCACATCCTCGACCCCTGACAAGTTAATCCTCCTTTAACGTGTCTACTGTTGATGAAGCACACTGGGACATGAGCTTTCTGTTGTGACGGCTATCAATCAACTGGAGATGCTTTTTAAATGTTACCTTGAGGGAAAGTTACACTTGTCTGCAACCACAAAATCCAGGTACATTAAATTAATACGCCTGTATTAAAGTACACATACTATAGTTTTGTAGCACAGCCATCGGCCATCATTACAAGTCTTTGCATCTGGTACCATTATAAAAGCACTGGCTGTAAGTGTAGAAACACTTGCACCCAAATTGCAGACTTTAAGACTTTAACTGTTAAGATCCTGAGTGAGCAAGAATGTGAAAGTATGTCACAGGGATGCAGTTGTTAATTGTACCTTTAGAAAATTAATAGGCTCGTAAATATCAAGAGATCCTTGCATCTGTCTTCATCTGTCTCCAAATACCTCTGTAAAGTATTAATCCACACACAAATTGAAAGAATTTATTGAACAAATGGACATTGAACAATGAATAAACAGTAGACAGATAAAGGATGTTGGCATCAGAAATGCTCTCGTTCAGAGTTTGATGACTTACTGTATTTGGCTGATATTTCCAAACAGACTTTACTTATAACGGCAACAGAAAATCTTTGCTCCAAGTCATGTGTACAATTGTGAGGTATTCTTAGCTCGTTTTAATGTCTACAACAGATTTACAAAAAGAAGAAACAATTTTCACATACTTTGCATAATTCTTTAAAACACAAGTTATAGTATAGCACAGAGTCCTGGTACAGTACATGGTTGGTTAGCATAGAGGAAAAACAACATAAAGCAAAATAACAAAAATTAAAAAAATAAAAGATAATTAACATTGCAATAAATTTGTTCTCTGGAGCCCCAAATTTACACATAAAAAAAATCTATAAACTCCAAGACCAGTTGGGCAAACTGATATATAAAGTTGTCAGAAAGAGTAGTATTGCTTCAACCAACAGAAATTTGCTCAGTCTGCAACCACGTTAACAACATTAAATAACATTAAATTAGCAAGAGGGGATCCACTGTATACAGCAAGGTTTGCACAATTATACACACTTGTGTCCAGCTACAACAAAGAAACTTTTATTTAATTAAAACTATCTCCACTAGTCGTGTTTCTAAAAATATTACATACAGCTGTGGGGGATTTGTACAGAGAAAAAGAAAAGTTTATTCTTCAGAAATACTTCAAACCCTGTGATTTATACTGGATACAAAAGGAGAAGTCTGTTTTTAGTTTTTATAGTTATCTCTAAAATATTTTCAATCAGAATAAGCATCTCTGTAAAATGCAGCATTAAACAAAAACAGTTTTGAATAAAGAACAGTTTGACTATTTAATTTTGGATGGGATATTACCATTATAGTGCATTATGGAAGCTATGGCAACATATTATATGGACTTCTGAGCAAGCATGCACTATAAATATCAGAGTATTTAAGCAAAGTGGTGTAATTACAGCACTATGGTTAGCACCTTAGATAATTTACTTAGCACCATGCATTAGAGAGAGGACGGGATAGAACATGGGGGGTTTTATCTTGATTCCTGGACCCACTGTCCTCCCTCCTGTGGCTCAGTTCTCCTCTAAAGAATGCCTGTACCTGTAGTCTGTCTACTGTACTTGGGGTAGAAGGAGAGACTTCTGGTCCCATGTGGTGCTAAAAGTAAATAACAACTATTACCCTCCTATCTTTTATCATACATAAGGAAGCAAGGAGCTGATACGCCTGATTCAACACTCCACAGTTGTAGAGAACTTAATAAAACACTATTGAGAACTAGAGCTCCATACTCTTTTATTACTCTGACCTCTAATCTCCACAACCGCAGATCTTCCCCCTAATCATCAGTGGCATCCGGTTCAATAATGTGAGAGTAATAAGTATAGCAATGACTTTTCAATGCACTGACTCTCCACGTGGACGGCTTGTGTGCATCAGTGTGTGGCTTCAGACGTTATTACTGAGAGCTGACTGGGTGCCACTGGTTTTCCCGCGTTAGGGAGGACACTGAAATTCGTGATTTCCCATTTGGAGCACCAGTAAAAATAGATGTGATTCCTGCTCAGTTCAAACAAACGAGCCTGCCTCTGGATTAATTCACACGGGCAAGATCACAAGGAGATGAGCACCAAAGGCAAATAAAATGGCACCCCTGAAAAATCCTTCCATATAAGTTTAAAATATCAAATTATCTTCTCTTTTTCTATTGCACTTGAAGATTATTTCTTTACATAAGATATACATGTATAAAAGTTAATAATAAGCATACATATATATGTACATTTAACTGATCCCAATTACTTCAATTCTTCTCTTCTCTTCTAACAAAACTGAATTCCTGGTATTTCCAAAAAAGTACACACAGTATACAGAATGTATACAGTTAAAAAAAAATAAGTTACTCTAAGTCCACTGATTAACTTGGCCTTGGTCTCCCTTCACTTAGCAATGTTCCAGAGAGATTGTGTGGCATAGAGCCTTCTTGTCTCCACGCAGGCGTACATATGGAGATCCTTCTTGAAGAGCGTGAAGAAGCTTTTGCCATCTGGAGAAGCTATTAGTGCAAGAACTCCCCTGCTCCTCCTCAGCTCTTCTGTGTCCCCCCCAGCTCCCCGTGCTTCCTCCCTCTGTGCCTGCAGTCCATTGGGAGTTTAGCAGGATGTGTATGGAGGGAGGCTTGTACTCGGATTGTTTTGCCGTGGATTGGAGGAGACTGCTCCGATCTCCATGCCTGCAAGAGGGTGTCACCTAAGGGTGATGATCCATCCCTCCCTGGTCAGACAACTTACACCAAAACCCTCACAGGAAGCAAACGGGGCCTACTTCTAGGTGGTAATGTGAGCCAGGAGAAGTACTAGGGAGGTTGAAGATGTCGACCACAGGGAGCAGGGTGGGGTCCAGGGAGTGGAACACAAAATGGGTCTGGTGCCAGCGGCCATCTTTTATCTGCAACCCAGTTACACAAGACATTTTTCAGTATGAACACAACAAGAAGGGCAATGAGCTTGAAAGTCAAGAATGATGTCAACTAACTGGCACAAAGCCAGATGACATCATGTCGTTACCCAGCAGGAATCTTCTAGGACTTCTGGCTCGAGTTCGCCTCCCGCCTCGAACACCTCCCCACTCCAGGCCTTGAATCTCACAGACTGCTGGGCGGCAGGCTCATCCTCAGCTGACCTCCAAACCGAGACGTTCAGGCAGTGGATGACAATGTGCTGCACTGCCTCTGAGCTCAGCAGGTGCAGGAAGTTCAGCTGGACACGGCCGACGATGATTGTTGGCTGCTCAAACAGTCAAAACAGGTGCTGTTTAAGAAGTCTGGTAGGAAGTCTGGTACCGTTCTTCAAAGCTCATAATCTTAAAGACTTTGCTGAAGACACTGGGGCTGTTATTGTGTCTGAAATACCTTGGATGCCGTTATTGGTTTTAGGCAAGTCTGTCCACCTCCGGTAAAGTTGCAGGAGACTTCTATTGTATCTGACGAGCAGCCCAGGTTGGGGTCAATCCAATAAGTGCCTAAGAATATAAACACATGTGGTTGTTATCTATCTAAAGATGAAACTGCTTTATGTTTCTGGCACCAACACACACACCCTCA
Organism: Chaetodon trifasciatus; assembly: GCA_037975065.1. NCBI lineage: Eukaryota > Metazoa > Chordata > Actinopteri > Chaetodontiformes > Chaetodontidae > Chaetodon > Chaetodon trifasciatus. The sequence goes on from JBBMOE010000003.1 coordinate 6,005,302, forward strand.
CCATCGTTTAACTTCTGTTCACAGCTGTGCAGGTCCCTGCAGATGCGGGCGGGGTTGTCCCGAGTGCCCAGTGGGTTCTTCAGGCTCTGGATCAGGTTACTGAGGTAGTGGAGGGTCTTAAAGATCTCTGCACCCTGGTCCAACATCGGCAGGTCCATCACTGGCTTATTCTGGAGGAAAGACAGAAAAATGTGGTGTTTGCAACAGACAAAAAGACATAAAAGAAATGTTGATGCCATTATTCCACGAACCTCAGTCCTGAGTGGGGTGTGTGAATCCATAAACAAAAGACCATCCTCTTTCTGCAGAAAAATAACAAAATCTTAATTAATCACTGTACACATTCCAGAATATTTGAACCACTTACTGGATGTAAAAAAAATCTGCAAATATAGCGTGACTTACAAATGATAGGGGGACACCCGGGCGACCCTAAGAAAAAAAGAAGTTGTTTAGACAATGACTCATGCAACCCAAATCTGACATTGTGTCTGTTTGACTGACAAAGCCTTTATATGTTTGGTTAAACCTTCAAAAGTGGAAAACTTACTGGTAGTCCAGGGGGCCCACGAGGTCCAGGAGATCCCTAATAAAATGAAAAATATACATGCTGAATGAGGTTATATGCTGTCAATCAAGGGTCCACAGTAAAATACACTCATGACTCATCACAGAAGAAGAAAAAAGGACCATGCTCTGCAAACATACCCTTGGGCCTTGCAATCCCTGTTCAGAGAGAGAAGAGACGTATTTTCAGCGTGGACATTGTCATCACGTCCACTTTTCTCATAAAGGCATTTAAACAAAGTGTGAAAAGAACAGATGTGGTCAGAACTTACAGTTTCTCCTCGATTGCCCTTCTCTCCTCTAGGTCCCTGTGAAGACATGCACACAGTCAGTTGTCTGTAGAATGACAGCAGGGAGAAATGCTGAAGCTTAATCTCAGTGTAATACATACTGCGCTTCCACTGGGACCGATAATTCCCATAGGGCCAACAACTCCTACTTTGCCCTGATGGAGAGAAACAGGAGAAAGAGAATGAAACAAGAGGCTCAGCATGGTTCATCAGAGTAATCTAGATCACTGGTCTGCTTACCATTGTGCCCTGTGGCCCCTTTGGTCCCCTTATACCCTTTGGCCCAAAGTCTCCTGGAGGCCCCTGAAAACAGGTGAACACGTTTATTCACACTCATCACACACTCTGTGCACCTGTTTAAAACTGTAATACTTGATGTCAGTTTTGCAAAATGCCTTTTAACACCAGATCCTACTGTATCTCTAACTGGATCTACATCTCATCACAGACCATCTTGAATCCACTAGCAGTTTCCATATTGAAGACAGTGTTTCCAGCTGTCCTAACAGACGCTGGCTTTGGGCTCTGTGTAGTCATTCCAATACAATAGAACAGATTTTTTACAGCCACTCAACCAGACACATTTGGAATGTGTTTACGGTGCAGGATGGAAACTTTGCTTCACACTCCCAATTGTTGTTATTGTTTAAAACCATACAAAATTACATACAAGCAAACACGCTCTTAAAACCGGTGCTTGTGGGATTGTTCCACAAAGGAGCAACACAAACAGGTCATGGGGCAGGAAGTGAGGAGAAAATCCATTGGCTTGCTTCAAAGTGTGCTGTTTGTAAATGGGATCTGGTAAGAACTTGAAGAATACATACACATGTGCAAAGAAACACGCAATTATTGCCACTGTGGCCAGCTCCACCTTGCCAAGGCCAGGTGTTGCAACGTCCAGACTACACCTGAATCCCCAAACAAGCCATGTTTGCAGAGGTCCTCTATTTACAGACTAATCCACTTCCTGGAAAGACGCCCCAGGTTTAATTGCTAAGGGGGCAGTGATAAAGTAAACTGTTTAGAAATCAACACAACTGCTCATCCAAAAAGGGCTTATTGTAACAAAGCCACTTCTCAAGATACACCAAAACAGATTTCAGTGGCTCATTAAACTTAAATTTAAAAGTCCCCCAGTAACAGATACAACCCTGATTCCAGAACAGCTGGGACACTGCATAAAATGTTAATAAGAACAGAATGCAGTCATTTGCAAATGAACAACAGTTTTACAGTGTTCCTGAGCCCATGTAGTAACATCCTTTATACAATCATGTGCTCACAAAGTGGTGAACCTTGCTCCATCCTTGCTTGTGAACGACTTCTGGTTGTCCTGAATTTACAAAAATTAATGTAACTGATGAGGTCAAACATTAAATATCTTGTCTTTGTACTGTTTTCACAGCATCCCAACATTTTGGAAATGGGGTTGTAAATAGATTTTGCTGTGTTTGTTTGATAAAACGTGATTTATGGAGTGGTAGCTGAATGGCTGCACTGCATGCTGCCTGGCTGAATGGTTACACCTGTCACTGGTTTGATTCCAGCCAACGATCTTTATTGCTTGTCATACTCCTCTCTCTCCCTGTTTCCTGTCTGCCTCTTCATCTGTCACTCTAAACAAAGGTCAAAAAAGCCCCCTCTTTAAAAAATGTGTGATTTATGGGGCTCAGTGTGGGGATATTGCAGTAAAATAGCTGTATTTGTCTTTAACTGTGCTTTGCTGTTGTATTAGGTGCTACTGTAAAAGATGAAGATTTCGGATCAAAATAAAGGCTGAGTCTGATTGCAGAGGATGCTGTTAAGTGCTGAACATACCCTTGGTCCAAAAACTCCCAGAATTCCTGGAAATCCTGGCTCTCCGGTATCACCCTGAGCAAGAATTTAGTCAACAATCAGAAACACAGAATCTCCCAAAAGTTATTCAATAATATCAGGCAAATCCTTGGTCATTGCCTGTATTGGATATGTATAACTGTAAGGATCTGTGGCTGACACTCACAGTTTGTCCTTTAGGTCCTTGGTCTCCCTGTGGCCCCGGTAGTCCCATTCCACCTCTAAAGCCTCTTTTTCCTGGAGGTCCATTCTGGCCTCGAAGACCCTGCTCACCCTGGAAGGATGAATAAATGATCAAATGACTGAGTGTAGATCATACCAACATTCAGCACCTTATATCTAACATTATAGCTCGCTCACTCACAACCATTTCATTACAGTTACTCATGCACTGTTAACCTGAATGCATTCAACATTTCCCCCTTACCTTTGGTCCAATGTTCCCCTGATCCCCTGGGAGTCCGGTAACGCCAGCTTTACCACGTGAGCCAGCTTTGCCAGGAAGTCCAGCCTCCCCATCATCACCATGCTCTCCCTTGATATCATGAAAGCAAGTTTGATGAGAATCACCCCTAACACATGCAGTAAACAAACTCTTGGCCTCCTAGTGCTGGGGCCTTCATAATCTGTTCATTACTTTGGTGCAGATCAGGGTATCTTCAGGACATTAATGTTCTCCAGAGGATGCAACCTTTCCACTTTGGGCACTCTAGCTTCCTTCTAGCACCACTCTCAGGTCAAAATACCAACATTTAACACAGTATATCTCATTATCTAATAGAGAGCCATTACGTTTGTTGAATACATTCATGGTTCTCAGAGGATAAACCATCTATAGTTTAATGACCATGCTGACATTCCTACACCACAGGTAAGTCTCTAAACACAGCTAAACCATATAGACTCTTGTGCAAATAGGATAAATAAGGTTTATGAACAAGAGGTTTCTTAATTTGTCTCACCGGCATGCCTTTGCTGCCATCCTTTCCTGGGACTCCATCCACCCCAGGCACACCCTCCTGCCCCTCTCGGCCCACCACACCTCTGGGACCAGGCGGACCACCTCCACCCTGAGGAGAAGAGAGAACTCATCAGAAATCTGTGTTACTGGTTTCTTTTCATCTGTCATTGCTTGAGTGAATTAGTCAGTTGTCCCCTGTCCAGCTTCATCTGTTCATGACTTGAATTTATGCCTCTTTTCTAAATGTTCTAGTCACGAATACAAATTTCTTAAAGTTTGAGAGTAAACAAACAGGTGTTGACTTACCTCTGGTCCTCTGGTTCCTTTTTGTCCTGATTGACCCTTTTTGCCTTTCTGACCCTTGAGAGAAAAAAAAATGTTTTAAAGGTGATTATCATTGATTATTACTGTCCCACATCTGCTGGTCATTGTTCATCACTGCCTACAGTAAGCAGGTACCAAATGACAGTACAGTAATACTGCAATACTACAGTACTTTCATCTTTGCAATGTTAGCTAACTTTCTCTCATTTCCAGAAACGTACTGATGTTGTTGCAGTCCCTAAGTTACTGACAACATATAAAGCTCAGAACATACTGGATCTAAAGCTCTCATGAATAACTGAACAACAGGAACGTTGAGGGTTTGGACTAAAGCTAATACACTACAGACAATAAATTGGATTGTATATTTAACTATAGCTCTTCAAACATGCAATGCAGAGGCAAAAGCACCCTCAACCACACACAGCAGACACACAAAATGTTCTTGTTTTGACATCCTTACTTGATCTCCTTTAGCCCCTTTGGGTCCTTGTTGCCCTCGAGGTCCAGGCTGTCCCTGAAATTGCCAGTTATGTTAATGGAAGCATATAAAGACGACCTGTGTGAGTGCACCTGCTGGTTGTTTATGCAGACTTAATGACAGAACTGTGTGTCGAAGTCACAAGTTTTGACACTCACAGGTTGTCCAGGAGCTCCAGGTCTGCCTCTCTCTCCATCCACACCAACCTGACCCTGAGAAAGAATAACAGAATATTGACCTCATGAACCCAAATACCCAAATAAATCATTTCAAAATCACCTGTAGTGATGGTACGTACTTTGTAACCCGGATCTCCTGGTTCCCCTCTCTCTCCTCTGTCACCCGGAGGACCCTGATAAAACAAGAAGTATATGAGTAAACTTCAAATAATTCAATCTCTGCAACCTTATAGCGGACAAAGAGTAGTAAGGAGGGAGAAAAGTAAGTCAGGTGTGACTTACTATGTCACCTGGAGGACCAGGAGGACCCTCTACTTTCCCATCATCTCCCTGCTCGCCCTGCAGATGAAAATAGTGATGTTAGATGATTTATATAAAACATGCATCCCAGATGTTTCAGTACACCATATCTAGTTTTTGAAACATCTCCTAAAATGTTACAAAGTTTAGAAAGCCCCCTTTTAGATGCACTTGCATGACTGACTATAATATGATGCAGCAACAACCACCCCATGTGTGTAAAATCAGTTCTCTCTGCCTTTGTGTCAAATAAAAGCCATGGCATATTAACAATGTGCCGCCTTCGATCAAGGCACTGAGGTATTAAAGCAGGGTTGATCAGTACAAGCTGCTTAGACAGAGAGGTGCATTCTGGGAGGTTTGTTTCATTACTCAATGAAAAACATTTGGTGTGAGTGATCCACTTTCAGGTGGCCATTCCAAACTGGTACTGGGCTGAGACTGAGATACTGAGGATAAAGAGGAAGAACAAGAGCTCAGTGTTACACATAAAGTGAACGAGGTGTACCTTTTCACCTTTTGGTCCTGGAGACCCCATCGGGCCCTGTGATCCCTGATGGCCCTGCAAAGACAGATACAATAAATGATATTATATAATTTATTGTTATACATCAAATTCAAAAAAACATAATAGGCTTAAAGTTTAACGTCCATCCACATGCAGAAAGTTAGAATAATCTTACCTCATAACCTGCAAGACCAGATTCCCCCTGCTGACCCATCCGACCAGGAGCTCCCTGAAGAGAACAAATGTGTCTTCAGTCACATCGTACTGTATGTAATTCAGATCATCAGATGGCATTCAAACTTATCAAGCAAAGGGTGATAAATATCTATTTCATTACTGTTCCACTTTACCACGTGTCCAGTTGTTCCTCTGGACCCCTTCTGCCCAACAAAACCTGGTGGTCCAGTCTTCCCCACTGTCCCAGTCTCCCCAAGGTGACCTTGATGACCTTTGGCCCCCTAAACATACATAAACGACAAGTTACAGAACAGCAGACCACCCAGCGTTTCTGTGCCACTGCATGTGAATCCTTTTGTTTTCTGAAGGACTATCATCAGAGCTGATTTGATGTTAATACCTTCAACCCTTGTTTGCCTCTTTCCCCAATTTTGCCAGGTTTCCCCTCCTGACCCTTCAAAGAGAAAACAAAATTAAGAAACAGTTGAAGCCGGGGTTCGAGAGTCTGTGAAAGCCAGCGTACAAAATGAAAGTGTCACTGGAAAGATAGACCACTTACTCTGACGCCATTGAGTCCAGGACTTCCAGGTGGGCCCTCCTTTCCCTTTTGCCCAGTTTCACCTTTTTCTCCTTTGTCGCCCTCCTGACCCATGTCGCCCTTTTCACCCTGAGAATATGCACATAAAAACATGTCATCAAGTGTCTTTAAAGCTAAAACACACCAAGAAGGGAGATTAAGATGACTGGTGCAGGAGAGGGCTCTGTTGTTGGAGTTTGGTGTCTCCACATCCCAGTAACAGCAACATCAAGGACATATTGGGAAAACATGTCACCTTGGCTCCATCGGGACCAGCTGCACCAGCTTCTCCCTCTAGGCCTGGCTCTCCCTGTTATCAAAAGCATACAAAGGTTAATGAAATGAACAGCTCCATCTGTTAGATGCAAACTATGTGATGGTTTACTGTTGATAAACGTACCCGCTGTCCTATTAGTCCCTGCTCTCCGATGTTCCCAACAGGTCCAATGGCTCCCTGACACACACAGATACAAACACATCAGGGCACGGACAATATTCTTTCTTTTTCGTGTATTTTTTCTTTTATATTAATCAGTGTAGTGTGATCAATCATTTTTTTGAAACTTTAAAGTGAAAGTAAAAACTTTAACAATATATTTTCTCACCTTCTCCCCTGGCTCGCCTGGCAGTCCTGGTTCCCCCACCTTCCCTGGAGGACCCTTTAGAAACACAAGGAGGATGAAGAAAAGAAAATGATGGATGATTTTGGACTCGTTGGCATTAAATATTAACATTATGTCAGGGGTGCGTTCTGTTACATGTTCTCATGAGAGAACTCTCACCTTTTGGCCAATTTCTCCCAACAGTCCCACAGTCCCTGGTGGCCCAGGTGGTCCCTGTAGGTAACAACACAAATACTAAAAACCAACAAGGGATATTTGATAAGCACAAAAATACAATTCGAACAATGTGTACAAGCGAGGATTCATATTTATTGGTGGTTGCAGGGAAAATCCTACTGTGATTGAATCTGTATTTTATCATGAAACCATAATAGCTTGCTCCTATCCAACCTCAGCACTATAATATCGCTGAGCTAAATCCAGCATGCACGCAAACTACCGCATTTTGTAATCCGTCCTTCTCTGTTCTGCCTCTTTTAGTGTGCATAAAATAAAAACCACAAGAAGGACGGCAAATCTTTTACAAGATTTGGAAAGATTTCATGCATCATGGCAACAATCACATGAATTTTCCCTGTGAGTTCAGCAATTCAGTACATCTATTAATAATCTGTTTCTTTTTCCCCAAAAATCTACTTCAGTCACCCAGCATGCTCGCAGTTCACTCTCCCGCCACTACAGAGCAGATGTGTGAAGGATGAGACAATTGTCTGGCTCCTCTGGAGGAAATATTTAATACAGGCAAATATACTTTCAATAAATACCAAAATACATCTCATAAACTTCCTCATGGCTATGATATTTTTGAGCTTTCGGGGCTGGGAGGAGAGGACCAGGATGCTTTTTATTGCCAAAGAGAATCTAATAAAACTACTAAATACGGCTATGAAAAATGGACAGGCAAAGTTTGATGGGCTAAAGAAAGAATACTGCAAAAGATTCTATTTTTAACAGAGAAAATAGAAAGCACGAGAGGGAAAGATACTGAGGAAGACGAAGATACCATGATATGTCGCGGGGGGGGGGGGGGGGGGAAAAGGTGCAGAGATGATGAGGAAAACGGGAGAGAAATGTTTAAAAAGATGGAGAGACGGCTGGTGGATCATACCGGCTCGCCTGCTATTCCCTTGTCCCCTGGAGGTCCTGAGGGCCCTTGGACACCCTGGAGACAGAAGGTTAAGTGAGTTCAGAGTACAGGTTCATGCCCACACATCTGCTCACAGATAGAATCCAATATGCATTAACAATTAAACAATATAATATGACTATACAGCACTGACATACAATATAGTACATGCAGAATATAAAGCTTGTTGTTTTGGGGTCCATCTGTAGTGTCTTTGGCAGTGTGCGTGTTCTATTTCTATGTATGAGCACAGTGCACTCACAGGAAAACCTTTAGGCCCAGTTTCTCCTGGCTCTCCCATCTTCCCCTGTAGGGACACAATAAAAAGAAGAATATGTAAAACAGGATAAATTAGATTCTCAAGCAGTAGGCTGTATCAGACTGTGGGCCTCCACACTGCTGGTTGCATGCAGGTCTTTTAATCATTCTGACACCTCGCCTCTCTGGAGGAACATAAGCACCAAAAAATAAATGTGAGGAAGAAGTGGAAAAGTCGGAAAGTTGTCCGGTGCTTTACCTGTGGTCCAGGGAAACCTATTTTTCCTGGAGGACCATCAGAACCCTGTGGAGAGAGGGAAGGATGAGAGAGAGCCGCGGGTTGAGTCATGACAGTTTACTGTATATTCCCTGTCTCCTGAGTGGATGGAGAGGATGTGCAGCTTGCTATTTTTGGTTCACAAGATCCATTTTCCCTCTTAAGAATCCATTATGTATGCAGGTAAATAGAATTTCTACACAACTGAACACTAATTTATGGTCATTACTCTTGAGTCTGCACAGTTTGGCTTTGCGAAGGTATCAACAAGGAAATCCCAATAAATGCACTGAATCAAAGCAGATTTCTTACCTCCTTGCCCTCTAACCCCATCTCTCCCGCTGGACCGTCAGGCCCTATCGCTCCCTGAAACACAAGACAGCTGTCACTTCACCAACAGAGGTCACTGTAACACAGCCAACAACATACTGTAAATAAACATCACTGTGTAGTCCACTGATGCCAATAATACCCCCATGTCAGAGGCAACATACCTGTGCCTGTAAACAACACTTTTCAGGGTGAATAAGGAAGCAGGTTATGTATAAATGCACGTAAAGGTGAATGTGTGTATGTGTGCATAGAGGAAAGGTGTAGAAATAGCTTCAGGTCTCCCTATAGAATTGTATTAGTGTTTTATTTTAATACTAGAATTTGGGCAGAAAGTCTCAGCAGATACATACTGTTCACACTAAAACCACACACATACTGTCAGAGCATGCTGACTGTTTAGATTACATGGGTGCCACTGTCAAACAAAATCAGTCTAAAGTGCTTAAAGGCCTCCTCGTCCAGTGAGCAGTGATAATAAATGGGAGCCAGGCAGCTGACCAATACAGTCCATCTGCTGTGCACCTGCCCCCCTGCACAACTTTTCTCATGTATGCTGTGGAAGACGCAGGCTCACCACCATGTGCAGGTCCTCAGTGGTTGATTATATGATCTGACTATATGGGTCAGTTTAGGTAAAAGTGACCACAGATGACAAGGGGTGGGGAGTGATTTTCTCAGGATTATTAATTATTTCAAAGGAGAAAGCAAATATAACATGACACAGCCACACAGGAGTGTGAGTGGTTGATGACTGAGCACAGCGGGAGTTTGGCCTGTGGAGAACGCCGCTAGCTGAAGTGCTATAAGCCTATTATACATAGAGCTGGATAAGCAGCGCTCATTAACATTCCTGTCTGGGGTACCTGCTACCCACTGCTTGCGTTTACATAGCTGGATTATCCGATGTGTAGGGAAAATATTCCACCTTATCAGGCCTGCCGGAAAAATGGTTTCACTCAAATATTATGCTTCAAAGGTAATTAATTAGTCAGCGTTAGATTAATTTGTGACACAAGTGTCAAAGAAAGGCAGAAAACAATGAAAAACATCTATTTAAACTTGCTCAACAAGAACCACCGGCGAAGAGGGAAGGATGATGAGATTAATGTGCTCTTCAATATGGAAAACATTAGCTGAGGATTTGTAGGTCAGACGTCCTGAGGAGTTATTCGACACAAAGCATGATTAGTCACACTGGTGATTCCTCATGGCTGACATCCACAAATCAGAGTCCACATCTTCAAATAGGTTTAATACATGCAAATAAAGGACAGAAAAACAGAGAGATGATAGCGGTATTAGCTTCCAAGCTGCTCTGATGCCAGCATGCAGTTTTGGTGGAGTTTTAAGTCTCTGATTCCACGATATTTCCATGTTCGAAAACAGTCCAATGTTTCTGAGAGTGAGGCCAGATGTTACATAGCTGTCAACATTGAGGCCTTGTGCCCCAAGCCAAGTGGCTGACATCTAAAAGACATATGGTGTTGAAGTCTGCGCAAAAGTTGTCTACGGTCTTATTTAGCACTGAGATGCTGTTCAGAGCTGAAGCCACCTTTTGAATGACAGTCAGAACGTCTCCCATCAAAAGTGATGTCAAAAGATATCTCTTAAATGATGAACAAAGGACGCGTGAAATCTTAAATTCTAAAAGCTGTTGCATTTCTTCTGGAGTGGGTAAGATGTGTACAAGCGTCTACGGTTGCATGTCTGTGAGAGATCCACCTCTATGCCTTCTGGCTTGCAACACTCAGGTTCCTGAGCTTGGATTATCCAACGTAAGCCATGAAGCAGCAGGCAGACTTACTGGCAGTGGAAGCTGCTGACATTAGTATTAATTGAAAACACAGCTTGAGACATGAGAGCGTGTCCAGGCCGACCACAGTGATGCCTGTCTCCCATGGATGCCTCAGATAGAGAAGCTCAAGGCTATTTCATCCCATGCTTTCATCCAGCTGGCTCAGTGGACCATAGCAATAAAACCTTTGAAAAAGGTCGGCGATGGCGTCTGAACTCCACAAGAGAGCAGCGCAGAAAGGCCAGCAGAAGCTGAGGCGTGTCTGACACCGTCAAGCAAAGCTGACCCCAAAAACATCTATTTGCTGTGTTCTGCATCATTGCCACTTGGTTCCATTGGAGTGCATTTGATGGGCAAGAATCTGTTCTGTGTTGCTCCAGAGGCCAAATCTTAAGAACATTATTTATCTGCTATTAAATTTCTGGTGGTGGTACTTAGCCAGGTAAGATTCCAGCTCTTATCCTGCCTGTTTTCATCTCTCACAAAATACCCTGGAGTTGTATACGATTTCACTTTTATTGAGATTGCAGAGATGTAATTTGACAAATGTAAATGTTCATTTTGTTTTTTCTGAACGTTCTTGTCGCATTTTAAATGTACGTTTTTTTCCCCCACAGCATACTTTCCAATGTGATTTAAAAGGAAAAGCACAGGTGTATCCAATAACACTGATTGCTCCAATGAAAATACGGAGTTCTAGGGAATCAATTAAATGGAATGCAGCCATAATAAACGCTACTAGTTGACTGACAACTGAAAATATCTGCAATAATTTCTACAGGCTCATTTAATTATCGTGTCATCTGTCATATTAGCTCTGAAACTGCAGCATGTGGAGATGTGCAGAACGTGCACAGTGTGTTTAGTGTTTTCAGTGAAATGCTAATGTGAAAGACTTGCACACTGGAGCCTTGTATTTCTGAGTTGCGTTTCCATAGCTGATTCTAAAAAGGTTACAAGCCAGAAAGCTGCTATTGTGGGTTTTGTGAATGCTTGAACTTTCTGCTAACCCAGAACGACTGAAAAACTTGGGGGGAAAAAGCTGATAAACTGCTAATCCCCCCCATAAATCATGCTTCCCCAGTTTACTAAATTTATCTGCAAAGTGACCTCCAGAATAGCCACAAAAGCCAGGTCACATTTTCCATGACACATATCATGTAGCTGGATTGACGGCAGGCCTTTCCAACAGCCATTGTTCCATTTATACGGAGTAAAAACTGAGCTTTTTGTTTTACATCACTGGAGCCCCTCCAGCAGTTATAATGAGCGCTGACTTCAGAGAAGGATGAAATGGACTCACGCTTTGACTCTGAACCTGAGATTGTGTTATGCAAGTCCATTAAACACACATGAGCTCAGTTCAGAGGCAGCTCCATATCGCTTCATTATGCTCACCCACTCAACAGCAGCGGTAGCAAGTCTCTACAGTATGCTCTTTTGCAAAGTTTGTGATCTGTTCTCAGGGCAGGGAACTGTGATGCACTGACTGCAGAGGGCCCAGAGAACAGGTGTGAAGCCTCAAACTTACCCGTAAGCCTTTGGGTCCTCTGGTACCGGCTGGCCCAGTCACTCCAGAAGGGCCCTGATGAACAAAGGAAAGGGGGATGAAGAGGAAAAGGGGGGGTGATGGGGAAGGAAAAAGGGAAGGAGAGATAAAACAAAGGTTTACACTGACAGAGCACAGAGCCCCCTGGTTGTTGACCCTGAAGGGGGGGGCAGCCTGACCTCGCGAACACACTATGGGGTTTGTTGTTAGATCTGTCACTCACACCAATTAAAGGGCCTACTCTGGAATCCTGTCCTGCTGCACCCCAGAGCCCTGTATTTATGTTTGTTTTGGTGGCTCAGTGGCCCCCGCCTTTAACCAGCGCACAGTCTGGCCGTGGCAAGGACACAGCAAGGGGAAACGAGGGGCAGGGGCGGCTTCTAATTGGTTATAGGTGTTGGGTTTTTGACTGACAGGAGGGTAATACAGGTTCAGCAGGAGGCTGCCAGCTCTCATCACGCTCAGAGAAACCTTTGCTGCAGCCTGTGGGTTATTAACAATCCACACTACTATCGTCTAGAACCACTTTTTGTACACAGAATTTGTTGAAAGACATCTTTGTGCATCTGTTTGCCTTTTAGCTATTATTGTTTGGCTGTTTTCTCTGATACAACCATACGTGCTGCCCCAAGCCTCAGACTAAACCTAGATGGAGCCTCTGATGTTAATAACCACACAATACACGATCATCTGCAAACACTAAGTGGAAAGAAGGGAGGAGGCGCAAAAGGAGCAGAAGAATGGTGACTTACTGGTCTTCCTGGTGGTCCTGTAGGCCCGGTTTCACCTGGTGTCCCTGGGTGACCCTTTCATATGCACACAGACACAAACACACACTCAGTACACAGACTACAGCTGACACAGAACAGGGTATTATGCAGGTTAACTCCAATACAAAGACACAAACTCACTCTGCAAGTGCAAACATACATCTGCAGAAATGCTTTGCACACTGGAAACCACATCCACCGCAACAATAAGAGACAGTGGGGAAAAGAGGAAAACAGAAAGCCTGAGGAGATGATTTTATATCTGAAAACATACGGCTTTTGGCTGCTTTTCTTTCTTCTTTATTGGACTTTTTCACTGGACCATTTGTAAAAGCATAACTATGAAATGGGGAGTATTTTCAGTCAGACCTCTCAGATCAGCTGAGTGTAATAAAATCTATCCAGTATGCAAACCCAGAGTACAGTAGGCAGCTCTGATCTCATGCGTCCATGGGAATAAATCATAAATGCCCGGAGTGAGAGCTCTCTGTTAGCGGTGGTCAGCAGCCTTCATTTGTATGATGGAGTCTTTTCCAGAGGGTCTGTTTCTGTTTTGCAGCTGAGAGAGTGGGACAACAGAGAACTCCCATATAAGTGTGTAAGTGTAAGTGTGTGTGTGTGTGTGTGTGTGTGTGTGTGTGTGTGTGTGTGTGTGTGTGGTTAAGTCCTGAGGGAAATCCAGCTGGCTGTCAGCCAGCAGGAAACTTCTCTCTGTTTCAGCAAGAATGATGACTAAATCCTTACACACTCCAGCCGGTCATACATACATTAGACGGTCCATATCAGATAAAGACAAAACATGACAGAGCAGCCATTTGTGTGACAGCAGAAGAGTGAAGTCCATGAAACGCAAGACCTTTGGGGGCACGTGGGTGTCCTGCAGACCGGAGACAAAATCCGCATGGATGTCTGAAAACGGCTCGTCCTTGTTCTTGGGTTCTTTATTCTTTTGAGCAAATCCCAGAAGCATTTCAGAATGAGAAGTCAGCACTTCCTTTTGCCATAAAATACCGTCAGGGAGGTAAATCATTGGAAGTGATCCGCTGGACCTATTTCCTCCTTTGTTTAAATCAATGTTAAGACTTCTTTCCAGCTAAAGGCCTCCTGCCAGGTGCCAAACCACTGCTTAGGAAACATGGCCTTAAATCGTCCACGGGGGGTAATGTGCCTCCTTTCCCGTCTGGCATATTCTTGTGGTACTGACCTAATCCCACATTTCAGAATATTCCCATGGGAATAACACACACAGTTTAGTTCAAGACGACCATTTCTCAGGATTTTCTAACCGCACCCAGAAAGCTGACATTTAAGCACGCTCAAATGTCATTATTTATCAAATCCCTCCACTCTGTCTTGTGCATTGCGTCTTACCGTCGATCCCTTTTCTCCAGGTGGTCCGGGAAGGCCCATCTCCCCTCGATCCCCCTAAGCATACGAGAGCACAACATTCAGTCTTCAAAAGTCAGTTTGGGAGGACTACGTAACATCTAACAATGAATTCAAAAGGGAAAAATTAGGTATTTTACCTTCTCTCCTGCCAGTCCTGCCTCTCCCACAGGTCCAACGAAACCCAGCAAGCCCTGAAATACACACACTCAGTGTTAGGTGAATGAATGGATAGACATTTGGAAGAAATGGTGGTGGTTATGTCAGGGTTTCTTACTCTTTCTCCCAACAGCCCAACATTTCCTGCGACACCGGGCTCTCCCTGCAGAGACAAATGTATAACTTGTCATATGTTTATAATAATTAAATACACTTTTTTCATATATACTGAGAAAAGAGAAGAAATCATTTGAGTTCTGGCTTTATTCACCTTAAGTCCCTCTGGCCCAACCTTCCCAGGAATTCCTTTTCTGCCCATTCTACCCTGAAAAAGGACATAGAACAGAATAATGAATAGTGAATTACAATTACACTTGCCAGTTAACACATCATTAACATTCATGACAAATTCTTGTTGAATATAAAAGACCCGCTTCCTGTGAGATGACAGTTTGAAGAGAGTGCTGGGAAGTTGTCCACAGCTGTTGCAGCTCATGGTACATGCCGCCGAAATATGCAATGACGCGTACAGGTAATGCTGACGGTGCATTTTGGCAGGCTGTGAAAGTGCTCAATTACTGTAATGTTCCTCTTGCAGAGACAGTAATTCCTGGGGTTAAGAGGGGGGTTAAGTGCTCTTTTACCAGCAATAACTCCAGGTCACAAATGTCGATGCCAAACTCCAAAAGACTGAATGACTCAACAATTCCAAAGTTTTACTCCAGAAAGGTTGGCAGCTTTCATAAGACAGCATAGGCTAACACTGTATTTCACTCAGAAGCACACAGTAAAAGCAGATTCTTGTAGTAACATGAGAATTAATATGAGCTGTGCAGGACTTCTTATCACCTGATTTAGATTTATGTCTGCGGCTGACCGCATTAACCAAAAGGAAGGAAGAAATAGAGAAAGAGGGGGACGAAGAGCAACTGAGAAGGTGCAGGAGATGATAAAAAAAAGGAAGAGGTAAAGAGAGGGTGTCATTCTGAGCTGAGCAGGGAAGCTAAAAGACAGCTGGTGGATGAGGTGGAGCAGTAGGAGGACCTGTGGCACCTGGCCAGAGATCAATCACAGCTCCTGAAGGAGTCATACACCACTTCCCCTCAGATGGAGGAGAGAGGGGGATAGAGAATGAGACGAGTGAGGGGGTGGAAGACGGGGCGGGGGGGGATGTGGAGGGGGCTGGAGTCAAAGAAAGTACAGGGTGACCGCGAGGAGAGAAGAAGAAAAAGATAAACTGATGAAGAAAAACAAGGAGCATCTGGGATAATGAAAAAATCCAGGATAAGTAAAAAAATAAGAAGAGTTATGGTCAGTTTTCTTTGTAATTCAGTAAAGCATTTGAAAAATAAAGTCAGCAAATCTTATATTTCTGCAGTGGCCCATTAACATCACCTCGCATTTTATAGCAGCTATAAATCTTGCCACCTGTAAACATGGTGATGGCAGTTATCCCCCCCTGGTGGCCAAAAATACAGATTGCATGCAGCACTTTGTTGCGATAGGACTATCATCCAGAACCGAGACATAACAAACTCTATTAAACTCCAATCACACATATCTCCTGTATCTAATGCAAACTGTGAAAAATCCACAATCATGACCTTCTTTATGATCTCAAATAAATTTCAGATTCACTCCCACTGTGGTGCACCAAACTTTGGGATGCATAATTAAAACCAAGCAATTAAATTATACTGCATTCTGTGTAGGCGGCTGAGACAAAGACGGAGTTACACATGATTTAGAGTAAAGGATGTATTCATCACAGTAGGCTTAGATCACACATCCAATGCCTTCTCTGTTTACTCATGTAGAGTTACATTAGTGGGCTTTCACTGCAGACCAGGAAGCAAACACCATGCAAGGATTTCATTGCTCCGCAGTCCACAAGACTGTGAATTTCTTTGTTGTACTGTACTGCAAAGAATGCAGACAGATTTAGCTTCACACTGCAGCTGGGTTTGCACAGACTCCATTATTTCTATCCCTTCATCTCTCTCTCTTTGATTTGCTTACCACAGACATACAAAGGATAAGGAATCAAACCACAATGATGCGCATGATAGATGGTTTGATTGTCTGCTTGGGAAACAGTTTAAATAAACATGCAAACTTACATAAGTGTACACATGACTGTTATTTTTTCACACTACACTGGGAACAGTCATGTCTGTTATCAGCTCTCTCTCCTTCCTTTCCACCAGCCAGGCAACACCAGGTGTTTATCTAATAACTCACCTCGAGTCCTGTTGGGCCCGGTGGTCCGATCGGGCCCTCGTCTCCCTGGAAACACATGATATTGATCTTAGCATGAATTATGTTTGGGGACATAAAGCCGCCCTCAGCAAAGACAAGCCTTGTGCCGTAAAACTTTTAAAGCCTTTTGGCGCTTTGGGGTCGTTCTGATGTGGGCAGTGTCTGACAGTCTTACCTCCAAGCCAGGCATCCCCCGTGGACCCGGTAAACCTCTGGCCCCTGGTTTTCCCTGGATGGGTGAAAACCAGTCGTCAAATGAATGCTAACGTGTAAAGGTAAATGTAGTATTTACACATATGTTTTTAGCCATGAGTGGTGTGGCTCGAGGGAACGTCTGTGGGTCAGTTGGTCTACCACTTTGGTCCAGACTGAAATATCTCAACTCTTGGATGGATTGGTACAACATTTTGTACAGACAGTCAGACTTTGATGATGGTCTGACTTTTCCTCTAACAAAATCATCACGTCAAATTTGTCATTTGTTCAATATTTTTGTTTATGACTAAATACCTGCAAATCGATACACTTTGCTATTAGTGCTAATTAGCAAATGTTAGCATGCTGACACTAAACTAATAGGTCAGCATGGTAAACACTATATCTGATTAATATCAGCCTCTGAGCATTGTCATTCTGAGCATGTTAGCACATTGACATTAGCATTTAGCTCAAAGCACAGCTGCACCTCGGTAAGTGTTCTGTTTCGTGTTTTTAAACATACGCCATTGGATAGACTACTCAGCCAACATGATGTTTTACTCACCTTTGGTCCTTCCAGGCCGTTCTCTCCCGGTGGTCCCATGTCACCAGGGAAACCCTGTCATGATCAATTAAAAAAAAAAAAAAAAAAGGTTTCTATTGTGTGTCTGAAATACAGAATACAGACTCCACATTCAATGCAATAATGTGAACACAAACCTCAGGGCCTGGCGGTCCAGGTGCACCATCAGGGCCTCTCTCTCCTAGCTTGCCCTGTAACGAAGACAAATGAGAACAAATGTCTCAGTGGAAATTTGGAAATAACCTCATTCAGTTTCTTGTTGAGATGTAGATGAGAAGATCATTACCCCGTTTAACCTCGATTCCAGCTTTAATGCTGAGCTACGCTAACTGGTTGCTGGCTGTAGCTTTACATTAAACGGACAGATATGTGAACACTGTCGACCATCTGATCGAAATCTTTCCCAAAATGTCAGTCCTTCTGATGAAAAGTGTCCATATCTTAGCATTTTATGTATTTCTGATCATTAGAGCCAGAGCTAACCTGTGGTCCTGGTTTCCCACGGATGCCTGGCAACCCTGGAGCCCCCTGGATGCCCTGTCCGACACAAACATGACACATAAAAAATAAGAGGACAGTCGGACATTGTTCAGAAGCAAAAAAACAGAACCCTGATCTCTTTTCTAGGGTACCAGACATTAGACATGCATGACTCTGCTCAGTATTTCTATTATCTCTCGGGACCGCTCTGTTCTATGACGCTAAAAGGGTTAGATTTTGCTTACACACACAGACAAATGAGGAGGGTTTACATAAGAATTTCCACAAGCTGGACAGCACACATCTGGCAAAGTCATTTTGCAAAGGCACAGTTCTGTAGCGAACACTGTGTAAGTCTGGCAGAGGAGAAAATGGGGGTTAGAACATTGATACCGTGTACATATGTGCTGCAGTGATCTACCTTGTCTCCTTTGTACCCGATCTCCCCTTGCTCTCCGGGAATCCCAATTTCACCCTGACGCAGGAAGATGGAAGGTATGGACGGAAAGAAAGACAAATGGAGAACATTAGGGGGGAACGGTAACCTCCTCCTTCATCAGTCACTTTCAGCTTTTTCGACAGACAGTACTAATTAGTGGTCTGTGCATTATGAACATTTACACAGAATGAACCTCTTTCTTTGCAGTAGCCAAGTTCTTCATGTGGTGTCAATCTGTCTTATGAAAGGCATTGATAACAATTACTCGACTCTTTTCACCCACGTCTTAGAGAGTAAGGCAGTGTTCAACAGATTAATAATTACAAATAATTAGTTTTTCTAACTCTGTGGTCCAATCAATCAACAACGGCACACCATCGAGAGGTGATTTCTGTTTTTTTCCCCTGCAGGCTCAACTGTAAATGTACATTTTTCTGGTCTTGGGAGGAGAAACATCAACTGACTACAGCTAATTGGGTATGATTTTAGATTTTACTGCTGGCCTTTGCTTCAATCTGTGATTATATCTACGAGTCTGATCTTTTCGTGAGATTCAGTTTCAGAGCCTGTCAAGCAGTTCTCATCAGCCTCGTCAAGGTTGAACGGGCTGTACAGGCCCAAAAGCTGTGAATCCCCGCTGCCAGAGTGCAATGGAAATATGAATCTATTTCAAATCTTCTGTTCATATCTTCTGGTATTGTCCTAATTCTTTGAAATTCTTTCCAACTATCATTTGAATATTTCACTTTAGTTTCCATCTATTTGGTTACCAACGTCTTAATACAGTAACATTTTGTGACATTGTTTACAAAGGAATAGTTTTAGATTTTGTGAAATACTGTCATTTAGGTTCTTGCAGAGTGTTAGATGAGAAGACTGAAACCACTCATGTCATGACAGTATATATAGAGCTCGAGCCAGCGGCTGATTAGCTTAGCTTAGCTTGAAAGCTGGAAAAAAAGGGGAACAGCTATTTGTTTTTAATTCTTATTTAATAGATATAATGTGTTAATTGGGAAGCTTTAGAGGTTTGATTGCCTTCACACAGAGGTTGGCTAGCTGTTTCCCCTGTTTTCAGCTTTTATGCTAAGCTAAGCTTACTGTCTCCTGGCTCAAGCTTCATACAGAACAAACAGATACAAAAGTTTTCTTCCAACTCTCAGCAAGAAATCAAATAAGCGTATTTCCCAGGGTAGGCGAAGGTTCCTTAACATATCACTCAATGGATTTCACAGAAATTACATAGAAAGGACTCATATTAGTGGAAATTTAAGAAATCTATCAATACCATGCATCATATGAGTATGAGTGAGGCTGAAGGTGGGACCTAATGAAAACATGCTCTATGTCTAATGGTTGGACAGAGACAACTACAGTAGGATGCAAAGGAAAACATATCCATCACATGCTGCTCAAACACAGGCCAATAACAGGAATATTCAGATCACCTTATCACCTTTCAGTCCTGGTTCTCCTGGGTTTCCGGGCACCCCCTGGAACAAGCACCAACAGACGGGTTAGAAAAGGACCCCCAAAACCCAACCTCACCTAATATCCACCCTCATGGGAACATACTTAACACTATTTTGCACGTAACCGAGCAGGTGAGTCACCAGCAAATTTGTCCTTCATAAGCTTCTTCAGATGTCTCTCAACCCATGGCAGTCCAAAGAAGAAAATATAAAATAGGATAGTGAAGGTAACTGTTTCCATCTGTGCATCTGAGATTACCTTCAATCCATTAGGTCCTGGAAGGCCCATCTCGCCTGGAGGTCCCATATCACCCTGATGCCAAAAGAGGGGACAAATAAGAAACACATCCATATTCAGTGGTATCATATGCATGAAGTGCAGATAAACACATGGCCCAGGCCCCTGCCTTTCATTCAACAAGCTCTCTCACACACACACACACACACAAGTGCACTTTGGTTGACTTTGGCATTCATTGAACAAAAGAATAAGCTTCATTGTCCAGCTGCCAGATTATCCACCATCACATTGCACAAAAGAATGGGTGATTAATATATGGCCAAATTCTAGAGATAAGGGAATAGACTTTGCAGTCTGATGCCAAAATTGTGTTTCATCTGAAGCCTGAATCAAGTGATGTGAAAGTAATAAATTAATGCGTGACAGAACATCTGCGTTAAAGAGGTGGACGTAGCCTCCCGATCTGAAAAGGGAAGCCAGAGGTGCCTGAAACTTGTTTTCTTTCTAATGTCCAGCAGGGGGCGACTCCACTGATTGCAAAAAAAGTATGATTGTGTGGAAGTCTATGAGAAAATTACCCCACTTCTCTCTTGATTTATTACCTCAGTAAACATTTTCCTAATTAGTTTATCATCTCAAATGCTAGTTTCAACTCAATTATTGTCTGATTTAGACTAAAATAGACGATAAAGCAGCTTTAGGATGTGACTACTTTATGATTGACAAGTTGCTACCATGTCGACCTGTAAATCAGATTGCAGATTGGATAGCAACACTCTGTACATTTAAATAGCCCTGAACTTGTTTTGGTTTTTGTCACCTACAAGTGTCTTGTTCTATGTGTTCACACATGTGTGACACTCTAAGGAGTCAGCTTTTGAGCATCCCAATTAAGATGACAGACAATTAAGTTAAGATGAATTACGGATGCACCTTATTAACCAAGTTATCTGATAATTTAACCTTTGCTATGCTAACGGTACCTGGCCTCCAGTCACCTGTGTTAGTGATAGCAGTGCATAGCGTCCTTGGGTTCTCTCAGATGCACCCTCTCACCCAAATATGGTCACTTCTGGCTCCAAAAAACAAAATGGCGATGGCAAAAATGCCAGAATTGAGGCTTCAAGATGTTAATCCACAACCAATGGTTGACATCACGGTGGCTACAACCACTTATACAGTCTTAGGTTCCATCACTGGAAAAGGAACCAGTAGCTGGATTTACATTCCAGAGCAGAAGAAAGAAAAGATTGCAGTCACAATGGCAAAGGAGAACTGGGTTTTACTTCATTCACTAAGGACCAATTAATGAGAGCGATGAAAGACTTGCATAGATTATCTGTTTTCTTGTCAGCATGTGAGAGGAAGAGAGACAATATTGTGGCCACGTTCATGAAACATGTCCTCTCCACAGAGATGCATCACAGGCTGCTACTACTTATCTTATTTTCACTCTCTGCTGCTCTGAACTCTCTGCTTGTAAAGACTGACAGGGTGGCCTTGGCTCAGTGTATTAAATATTTGTCTCTGTGAATACTGTAGTATCTGCATGTGTGACAGAGGATGTTATTGAATTACACACTGCAAAAATGTCTCTCACAACAACTCACTTAATTGGATGTTGAGAGATTAAAAGTTTCTTCAGATGGAAAAAATTGAATGTGTTGTTAGTCAGGATTCAACTTGAGTGCTTTGATGCTTAAAAAACAACAGTATCTGTTCCATGACTTCAGAGCATCAGGCCTCTAGAGGGCCCTTAACTGTCCCTACCAACAACATATTTCCTGTTTAGCTGTCCAGATTGCAGAAACGCATGAAGAAGTATATATATTATACTATATAATGTTTTTAATTGAATTCAGATTTCCAGGTTTATTATCAATGCACGCCACAGGGGGCGCCAAGGTTCAATTCCTGAGCAGTAAAACAACCCTTTCAACCTCCATCCTATCAAAGTAGGATGAGAGGAAGGTGTGTGCACATGGCCCTTTACATGGTAAAATAAATATTTTACACTGTTGGAAAAAGTCTGGAGAGAAAGACGTTAAGAAAGACAGAAACAAAGACAGAAAAATTCAGAAAGCCTCTACATGCCAGCACTTTCCCTTCTTCAGCAGTGGCCTGCCCTCACTCTAAGCTGATGCCTGCTGTCCCCTGAGAAGGGTGTTTGGATATTTATATCCTTGAAGTGCAGCTCAGTGCTGTACAGTACAGCGCACTGTCGGGTCAGATGAATGCAGAGGACACAGAGCTCAGACCAGAGCTGTAATCAGAGAGTCCTCCAATTACAGGCCTACTACCACCACCGGTGGCCTAGAATAGACCGGGAGGAGCAGCAGCAACGGGTGATGACGGGACACGACAAGAGAAACCAGGGAGACATTATAATCAGACACAATTATGTGGCTGTCGGGCCGGGCAGGCGTGGAGGGCAAGGTGATGGGTGGGCGAGGGGGGAGTTCCTGTTCCAAAATAGTTAATAAGAGAGAGATTCAAGAGGAAAACAACATGCTTTGTTAAGGTCTGGTTGATTGATCAAACAGTGGATCCTGTAATGTTTGTCATGGGAGGAAGTGGGAGGTACAAACTGCATAATTCAGGATTTATAGTCAAAATAACTTTGTGTCTTGGATTCCAAAGACTATCCACTTTCTCTATTTTAAATATGTTTACAGCGGTGAAGAACCTACAGAGAGTGGTTAGTTTCCCACGAAAGCAGCTGGCAGTGTAAATGACGAGAGCTAATTGAAAGCATTTTTTCAATTAAGGAGGCATATTCTGTTTCATTTAAATACAGTCCTTTACAGTTTTTTTATCTATGGAATAAGTGTTTGGGAAAATAGGATGTTTAAACTGAGGAGAGCACACAGGAAACACACAGAAACACACGCAAGCTGCTACTCACAATAAGTCCAAGAACTCCGTTTGGACCGGGGGCTCCCATCTCACCCTAGTCAGAGAGGAGGAGAGAGAGTAAGTGAGATGAAGGGAGAGGGAGAAGGAGCAAGTTTCTGGGGTTATTGGCTCTTTTTTAAACAAACATGCTCAGAAGAGTGGCCCAGTGTTCATCACAGCTTATGAGAGGGGGCTGTGTGCATGTGTGTGTGTGTGTGTGTGTGTGTGTGTGTGTGTCTGAGGTGAAGGTGGAGGGGGATGTGAGCCCTTCGTCCCACTGTGGCTTTTTTAAAAAAAAAAATCTGCAGGTTCATTCTACCTCCAGGAATGAGAGAGACAGAACTTTGTGCAGACATTCGTGGTCATCAGAGGATGAATCCTAATGACTTTTGTGATCCCCTGACTCTTCCTTTAGCACCACCAGCAGGTCGGAGTTTTCACTTAACCTGTGAAATATCTCAATGTCTACCAGATGAATTACTACAAACATGCATGGTTTCAACCATTAATTAACCAAATGCCTGCAAAATTAATGACTTTCCCATCATCCTCAGCTGTATTTTGTGTTTGGTGCTAATTAACAAATATTAGCATGCTAGCACGCCAATCTAAGAAAGCAAACTTGGTAAATATCTGTTAGCATTGCCATTATGACCATGTTAGCATGTTGATGTTAGCTGAAAACACCACTGAGCTAAGTTCAGCTAGCTAGCAAAGGCTAGTCTGATTAGCATTTTAGATAAAACAGGGATTTTCTGCTTTTTCTTACTTTTTCATTTCCTAAAAAAATGAAGGGACATAAAACAGTGACAGTGGAAATATGTAAAATATGCTACCTTGGATTTCACAAAGCTAATGTACAAATTATATAAAATATATACTAACATCTGATGCATAATTCAGGAAAAGAAAAGCAGCAGGGCTAAGAGAGGATTTTTTAGCAGTTTAGTTGTCTGATCTACAAGACTGCACCACTGGAAAATCAGGGATGCGTGAGCAAAGTGTTTCTTCAAATATGAATGTGCTGTATGTTAATTTTGTATTTCAGAGTTTGTTAAAGAGCAACCTGCTGATGTGTTTATGTTTTATTTCAGAGCTTTCCATTCTGATTGATGAAGTGTGATATTTGTCAGAATGACAGGAAACATCCAGAAATAGTGAAAATGCTAAGATTGAATCATTTGATGCTTTCCATATGGACACAAACATGCAAACAGGCTTTGCTGACCAGTCGTTAGTTAATTGGGAACAATTACTCAGAACGACATTCTATTACATCATTTACTATTCTTGGATATCGTCTCCAAAGAATACTATGTGTGAGTCGGTGGCTGGTGGCTACATTGGTGAATGGAAAAAGTTGCATTTGAAAGACAGGCCGGCGTACTGCTCCCCCCTTTAGAGTTGCAGGTTTTTTAACACAAGTGCCAAGGAAAATTATCTGCAACAGAGGAAGGCATGGGATGAAATTAAATACGTCAGTAAAGCCTTGTCCAGAGCAAAAAAAAGAAAAAAAAAAAAAAAAAAAAATCTAACTTCAAATAAAACAGAAAAACAGGCAAACTGCTGGACTTCCAGATGATTTACCCACCAGCACTGCCAAAATGTCAGTACTAAAACACCAGGGGGGTGGGGGTGTGAGTGAAACCACTGCTCTCAGTTTGTGTGGGTGTATGTGGGAGGGCTGTGTGTTTGTGTGCCTGAGGATGTGGATCGGTTCTGTATTCAGGTGTGTGACTGTGAGCGTGTGACATACTGGCTCTCCATCTGGTCCAGGTGGTCCTCTCTCCCCAAAGTCCCCTGGAAAACCCTGAGGACAGAGAGAGCAGCTTTTATGTTCTGCTTCTTCTCAAACAGCAACAATCAAAATCAGACATCCAATACATTTAAAAAGTCCTGTCTGCTTTTTTGGCCACTTTAGAACAGCAGAAACAAGCTCTGAATATAAAAATAAAATATATTCAGAATGACTAAGCTGAACTTGTTGGCTAATAGTTGCCAATTTACAAATGTTGCAGATATGGAGCAACATTAGCATTCATTTCTAGCTCTTTTTAGCTGCATTATGTTCACCAGCTAGCTGCTAACTTTGTCTGCTGTTTGGCACTCATAGGCTAGCATGTTGTTGTTTTTTTGAGAGCTTTTTCATTAAAATAGCTGCCCACCGCATCTAAAAATGAAACAACAACAATAACAGGTAGCAATTTGACCTAAAATAAGATAATGATAATCTGGTTAAAGCTGTTTTACTGTACAGTAAACACAGTTAAATGCAATGCTAACTGCACTGATTGTGCAAAAAGTGCTATAATCATTAAAAAAATGCATTCCTGAATTACAGAATCTAAGAAACTCATTGTAAAATAGGATAAAAAATGCTTTTCATTGGAGGTGGACGTGTAAAATATTATATCTTTAACCAAATTTGCAGACCATGTTTTCACAAATAACACTGACTATTACACATGCAAGAGTGCTGCTACTGTAACTGCACAGCACTTATTACTGAAATATGTACAAAATAAGAGCATAATCGCCCCATTACACGCATGAAATCTATCAGCTGTAGGGCGTCAGCAGCCAACTGTTCTGCTTAGGCTGAGTACTCTTCCTAAATGCAACAAGGGAGAACAGCTGCCAAGTAATTACTCTGCCCATTTAACAGTAAATGTGATGCTAATCTGAGCTATGCTAACAGTCGGTGGTGCTGCAAAGAGGAAACCATATCTACAAAAAGCCCGTGCCAATGCGTCTTAAACCCTGACCATTCAAAAACACTCATAATGGACACGTTCTGCTATCGTGGCCTCCACACATTGTTTTCAAAATCCTAATTACTGTAGATACCTCCAGAAAAAGTCAGTTATTTTTGTAACAGTAGAGATGTTTCAGATACACAACATGTATATTTATTTTGACTTCTGACTCGCCCTTGAAATAGACCCGTCTGGGATCATTTTGACATTTAGACTTCAAATTCAAACAACAATCAAACTTGAGACTGATGGTATGTAAATGTTGAGCTACCCTTCAGTCTACTGGCACGTCTCTTCAGGTCAATGACGTGATCATAACTGCACAATGCTGTAATTGTATGAAAAAGCTCTTTTCTGTTCCTACCAGGCTGTTGGAGGACTGCATGGAACTGCTTTATGGTACTAAGAAATCATGCACACAGGGGGAAGCACAAGTGCAAGAGGAATCTATGAAGCATGACAGTGACCCAAATGATGAATCATACAAGCTGTCACCGCTGCCATACAGTCTAAGGACAAATGTGGGAAACGCAGCTTTGCCAAGAACAGCACTTAAGAAAAGCTTTTGAGGAGAGTCACATGGGCCTTTGGTGTATCTCTCCTTTTACAAGATGCCAGAGACCCCTGTTCTTCAGCTTCAAGATTAAATAGTAAGACACAGTAGCTGAGCTCACTGGCAGATACTGGGGGGATGTGAAAGAACTGCGACTGAAGACAATCTCAAAAAACCAAACCCTAAACGGTTAAATGCAAAAAAAAGCTTTACAGTTAAATGCAGAGCTGTTGGCGATGCACTTCGGAAAACCTTTTAATGTGCTCCACTGTTTTAGATATATCTGTTCCCTCATTGGTCTTTGGTAGTGTGTGTCCGTGTGTGTGTGTGTTTCCTCGACAGAGCGTAAGAGCTGTGGCTATGGCCATTAAAATGTCTGGCTCAGGTGCTTCTTCTGTTCTTTCTCCCCTGGTATGATCTCCCTGGGATCATCTTGTAAGTGTCCTAGCTTTCCATTTTCCATGCGACAACCCCAGTTTCATTTACAGGTCAGTTGTAAGGGCCTGCAGCAGCTAAAATGAACTTCTATGGAATCTGAAATGATCAAAATACAGGACTCCTCTGCTCCTCTCCTCAAGATAAAGCTGTTTGGTTATGAATATGCATAAACAATGTCATAGACTGCGATGCATTGCCATTATTTTCTTTGCTGCCTCGAGCAGTGCTGCTGCTGTCATAAATTCATCCACAATGTGCTTTGAGCAGACCAAGCCGTGATTGGCAGCACTTCCATATGAATACTTTTAGCTTTGCATGATCTGTGCCAAAACTGTGAAATGGCCGTAAGGAGGCCTTGGTTGCAGGAAAGTGTGTCAAAGACTGAATCAGCTCATGACTCTTATGATGCAGCTCTATTCAAGCAGAGAGAACACACACGTGTGTCAAAAAAAACAAAAACCTGATGCATCTGAGGCGAGTATGCATCCACAGCTACTTCCTAAACATTTCTCTAATTACAGAATAAGTTGAAATTCTACAAAACCTCACACTAAGTGGACAATGGCTTGCGTGTGTTCAGACGTTTTGGTCTATAAATGCCTTATTTACTGAAAAGCCAATAAGCAACAGCTGCAGAATGATCTCAGCAGTGTGTTTTAGGGTTACACACTCTTTCTAAAACACTCTGTCAAGCTGACTTTGAACACTATCTGACACACACAACAGAACCAACGGCTTCCTCCAAATGGCTTGGCTCCATGCTGGGGTGGGGGTGGGGGGGACCAAAAGCCCTTTATTGTAACAAAAGCCTTTTTCTTGTTGCGTCCAAGACCCCGACGTGTGGCTGGTGGGACTCTACAGCATTCAGGCTGCAGTTAACCCTTCCAACAGCCATGGAAACACTGAGCTGACTCAAACAATGACGTAAATGCAGACCTTATAAATTTTCACATGTGTAGGTGTTGAAGTCTTTGCACCAAACGCTCTCAACACGGCCCAATTAGAAAAATGGATTCAAATCATTCATTGTAATGCTAATTTATATCATTGCCTCATTTGAGTGGGATTGTCTGCAGTCATGCAGCATTAAGAACTTGAACCAAAATAATGAAGTTAAATATTGATTTGAATGTTGTTGATATCTGTCAACATCTCCCAAACTCTTATAATTCAAAAGCCATTAATAACAGGCGATACTGTACATTCATGGTCAAACACTCCAGGCAAAATTCATCACACTTCGGAAAGATTATCTGTAAAGTATGTTGAGACAAAACTTTACCGGCCTACCCATCTTGCCCCTCTTCCCTGGTTCGCCGGGAATGCCCTGAAAATCAACATGAGAGTAGAGGTGGAATAGAAACCCAAGCAGAAGGGGGAAAGGAAAGGGTTCAAGGAAGTCAGAGAAAGAAAGAAGAAAGAGAGACAGACATTATGTAAAAGGCATAACCCATTAAAGCTCAAAACACACAATTAAAAGTCAGCTTCTCTCAACTCCTGCTTCAACAGATGTGAGGAACAGCTGACGGCAGCCTATCCAACATTTCCCCAGCCTTTTGTGAGGGATGTAGGTCTCCATCTCATACATACAGATGTGAAATAAAAACAGATTCTCCTGGGAGAAGACAGGCAGACCTCGTTTATTGTGTTCAGCTAAGGTGTGAGCCATCTCGCTGGCTTGCTGCCTGGAGAGAACCTGATTACAGCCTGCAACATGCCCTGACGCAACCCTCTGGAGCATGTCATAAGTGGGCTAATTGCTTCACGTTTTAGAGGCTGTACAGACGGAGGAGGAATTGATGAGTTCAGGCAGTTCAGACACTCAGAGATGGGGCTTTTATCATATGAGTCATCAAAACTCCCACGCAGCCTTGTAGAGCAGCATGTCGGACAGCTGGGGACTGTTTGCCGCATTATAACAACAACAAGGCAGCTGAATGAAATGGCAGGAGATGCACTGTTGTCATCCCATCGGGCGATTAGCTGGGTTCAGTTGGTCATTGTGCGTTTTTGCAATTATTGGCTGTGCTTGAGAGAAAATACTCATTTGACAAGAACTCACTCTTTCGCCGTCAGGCCCAGGAAGGCCAAAAAGGCCCGGGATTCCGATGAAACCCTGCAGGACAGGAGAGGGGAGGAGAGAGGACGAAAGGAAGAAAGAGGAGAGAGGAGGAATACGGGACGTGAGTATCTGGACGCCGTAAAAGCAGCAGGAGGAAGAGCAACTCCGATTGGTTCTAGGGCAGAGTTTCAGGGGCCGACGGTCCAGCATGGATAGGGTGGGATTCCATGAAGAACCAAGCCATGAGGCAAGTGTATATGCCCATGGACTGCATGGTGCTGGCTTCCACGATGTAGTCCAAGGGCACATACCCTCACGCCAGGGATCTCTGTAGATAGCCAGGACATCAGACTGAGCTGTCGGTACAGGGTGAGACACACACAGAGGAAAACAAGCACAAACACCACAACAGTTTGAACACTGGAGGAATTGTTAATGCTAGTTTCAGGCGAGTCCGAGTTGAGCGTGCACAATATGGAGTATGCTTCAAAAGAGAGTGCAGAATATTTGGAAAGGTGGCTCAGTGAGAGAGAGAGAGAGGACTAGAATGCCTCCTTAAGACAGCAGGGCCTCATACGGAGCTTAAACAGGAAATTCCAGCCAGTGGGGGCAGGGGAGGCTTTGGAGCAGCCAAAGGGAGCTGATAAAGAACCTTTATTGGAACGCAACATAAAAATCACTGTTTGTGTCTGTGAACGTGTGTTTCTTTGTTTGTGTACTTAAAGGGTGTGTGTTTGTATACGGAGGCTTATCAACAGCCAGTCTTTCAGTATGTGTCTGTATACAGTATTACAATGTTTACGTTACAAGTAAAGGCTCCTAAGTTTAGAACACTATTAATAGTGGCACACACTGGTTGAATGAGTGTGTATGAATGTGTTCATGTGTGCAGAGGTGGATGCTGGTGCACCTAAGTGCATGCATGCACCTGGATGTTGTTGCTTCTGCTCTCATGCAAGTTTACAGCACAAAATACCAATAGTTTGCAGCCTTTCATTAAACAACTTTCTGCGCTCTTCAACTTAGATTTGCAGCCTCCTTCTATAAATATTGCATAATAAAAAGTGTCAGAAAGCTGTCAGGCTGACCGCCTTGCCTGTAAACATACTCACTGGTCCTGTCAAAGCACCAATGTTAGTACTTTAGACTGATAAACACAAACTTGAGCAGCACAGTTGAACGGAGGAAGATGAGATCACTTACCCGAACGCCTTTAGGCCCTAATGGTCCTATAGGCCCTGGTAAACCCTGAAAAACAAAGAGAGGAACTTTATTTCAGCCGCTCAACACTTTTACTTGTAAACACCTGCAATAACCCAAATATACCGTGAATGTGTTTGTCATTATGATGTGTGGCAGGCCAAAGACTTCAACTGACAGTCATTAAAATAAGGTGATGCAATACATCCACATGGCTTGCAAACACTTTTAAAATGCCACCAGATTGCCCAAATTATTAGTCCACATGCTGTGGAGGCGATGGACAACAGTTAACAACAGGTACTCCTGTTGTTAACTGTTGAGTATAAATGTACCCATTCATCTGAGGCATCAGTTTCTGAGGCTATCGCTTGTGATGTTCGACCACTTTTAAAATATTCTAGCTCCTCTATACAGTATTTACCCAAATATTTTCCTCCAAGCCAGCTGTTCAACATAACCTAATTCCACCTGGCCCCATGCCTTTACTATGGCCCTGACTACAACTGTACCAGTCACAGCAGAGGATTTACTGCACCTGCCTGCCAGGATAACCTTTGGCACCTGGGCTTCCGATTGGACCTTGCACTCCCTGCAGGGAGGAGAGAGAGAGAGAGAGAGAGAAAGAGAGAAAGAGAGAGAGAGAGAGAGAGAGAGAGAGTAGTCAAAATTACAGTAATACAGACACACAGTAGCTGCACAGCAGCAGACAGATAGAAAGATAGCAATGCCACACTGTAAAAATACTCAAGTAAAAAGTCTTCATTGGAAATGTTACTTCAGTAAAAGTATGTCAATACTATCAGCAAAATGAACTCAAAAGTATCAAAAGTAAAAGTACTCAGTGCCTTTGGGAATGTTATAGTGTTTTGTTTACAGCAGTTTGTCAAGGTGGAGTTACTTTTAAGTACTTTTTATACTGTTGGGTACTTTAATTTGTAACAATGAAGCATACTCTATAGGAGGATGATAGGTTTTTGGATATAAAACCTTAATTTGTCAAATAACTGTTAACTGTAGCTGAAATTAGTTGAGCAAAGAGTAAAATATTTGCGTCTTATTCTGGTTGAGTAAGTTTACTAAAGTATGGTGCTTGCGTATATTTTCTTAGTTTCATTCCATCACTGCGTATCACCAATTCCTAAGGATGTTGGATGCCAGGAGTCATAATTAATGCTATAAGTTCTTTTCAGATGTTGTCTGTGTAAAGACCATAGGTGCTAATTAGGAGTTTGTTTGTGTGTGTGTGTGTGTGTGTGTGTGTGTGTGTGTGTGAGCGTGAGTAAGCATAACACACATACACAGAAGCAGGTTGTGTCCAAGTGTTCATGTATAACTTCCTTTGACACACTCCGGACGTGCAGCCGTGTGTACTGCTTGCCATTCCCTCTCTTGGATAAATATAGTGCATAATGCAGCCAGTTAAACGCAGACAAGAATTTGGCTGAGTGAGGTTTGGATCTTTAACTGGCCAGCAGCGAGGAGGGGCTCCGAGCACGGCCTCACGGTGCATTACAGTAACAAAGAGTCATCAACACTTTCATGAGCACCAGCTGGCCTTTGTTCTCGATAGCCGCAGATCCACAGTGCCAAACAGTTGTGCTTATTACCCTGTCACTGGTGATATGGTGATTCAGACTCAAAGCTGGAGCCGTGATCAACATCAGCAACAGCAGCTCTGTGGGAAAGAGGGGGGCGTTTGAGGATGGACAGAGTGGAAGGACATGACGGTGAGAGAGAAGAAGTACTCCTCCATGATGAGTAGTGTGGGAACTCCCTGTGCTGGTGATGTCACCCTGAGAATGGGGACTTACCTAAAACTGTGTGACAATGAGGAGAATATTCCACTCTGCTTTCCATGACTAAGGCCTTTCCTTAATACCAGCAGTAAGTAGTATGACCCAGGACGACTGAAAATAGCTCTGGACACGAGGCTGGATGCTCCAATACTTAAAATAGTGCCGTTGAACTAAACAGGCAGACTCCTCCCACTTGTAGTAGCAAGTAAAAGAGTTCATTTTCCACAGTTTAAAGAAAGATTAAGGAGGACGTCAGAGAAATGAAATACACGTCTGAGATTAAGATAGCATCACGGTGAAATGCTGCAGGAGGGAACACTGAACAACAAGCTACAGGGAACGGTGCAGAGACAGAAAGTCAGACAAAGGAAGACTTTCTCCAGAGCTGCAGTGTAACAGCCGTGAGCGTGTCACTGTTGGCCTACTTGGCTTGTTTCTCTTCTCTCTATTTTCTCTCTCTTTGGCATCGCTTTCTGATATCCTGGAGAGCATTGCTGCAGCACAGCACTTTGGCCAGATGTCTGTCCTCACCAGTGCTTCATAACAGGCTAATCTAATCTGGCAACCCTGCAGGCATGCTTGGTGCGTGCACACAAACACACACATACACACATAGGGACAGACTGCGTGGATGATGACTGAGATTTTAAAGAATGAGGTGAGACGTGAGAATATGAGGGATTAGTCATCAATAAGAGTCTCGACAGTGGACACCATCAGAGCAAAAACTGATTAAGACACTCATGAACAGAAATGTGCAGATCATGGGTTGTGCATCAGGAGCTGAGAGGAATTTTAAACTTTGTACTGAATAATATAGAACAATATTATGTCATTTTGGCATGAGATGCAACATACAGGAATGTTGGACTTTTTTCAAGTGTGGGATTAAGTGTGGGAGTAAAGAACAGCAGAAGCCTGGGAAGATGACATCGATGAAATGGAGAAAGATACTTACAGGCTCTCCGGGGAGTCCAGGTGGACCGGGGAAACCTTTCTGTCCCTAAAGAGACAAACACAAGACATGAGAAATGACTTGAAGCATAAAATAATCAGAAGAGAGAGAAAACACACACATTCTGAAAGTGTCCGCAGACAAGGAAAAACACGACAAGCGCAGGAGAGTTTCTCACTCGGTGTAGGAATGACAGGTGGCGTTTTGTGCAAAGTCAAATATGCATGCTAACGATAACAGGCCCGACAGACGAGTTCAGTGCCATATGCAAGGAATCCATCTGCCCTCCTGTCAAGGGATCAGACTTTCCACTGGCCGTGTTCTTGGAGAACTGGTGCTGGGGGAGGCTGTGCCAGGATCATGGCATGTTGAGGATATAAATGCCTTCCTTTTTGAGTCAGATAGCAGACCCTTCCCTCTGCCTGCAGAGCAGACTGCAACACTGAAGACAGCCTGACATAGTGCTTTTCTACAGTTCTGCTGACTCAAGTAACACAGATCCCCAACAAAGAGTGGGGAAAAACTAAATCAAAGATGGGAAGACATGCCTTTGCAAACCACAGTTTGATAGAGTGACAGAGCAGTAGAGAAAGGAAAGGAAAGTGGGAGGAAAAAAACAAAATAAAAACAGAGGGGCAAAGAATGACTCCTGATGTCCCGTTTTCCTAAACCACAGATCCAGGGGACTAAGCCAAGACTCCCTGAGTTCCTGTAAACCATCCTTTCGTCCTGTCATCTGACTGCAGCAGGGGAAGAGGACGCAGCATCCCGCTTCTCATTATGTAACATGATCACTCTCACTGGCTTACACCTTCATACCAGCACTTTCCACT
Organism: Chaetodon trifasciatus; assembly: GCA_037975065.1. Taxonomy (NCBI): domain Eukaryota; kingdom Metazoa; phylum Chordata; class Actinopteri; order Chaetodontiformes; family Chaetodontidae; genus Chaetodon; species Chaetodon trifasciatus. Next base: position 6,038,944 of record JBBMOE010000003.1, read on the forward strand.
GCCAGCGTCAGCATTATACCTCGCAACTGAGTAAACAACACATGTGTTTTGCTATATTATAGCTAGAATCAAATAAATAGATATTTAGATGACTTTTTATATAATAGAACTCTTCCATAAGCATTATCCTATTCTGTCTCTATTTAAAACATATCCAAGCCTTCTCTGTTGCACATCACCAAAGGACCACTAGGAGGAGATGCTTGGAGCTGGGATGAAAACACATGAGCAACAACACACATCAAATAAACAGAGATGTCACCAGGTGCTGACAGACCGCTGCCGTGTCACAGAAACACAAGCAAAAACTGTGTGTGTTTTTCATATTTTTGTGAAAGCTCTACTGGTAAGCAGTGTTGTGGAGAGGACAGGGTTGGATGCCCTTGCAGACACATGGCGCCTGTGTGTGACCTTCTGAAAATTTCCACTTGTATATTAAGTATTATAACTGTGTTGATGAATTTGTGTTTGTCTGACTCGCCTACTCGTGTCTGAATCGGTATGTTTACCCACGTATGTGCACACCATATGTGCGTGGAAGCAAAGACAGGCTGAGAAACACACATACATTCACACACGCAGATATATGTACACCGTCATCTTATTACATGGCTTACTTATAGTACAAACATGTGTAGCGGCTTATGTTCCCAAGCTATGCTGTGAGGTCCATGAGCCACAGACACACACACACACACACACACACAAACACATGCTGGGGGTCCTGGGTATTACCCATAGCCTCCCAACCCCAGCTAGACCATCTCAGATCCTTATCTCACTCATTATGAGCTTGCTAATGAGAGCGACCATTCCCACTGGCCTGCCTGTGTTTACAATGCCACTCGCTTAATGAGCATGTGTGTTCAATCAGATAAACCCACCAGAATGCTTTTCATTTACAGCAGCTCCCCAGTAGCACCCTGTAAGTACTTTCCCCCCCATCCTACCCCACTAAGCTGAGGAGTGCTTTAAGCGCATTTTGGCAGAAATAAAATAAGAGACACATTGTGTCTGCGGATGACATGTCATTCCTCTGACTGGTTACAAACCCACCCTCTGCAGACTCAACTTTGTGGGTGTTCAAATGAGCACAGGCCTCATGTCTGTTAACAGTTGTACACCACAAATGATGAATATGTGTCTTCTACGGTCTGCCTCCTCTGGACGGTGCCCTGGTAGCAGAAATGTACCACTCACCTCATTAATCTCTGCTTTCATCTTTCCACCTCTCTCTCTCCAAATTCCCCTTACAGCACGGAGCCAGACGATTGCTCAAAGCAATCGTCTGGCTCCGTGCATGTGCTGCATGTACAGCAGAACGTAAACCCACCTCACGGATGTCTGGCGGGGACAGATGTAACAAACAACTGCATGAACCTAAGCGGACAATTTGTTTGAAATCTACCCGCCAGAAAAACATCCCTCATCTCATCTCTGTCTGAACCGCAATTTCAGCAGCTTGCATGCAGTATCACTGTGAAACTACAAGCATGGTGGAAGACAGAACAATGATTTGTTGTTCTTCTTGTGAGACATGCAAAGAAAATGATGGTTGATTTGAATTCTACCATAATTACAATGATGGCGAGCATGTGGATTTGTTAGTTTGAACAGTGGGCAGGAGCTAAACAGAGAGAGTTTGGTTTGGAACAGGTCTTGGGGACCTTCAGATTAATGTCATACAATAAACCGTTTTGCATATATGAAGTTAATGAGTATGTTTAATACACTGTGCAGCCCCTGTAGGGAAATTACAATATATCCTTCTTCGGTATACTAAACTTTGGTTTGGACGTGGAAAGCACATGAACATGCAAGCACCACAAAATGTGTCTCAAGCAAGTCATATTGTCCCAGAATGGAACATAACAGAAACTGAGTCTACATGAGTGTTTATGGATTAGTTGAATGTTGTGTAGCATACATACAGATGCGCTATTTGATCTTTTGGGACAGTATTGTCCCTCTTCTACAACTTCTACAATGCACTGATGACTACGATGATAGGCATGGCTATGATGGATATGTTCAAGGTGACTGATTTACTAGCGTTACCTTTCACTCTATGCTGATGACATGATATTGTATTATACTGAGCAGCTGCAGCTGCTGGTAGGGAACTACAGCCAGAACAAAAAAAATAATGTTATGATGTTTCAAAGGAAGCCAGGAACATAGGTTCAATATCAGAAGCAAAGCTACAGCACACAACACATACGTGTCTGTATGTTTGTCAACATCGAACAAAGGTTGCCCAATACAAACAGAACATTTTTACAAAATTTAGATGAGAGGATCGATACCATTCTCAAGTCTGCTTGTTAAGCATGGAGCTCGAGGCAGGAGGCAATTAACTTAGCTTAGCATAAAGACTAGAAGCAAAAGGAAACAGTTAGCATGGTTCTCCCCAGAGTAAGAAAATATGCCCACCAGCACATCTAAGGATGCTTTCACACCTAACCTGCCCCAGACACATCTGAGCAATGAGTGAAGTGAACATCCTGACATGGTTTGCAGTGCTGAATTTTGGATTGCTTGGATTTTTCTCCGCATGACACCAAATTCAGCAACTCATCAAAGATTCGGACCAGAGCAAATGAACTGTGAATATCCAATAACTTCTTTATCCAAAGCTACGCTAACTGAATCTCTAGCTCTGTACTTCATTGATCCTCTCATCAAAACTCTTAGCAAGAAAAAGAATAAGTGTGTTTTCCCAAATGTCAGATTATTATAAAAATATTATAAAAACTTGCAGGAAAATATCTACCAAAGCATACCGACATAATAAGATTAGCTACACATGAGTAGTTGGACGTTTCCATGCTACCATGCTGCATAACTTGGCTTTAAGGGAGAAAAAGCAGCCATAGTGTGAAAGACAGATGTAGAAAAGGCTGACAAAGAGAAGAGGCAGATCAACTAGCAGTGGGAATAGACATAAAAGAGAGGCAGTAAGGTAAGACGTGTGGCTTCTAATGTGGCCTTGTAGTTGAGGTTTGGCCCTGTGTGTGTCCCCTCTCCCTGACCCTGCCTGCCATACTGAAAAGTCATTCACAGTCTACTTGGTAGAACAAATGTTGTACAGAGCGGAACATGCTTGGCTTGTCTGACGGTGTAAAATCGCACTCTCCCATCACACGTTCAAAGCACCCCTGCTTTGTCCATTAACGTTTTTCCATGGAAAACCAGCAGCCAAATTCCAAAATTCCCGGTTGAAGCGTCAAGCTAAGGCCGATAAAGAGCCTGAATGTGTGTGCATTCGGGTGTGTGTGAGACAGACAGAGAAAGCAGAAGGGAAAAATACAGAAGAGAACAGAGGAAAAGCTGCCGTTGTCCCGTTTTCCTAAACCACAGCTTCAGCGTGACGAGCCAAGCAAGCGAGACAGAGCGAGTCAAACAGCTCGAGGTATGAAGAGGAAGAAACAGCACATGGGTGTTTCAGGGTGGCCCATTGCTGTGATGCAATTAAACCAAAGTCATCATTGCTTTTCACTGTTGTATTGACCTGCAGCAGGCCTGAGCGGAGAGACCTGCATCAGGGCAGGACACGCCTGGGACTTTCCACCTGAGCTGACCGAAAGGGAACGCGACACAACAAACAGCCTGTTTCTAGACCGTCTGCGCTACCACAGAACAGTTCGGACACTGACTCACGCACCCGTCATTCACTGTAATGTGTAGGCATGTCGGATCAACAGAGCGAGCCACAGCTGAGACCTGCGAGAAGCTATTGTACATTGTTTAGTGTCGGACAAAAAGGGGTTAATTAGCTGCTCTGTGTTTGTGTACGGAAAAGAAGCTGACTCCTTGCAGTTAATTTAACAAGTTTCCTTTACAGTCATCGTGTCTGTGGTTCATTGACCAATACCTGAGGCATGCTGTCACGATGTCCGTGTGTGTTGGAGAAGTTGCCCTGGCAACAACTTCCCAGACGTGAGGATGTGATGTCATTCTGATGCACTTCTAAGCAGCTATTAGAAAGCACCCTCGGGCTTCATTTACTGAGCATCTGCACAGCTCATCTGAGTGTACACAGGTAGGGAGTGCAGGTATATACTGTCAGTTTCCGTCCCTGCCAGGTGATCTTACCTGTGTGCTAAATAATAATTTGTGGCTAATCTCAGCGTCAGCGTCATAAGAGATCAATCAGCTGTGTGCACTCTCACCTGCAGCCCCAATTCAGACGTAAGTGTCTAACTTACTGATATGCCAAAACTCATTTAGTTTGAAAGAGCTCCGTGAATGTTTTCCACCAGCTTTACATTTTCCATTCTGACTGAGAGTTTGTGAAAGAGAGAGGCAGAGACGTACAACTTGGACACAAAGATACACACAGAAAAAAACAGACTCCTAACAAAAGCCATATGTTAAGCTTGAGGCAGCCATCCAACTAGAACTCCACGCTCTATTGCAGAGCGCTGCGGCTCTGGAAGACAGTGAATACGTGCAGAGGCTCTTTACACCTCTGCTGAAATGCATACAGCCATCCTTCTACATCCAATTACTCAACTATTTCTGGCACTTTGTTTGAAATTCTGTTTGATAAAAAATGTGCCTGAAAGCAGTTTACGAGATCTTCCACTGCCACAATGAGACACAGGTTTCCATCTGATTGTTTAAGAAAAGGTGAAACAGATTATTTTCAGTGAAGACTCACCGAGCACTGACACAGTTGTGGTGGACCTTTTTTGGCTGACGTACCCCCAAAGCCTTGTCAGATGAACTCAAATACCCCTTCATCAACACCATCTGTCTGTTCCAAATACGTCCGTTTCAACTGGGTGTTATTTAACACTTTTATATAAAGCAATAGTCTAATGTGCTGAGCATTTCAACCATCAATCCGTGACTTTTAGCTTTACCTAACTATTTAAACTCTATTTCCATTACTATATCATACTATTTCAACCATTAAAGCATTACTGTAGCTGACTCCTCTGCTAGACTGCTAATGAACCAGTTAGCAAACCTGCAGACAAATGTCTTAGTGTTTATTTCTAGCTATGCCTCAATCTACCGTGTCCTGGGGTACAGATACCCCTGGTTGCAAATCACTGCTGTATTGTATCTACGTGACGCAAGCATGCTGGAACGCATGCACATAACTGTGAACATAAACACACACACAGCTCTGTGAACTTGCTTGTGGTTTGTGCTTGTTCCACTCCTGTCGACCAGAGGCTCTGTCCCACTTTTTCTCTGCTACACTCCTGAATCACTCAATCGGGACTTAAGTCACATCTAAGACGCTGGTGATTTTGAGTCTGAGTGCATGATCCCCATTCTCATTTCTCTGGTGACAAAAACCTCCCCCTTCAGCCCTCATGACATCCTTCCTGCCAACATTAAGACCCCTCTGTGCTGGATCCAGAGAGCACAGATGGAAGAAATGGTGAGCGCAGCACAAAGAGAAAAGATGAGTGGGTTTACACACACACACACACGCACGCACACACACTCACAACAGACACATTACGAAAAAACAAGGGTTATGAAATGGTGACAGTGACTCATGCAAACTTTCTTTCTTGGGCTTTCCCAAATGTTTCAAGGGACTCACTATCCAAAGTTTGCAGATGTGAGCACTCTGCTCTCTCACAACAACAACAGCTGCTAGATGGGAGCTCTTATGGTACTTACAAACTTTCTATTTCATGTAATGTCTTCATGTCTTACCTTCCGACCCTCTTGGCCAGACAGTCCAACCGGGCCAATAATCCCTGAGTCTCCCTAGAAAGCAAAGGGAGAACGTCAAAGGTGGTAATGCAACAATGAGCGGTTGCACAAATAGCAATCATAAATGTGCCAAACAGAAAGCTGTTATAAATTAATGTAGCATGAAAGAGGAAAAGGAGGGGCACAATACCTTCTCTCCTTTAGGTGCTGGCCCAGGTGAGATGCCAGGGTCTCCTTTTCTCCCCTGATAAGAAGAAAAGCACAAAGGAGGACTTTGTATAGATGAAAATGACCAAACTGCACTTCAGTGATTTCAATCTTTTAAAGTGTCTAACAATAATCCCTTTAACAAAATAATTTCACTGGCCAACACCTTTCATTTGGACAGGGGAAAAGGTTAAGCTTACAAAAGCTTGCCTCTATAAAGCCTGCACTTGATAATAACACATAAATTCACATAGAAAAACCAGCACAGATGCTTTTCTTAGCCACAGTGAGTTATGTGGTCTCAGTGCCCCTTGAGTCACACACACACACACACACACACACACGCATCAAGCTTCATTGTCAGCAGGTAACAATAATGGGGCTTCAGCACATCAAAGCTATGGATCGGAAATTACGCTAAGTGCTGACTCCTTCTCTCCCCATGGACCCCTGCTGTTTACAACTTTGTTTCATTTATTAACGATGAAAGAGCAGAGATTGGAGCGAACCCCGACACTTCAAACACTTCAGAAATCACTCTCTCAACACACCTGCCAGGTAGAAGGAGCCTGCTCAGTGCTACTCTGCTGAGAATTGTATTTGTTCACTCAGACAGGGTCTCAAATATCTGCCTATATCTACAATGTTTTCATCCAAAACTGAACCAGGGACTTTCATATGGTTATGCGTCTTAAAGTTCAACCTTTTAGCAGAATACTAACAAAATCTAATACAAAATTCACTTAACAGAGCCTATAAAGTTTACTTTTAAAGGAGCAGTTAAAATTTAGCTTTCTTGCTGATAGATAGATGAGAAAATACCACTCCCCTGTCTATATGACTGATGTGAATATACAGCTGGCAAATGGTTAGCTTAGCTTAGCATAAAGCCTAGAAACAGGGGGAAACAGCTAGCCTGACTCTGTCCAATGGCACAGAATACATCCCTGTTTTGAGCCTTTATGCCAGTTTAGAGAGTGGCATCAATCTTCTTATGCAAGCAACAAAGTAAATACATGTATTTTCCAAGAGATAAAACTAAGAGACAAGCAGATAACAGACGAGGGTGAGAATTAGTTACATAATGATGGGAAGAAGTGAAGAATGCAACCACAACTAATGTAAATTACATCAGGGAGACAAGGACAAACACGGTCCTTCTGGGTGACCTGGGGAGGTCAGGGCTCTGTTGATTGGTGTGTGACCACTTGCAGTTGCGCAGTTGCCGTTTTTGCAAGGCATTTTTATAATGCACTTTAAATACAGGTAGTGCTTTTCACTATGTACTCTGAGCACACAGTGGCAGAGTCAAGGATGTTTGCTAAGGCATATGTCAAGTCCTGACAATCAGAGGAGGGACGCAGAGAATTTGTCCTGGGCAGGGTCATCTCCTGTTCACAAGTTAAAATTAGACAGATTTATTTGAACTTCTCACTTTCTGACCCGTAATGTCTTTCCCTGGAGCTCTGATAAATCACTCCAACTCCCCTGGTGTCCATTTACTTGTTATCCCTCCACTAGATTTGCAGTGGTAGCACATAGACTTGAATTCATTTCACACAGAAACAGCACATAAATGCATAAACATTTGGAGCTTAAATCAAGCAGATCTCCAAGAATCTGAGAAAACCTTTAAATATAGCTGGAACTCCTGACAATCACCTCTGAAGCACACATGTTAAAGTGATCCAGCTCCTCAGTATTAAGTGCTGTGGCGACTCAAACTGCCAGGTGTGGCTGCGCTGCCGTGAACTTAGGTGGCCCTGATTCTTCAGCCATAAAGCTCCATTACCTTTGTTGCACTTTATGGATTCCAGCTGATATAGAAAAACTGAAAATCTAACACATCCTCATAGGATTATCATTCGTGCTGGAGGCAAAAAAAGATCATAAACTTCTTATTAAATGAGTTGCAGAGGTACATAATCACGTAATGTTTCATGTGGAAATATCCATGTGGCTGCTGGGCCACAAAAAAAAAAAAGAAAGGCTCACTTGTGATCACGAGTTAGTGTAAGAGTGTGTCAGATACCTTGAGCCCGGGTGGACCAGGTCGGCCAGGGTTTCCATGGGGACCAGGGGCACCCTGTGGAAAAGCCAGAGAGAGGAAAACATAATCAAGCAGAGATCGAGATCTCAATCAGTCTTCATATCGTGATGGACCTGATGCAGACTGGGGCTTTGCTACTGTGAATGAGACCGGAGAGGGTGGTTGGGGTGGATGGCGGGGGTGCAAAATCTGTCTGGAGAACCTCAGACTTCATGCTACTTTAGCCTATTTTCCGATACATCAGCTGTGTGTGTGTGTGAGTTGGGTGGTGAGGTATTTGGGGTTGGTGTTGGGGGTAGAAGCTTATGGAAAATGGGGGTCTGTGGAGCGGCTTCACCATATGGATGTGGTTTTCCTGCGCCCTGTTGCCTCACACACCACAGCACCACCAACCCCCCTCCAGACGCACACAAACACACATTTGCCAAGCATCTTAATGAGTAATGCAGATCATCTCGTATCACAACAGTTTGAATTCCTCCGCTGGTGTGTGTTTCTGGCCGCATTGGCTGTTGCCAAGGAAATGAACACAACTGCGTCTGAAAGCAAACAAAGCGACTTCTACAGTAGCAGCATATTGGTAATGTGAACCATCTCGCCCCGTCCAGAAGCCCCCATGGGATGGTTTAGCAGAAAACCTTTGGAAGCCAGAGAATGACATCTCCACCAATTTTTCTTTGGTTTAAACAGCAGCTGTCAGACAGAAGCACAGGGGTTGTCGCTATGTCTCCGCCATCCATCCATCCGTCTGTCTGGCTCCCTCTTCCTCTGAGTGACTTTTTCCTGTGGATCTCTGACCTCACGCCTGCCCTCCACGTGGTGGTGGCACCCTTGGGCCCCTAACCTACCCCTGTAGCGGGTCAAGGGTCGAGCGAGTCAGAGAGGGCGGAAAAAGTGCTTTATGAGTCGGGTCAGCAAGTTTCCCCGAGGTGAGTGAAAACAAATCAGGAAGCCATTATGTTAGCGATCTGGTCTGCAGCATCAAAAAACAACATCTAGCGACGTCCAGACAGGCAGCTCTCAGTAATCCCACAGAGAAGAAAAAGTAATCTGGGGTTTGGGCTGGGTTATACAGCTCAACAAAAAGCCCTTTGAGCAAAGTTCAAAAACAGACATACTGGTCGGGTGCAGACATGACAACATAAACGACTTCTGCTGTAACTGCTCTTCCTGTCAAAGGCCGCTTTGATGGCTGTCATGTCTGATTCACTAGAGACAGAGCTTCTCATGAATGGACAGGGCATTGCTAAGTGTGTGTGTAAAGGTGTTGTTATCTCTCAGGTGAAAGAATCCACATGATTTTAAAATACCGCCTTGATAAGAGCTTAATTATCATCTCTTTTAAACTTAAATTTTACAAATGAGATATCTGCACTGGAAGGATTCTCATCTTTTAAAGATCTTGCCTCTTTTGCCTCCCGCACTCTCCTCCCCTTTCATTTTCGGTTTGTATTCAGCTGGCGTCTCCCTCGAGAGTTCGTGTGTCCAGACAGTGTTAACGGAACGCTGTTGTGCCCTAAATAAACTTAAACAAACTAGACATGTTTGAATTACATGCTTCAAAATTAACCCTGTGGTTCACCACAGTTTGGGCAGAACACTGGTAGGCACGGGCTGGCACCAACATTTGGCGCTGGGCTCTTGCCTCCATGTCGTGTCCCCTTCTCGCACAACAGGTGTCTAATTAGAGAAGACCAGGGTGGGGCACTCACAAGCTGAGGGCTATCAAATGAAAAACCACCAACCTCTGAACAGCGATACAGGGCGGTACTGTGGTTCCTGTGGTAATAAGGCTGCTAGTTCTGTGCATTCTAAGACAAAATGGTCAAAATCTAAAGGAATAGTAGCTCCTAATGTTTCATGTTATGGTAACATGCGTGCTGCCCGCTCTGAGATATATAAATATCGGTCCTTGAATCTAGAAAATTCAATGTCAGCACCATATGTGCCATTAAAAGAAGAAGAAATACTGTATATGTACTTGTGGATCTTAAATCTGGATGCATGACATCACTCCCACGGTTACATTCCCACACAGAAATTGTTAGACAAGCCCTTTTAATGGGCTGTGCTGTAAACATAGTCTGACTTTAAACACAAGCTTGTAAAAGACAGTTTTAAATGTATATACACTCACCGTATTAAAGATAAAAGGGATTCTGTATGATGCCGTGCCAAATGAGAGCCAAAGGGGCAATGTCTGATAAACTAACATTAGATCAAGAGCCTGTGAAACCACTGGATGTCTCCTTAATTAAAGATCCCCGTCAGCACACACACAGTAGAAACTTTGCCTCTGAAGATTCAGGGGAATATTTCGTAACAGCATGCCATGCAGAGCGAAAAGCAGCTCAGTGTCATATAAGTTACAGTAAAACTTCATAATAACAGAAGCAGACAGGGTGAATGAATTAAGCTGTGCTGGTAAAAAGCCAACCATATAAATTTATTTGCTTCAAAAGCCAAAGTTTTTAGAGCTGAATACATCATCATCAGTGACCAGAGTGTATAAAAAAGGAAATAGTAAGTAATGCAAAGTATTATTTAGTCATTTACAACAATAACAGTAATAGCTCATAATGGCCATAACAAGCTTGAATATTATGATGGAAAGTTAGAGCTACTTGTATGCCAAACATCTAAAACCTGGTAGTGAAAAATTTATTAAAGTGCCCAAAGGGAGACTGCAGAAATAATGAATTGAAGCAGTGATTTTTACTGTCCTGGAGCTTATTACAGTAATGTTCCAGAGGAGAGATCCATATATACAGCTTACACTGGGGATTATACAGACCCTTAAAAAGCTCATCCGTCACCTGCTGTTACCAAAACAGCCCAACAAAGCAGAGCTCAACACTTTTATTCATTTAAAAGTTCTTTATAGTCAAAGTTTTCCAGGTTTCTATATGAAATGTGCATCTGGGATCTGAATTAGCTTTACGTGCAGGTGAAGCAAGGCGGGGGGAGTTTCGTTTCTTGGCAGGGGGGGTGGTTCGGACGGGAAGCATGAGGAAAGATGGGCGACAGAGATTTTTTTTTTCTCCACACAGACAAAGACCCTTTTGACCCAGCAGGCTCCAGATGAATGCCTGCAGCCAGCCTTCAGAGAGATACGGGCCTGTGCACCCGCGACGCATCCACCGCACGCTTCCTCTCACACCCTTCTACCACCGTCGTCATTGTACACCTACAAACAGACTCGAAAGAGCTCACCCCGACTATTCGCGGACACCTAGTGAGGGCTTCTGTGCTGACAGCCGTTGCCACGGCGACGGCGTCTCACACTCCCATGTGTGGGATCAGAGGTCAAGGTTCATGGGTGGTGCTCGGCGGGCTCAATGGTGCTCTGTGTGTCATCATACAGACTTCCAGTAATCCGAGGCTATGGAAAGGCATGCAAAAAGCTGCGAGCATCTCCCTCTGCAGCAAAAGCCTGTGACTGAAATTTCATTTTTCACATTAAGAGATGGTGTTTGTGAGCGAATCATGTCACTCCTCCTGTGACCCTGCAGAGTTTAAGCAACCTGCGGCGTGAATTCAGATTCGGAGTTAATTATTCCAGCGATCAAGGAGTGAACTTCTTTTCCCAAATTGGAACCACACTCTTATCTGGCCAGGAGGGGAGAATTTAAACAACATGTGTTTATGAGTGCCTGCTAGGGAGTGTGTAAGTATGTGTATATGCATCCCAGTGTTTGCACATGCACATGGCAGCAGCAATTAAACTTGATAAATGCTTTTGTTTACAGGAAAGCGCCATAATCTGTCTCACTCTTTATATAGGCAGGTCATAAACGTAGCCACATATGTCTGCGCGACATGCCGTGGGATTAGAGCTGCAGCGTGTATAAACTTCTGTGTGAGCGCTGATGTGTGCTTGTGTGTGCGTTAAACAAAATGACTGTGAGGTCAGAGTCAGACACTGGCGGTGTGTTTGCGAGTGACCCCCGTTAAAGCGGCATCAAAACCAAAGGTCTTTCTTTACAAGTGCTTTTTTATTGAAGAGGTTTGTTTTCATAGTTTGTGCTTTGCAAACCAACCACTTCCACTGACAATGCCACAGGCAGTTCAACAGCTGGTTTGCTGTGGCTGACAAAGGCCACGACTAAGACACCAGGATGTAAATCAGTATGAAGTGATCGGTCGATACATACTGCTGATGAATGAGGTTCGAGGCTGGCATGGGGGCTTTAACGAGGACAAGTGTGAGTCGAAACTGGGTGTCCAAACCCAGCTTACGGTGGAGGAATTCTGCAGCAGTACAGTTCTGCAACTATTTTTCTGTTGTGAGGAAATTTGATTCATTACTCGCAAGTCCCTCAAGTTAAATACGGTGCATATTTTGAGAGAAGCTGCTGCTTGGTCAAACAAAAATAGTTCCACTCAGAGTCATATTATCCTTGGCTCTACCAAGTTCATACAGCTCTGCGCTTAATTTTTTTAAGCCCAATTAAAGTTTTATTCCAGGTACGTTTGATTTGAACCATGAGAAATCCACCTAAGTTGGGCTGAAGCTGTACAACTGCGACTAGAGACGGGATGGGAGGTGCTGCCGGGGCTTAAATAGCTTTAATTAGAGCCAGACAAAGACTTCCTTATACATCTACAGTGGTAGGGGATTACAGAGACTTTAGCCTAAGAGTCTCCTAGACACAAACAGTAACTAATAATTAAAAAAGCACACTAAAAAAGACACCAGAGACAGAGCATATAAGTATATTGCATGCGTGGACATAAACCATCAATCACTGCCTGATGCGTTTAGATGCATTCTATTGTGTGGACTGACTGAGTTGCTTGTTTGTGGTGTTTGTCCATAAATTAAAATTTTTGAGGAGACAGAGGCAGTGACAGTGATACATAAAAACGAGACTAACAGTCTACAGCCATGCTAGCAAGCTAGCTCTGTCTGTGCTTGGCTGCAGAAGTGCTTTAAACTATATGCTAATGCTAGCATGCTAACATGTGCACAATGATGACACGAACATGCTGACATACAGCAGGTATAATCTTCACCATGTTTGTTATTTAGTTTAGAGCATTAGCATTAAATGTTTGCAACAATACAAACTTTGGCCTGATGATGGCACTGTAGAGATCACAATTCATCCTGAGGGGGACACGAATGTGTGCATCGGGATATTTCACTCAAAACACTTTGTGGCACTAGAGCAAAGGTTAGGGGATCACCAAAGTTATCAGGATTCATCTTCTGGGACCCATGAATGTACAAAAATTTCAGAGCAATGCATCCAATAGCTGCTGAAATATTTCAGTTTGGACCAAAGTGGTGGAACGACCAACTGACCTAGAGTCACTCTGTATCTATACATCAGAGAGAAACAGAGGAAGTAGAAGAATTCCTCAAAGGAGACCCACGGATGAGACCATATCTATTTAACTGCCTTGGAGAAAGAGGCCTTTCATTAGTCCAGAATGGGATTCCTATGAAGTATGGGTGAAGCCTGCTGCAACAGCTCAGTGAAGAGAAGAAAGTCCAGTGGAGCCATGTGTTCCCTGTCTGTTTACAGTGCTTTTATTAGGCATCCTGTGGCACAGGCAGCCTTTTGAAAGGCCGTCTTTATAGGAGCTTTCCTGTTTATGCTTAGGGGTGGGAGGTCAGCACTCGCAGCCCCGTGCTGAATATGGTCAATCTGACTGCGTAGGAAAACTTTGTGTGTGAGTATGTGTGTGTGTCAGCTGGGTGATGGGAGGGATTTAAAGTGATGTGGGAGCCTGGCTTGGCAGGTTATTATTGTAACTTCAGAAAATGGTCCAGGACCTTGCCTTCTAGGCTGGAACACACGGTCCTCTCTGTCCTTGTCTGTTTGTCTGTCTGTCTTTCTGAGTCACCTCCTGCCAAGAAGGTTATTTACTGACTGTTTGTGTTTGAGCTTTCAGTCAACATGCACATCAGCGGCAGCAGCAAAAACACAAACAAACACAAATGCAGAGAGATGCCCAGAATAAACCAGAATAAAGACGTGCTTACTGAAATGGTTCCATGAGAATAAATCTTGGGGTCAAAAACCAGATAATTAAATCATTTCTGGAGGTTACAAACGGAAGTATGTCTTATGTGGCTGGAGGTATTTGAAAGTGATCAAGGAGACTTACCCGAGGACCCCTCTTGCCTGGCAGGCCTGACTTCCCTGGAGGTCCTGGCAGTCCCTAGAGAGAGAGAGAGCATTCAGTCAGTGTTGCATACTGACATAAACCATACAGATCAGCAGCCTTCTTCTATCATACTCATACATGTGTTTCCACAGACAGGCTGCACAGTGGCTGCAGGCTAGAAAAATGACACCTTTCCCCGCTGAAGTAATTCCATCTCAAGGTGATGAGAGTTCAGCCTTATCCATCAGGAAGCTCTGAGCCTGTGTGGCAGGAAACCGTAGAAACACTAGAAATAACAGGTCATTTCCTGCACCACTCAATGCCCCTGTGTGGCTTTATCAGCCTTGTGCTCATTCGTTTACTTTTAATCAAAAAAGAGGAAAAGGAGCAGTGAGGAAAAACAGAGTGCCTGTGGTTTCTGTGGCTGACAACAGTTACCTGTAGGCCTCTGGATCCTTGTGTTAAAGCATTTTTAAAATGTTTTCTTCACCATAAATGCATTACGGTCCTTTTACTATGCTGTTAAATTCAATGCCTGAGATAACTCTGATATGAAGATCTAGTAAAAAGAGCAGCAGCATTTGCCATAAAGTGCAGTTATTGAAGTGTGAAAGTTGTACCCTGTCGGTAGTTTCCTCATCTCAGTTTTCACAGGGCTATGAACTTTAAGAGACAAAGCACCACTTTCAAGTTCAAAACAACGTCTAAAGGTTATTGTGATGGTAGCCGCCGCCTGCGTGCAGCGTGTCTGTCTGCGATGGTTTATATCGCTCTGAAGATTATAATTGGCCCCCCACCATCTCTTCCAGGATGACCTCCATGGAGGAGACCACCCCCAGTTGTTACAGGTGGTGTGCTCTATGGTGGCCTAAGGACCTGTCAGCCTCGACACACACTCCTGTCCATCTTCACACTTCCACCCCCTGCTCTGGCCCTCCTTCCTTACACTTGTTTGTTTGTTTGTTCCTACTGTCTTTCCCTCTTTGCACCTGTCCATCTTTAACGTGTTTCTTTCTCTCCAATGTTTGTTGAGTGCTGTCTAGCCAGGAAGGTAGCAGTCTCAAGAAATTCCCACATCAGTAAGCATTTCCCAATCACCACATTTCAAACACACTCTGATGGCAAAGGCTGGTTTGTGTTATGAGCTTTCGTCTTGCTGACTGCGCCTGTGAGGAAATTAGGGCATGATTTGTACCACCTGACAACTGCATCTGAATTTTTCAGTCAGAGTTGAGCTGGAATCTGCTAAAGCAGTTGTTTCACAGTTTAAAAACTATTACTTGAATTCACTTGTTTGACTTTCATTAAACGATTCAAAGAACAAAACTGCTGGACCACACGGTGCAAATTTGCAAACTCCCCCATAATCTTTTTTTTTTGCCATAATTTCAAACTGAACTGCTAAAAAAACATCTAATTGTGGCTACGTTTAAGGACTCAGGGAGCTTCCAGGTACAATTTAACTGAATACAGATGCCTGGATATGAGAGAGTCCAGGTTTAAATTAAAGTCAAACTCACAGCCAGTACAGCTCCAATTAAAAACTAATCCAATTAAAATCCTGCTCTCACTTTCAGCGTTACATGCAAATTCAGAACATATAAATCTCAGTCAGGTCTGCAGTGGAAAAGATCTCAGAGGAAGTCGTTTTCAAAGCAGCGCTGAGGAGCCAGAGGTGCTTCAGACGGGAGCTGTTGCCATATCTGTGCCTGCACTGGATGTTTCTCCTGGCAGCTCGAGTGCAGAATCTGCACGGTGGAAGCACAAGTCCAGGTCACGGTTTCACTGTGTCTTTCAGAAGAAGAGTCTTAATGCTTTAGGCAGCAAGAGTGAACCTTGCAATGCTTTTCACTGGCTGACTTTCATGTTTGTTAACGTGTTTGCATAAAATGTGTGTATGTATATGAGAGACAGTGTGTGTGTGTGTGTGTGTGTGTGTGTGTGTGTGTATAAGACTGCTGTGAGGAGTGAGAGACAGTATGCACATGGCATATCTGTTTATAAAATCCAAACCATGCTGAAAAGGAAGCACGGCTGGGTTCATCTGGGATCTCCCAAGGCACTGCATGTCAGCACACACACACACACACACACACACACACACACACACACACACACACACACACACACACACACACACACACACACACATGCATGCATGCAGCCTCACACACTTTGAAAGGAAGCACCTGTTAAATCCCTGACATATTCTCAGGCTAAACAATCCACGTGAGTCTAAATATGTGATCCTGTCGCATGACTGCATTTAAATCAAAATTCAGATAAAACACATGTTTTACAGACATGTAATGTAACACCTGGAGCATTTAGACTGATTCTGAATCCTCTTGAGCCATTACTGGAGGACATGCTAAAGCTTCCTATGGTTGAACATTCAGCTACAGTTTCGACTCGAAAGCACTACTGCTCTCAGATTGGTGTAATTTAGCATATATTTGGCAGAACATGACAGATGTTTTTTGGCCTCAGCATCATATCAGCACTCGTGTCAGACAGTCCTTCAGTAAATGACCTCAACCTCCCTTCATCATCCTCTTCTCTTTAAGAGATTACAGCACTGCATATTGAGATTGCAGGTAGTTTCTAAATAGCAGTAATTTGGTAGGCTGCAATGACAGTCAAGCGTGGTGCTGACATCAATACAGATGTAAATTAGCCAACCCTTGACATGCCGCACTCTGCAATCCAGAGCGGCAAATTACAGACCACGACAAAGAACAAGCGAGGCACACGTATCAAAAGCACAGGCCGTGCTCACACTTTGCACTAAAATGACTCAATCACAAGGACAGATTTAAGTGCAAACACACCCAGAATGTGCCGATGAGACACTGAGGCCTGAATGCTCAGGCCACGTTTGGGGGTGAGGAGCTGTGCAGACACTTATGCATAGCTCATAACAAGATGAAACTCCCAAACACAGTTGAGTTGTCCACTCCAAACAACTTGGACAACATTCTGAACTCCATATCTGCTACCGAGGAGTCTGCAGTGGAAGAAGTATTCAGATCTTTTACTCAAAATACAGCAGTACAAGTAAAAGTCCTGCAGTCAAACTAGTAAATACAAGAATAAGTATTGTCAACTAAATGGACTTTTGAAGTATGAAAAGTAAAAGTACTCATTCTGCAGTAAAATGCCACCTGTTGGTGTTGTACTATTATATATAATGATGAAATAGGATTAGCTTTACTGCTGCATTGATGTGTATATTGTATTTTACTGCTGTAGATGTTTACGGTTTTGCTCTTTTTAACTACTTTATATACTGTAGTTTAATCTACAGCAATGCATCATATTCCATGAGATCATCATATGTCTGTAGCATCTCTGTCCTGTGAGAACGTTGTATCTCCAAATGTGTGGTGGAGAAGAAGTAAAAAGTGTCATAATATGGAAATACTCAAGTAAAGTCTAAGTACCTCAAACTTGTATTAAGTACAGTGCTTGAGTAAATTTACTTAGTTACATTCCACCACTGCAAGTCGTTCACAAACAAATATGTCTGTTAAGAGGAAGCCACAGTTTACACAGAGTAAAATAACCTAAATTTGATCTCATGTGCTTAGTCAAGATGTAACTGAGCATCTGCCTGAGCTCCCGCTCCTCTATATATACTATAAGGCTGAGTCTACCTTTGAGCCTGCATTGGGAGGCTGAATGATGGTGTTTACTGACTGCTTTGACCCTTGACCTAGCTTTGAAAGAGGGCCATGAGACCTCCACCAGCCCTCCACGACAGAGGAATCTGGTGCAGAGACGGCAAGGCGTCAGACCTGACACGTCACACCCAGCCTGGAGGGCGAAGGAGGAAAGGCGGGAGGAAAAGTAGGATTTCTAACTGTGTGGGAAAGAAGATAGTGCCACATTAACCTACATATCTCTGTGGGCTCTTATTTCCAGCCCCAGAGCACGAGAATCAAACCCCGTCTTTCACTGGTGACAAAGACCAGCACAGACTGAGATGTCCCTAATGGAGCGCACTTCACTCACTTTCATCACTTTTCTAACGCCAACCATCAAACTCACCGCCCACAAAGAGCGGGTACTCTCTCTTGTCTCTATCTTTCCTTCAGCTAGTACAAAATGCTACAGCCTGGCAGGTGACCAGGACCTTGCCCTCTAGGCTGGAACAATCCCTTTTATAACTGCTTTGGAGTTCCCCAACAGTCCATCAAGCGCATTTTTATGGATGTGTTATACATTTTTGTGGCACACAAACACACTCACTAACCAACCTCACAGACAAGAAGTGCTTACCGCTGGGCCTGGTTCTCCTTTCTGTCCTATAGGTCCAGCCAGCAGGGAGAACTGAGTAGGTGGCACCTCCCAACTCTGGAAGCCATCAGTAGCTGGTGGTGTTACTGTGTTGTATGAAGATCTGGTTGGTCGCGGGGTGACTGTAGCCTTGGTGGTTTTGGCTTGCTTTGTTGGTTTGATGGGCTGTTTGGAGACTGGTTTGGAGGTTTTAGCAGTTGTAGTTTTGGAGACTGTTGATTTTGAGGGGTTGACTTTGGATATTGCTGGTTTAGAAGGGACAGCTTTGACAGAATTTGTTTTGGGCTTGGACAGAGTGGCTTTGGATGGCATGACTTTAGGCTTGGGAGATGTTTTCTTGGTTGTGGTGGGTTGTGGTTTCTTTGGGACTACACCTTTGTCTGATAGGACGGAGTCAGGCTTTGTCTTGGTGGGTTTGGTGTTGGTAGTGGCTGGAATAATAGGCTTCTTCTTGTTGTCTGTACCTGCAATCATCTTTTTGGAGCTGTTATGCGGAGTGGGCTTTGTGGGAGTGGGTTTGGAGGGTTTCTGATTTGAAGCTTTAGAGGCGGAGGGTCTTGGGTTTGGTGGTTTTGTTGGCGGTGCTCTTGTCCTGAGTGGTGCTGTGACAGTTTCAGTCCTGGCCTTGGGAAGCGGGGAGACCAAACCAAGGTGGACCGTGACTGGCATCACAGTTCCCAGCAGGGGTGTAGGGATGGTCCCAGGGCTGGGCTTTATCGTTTGGGTGGGGGCCACATATCGGACAGCCGAGGCAGCAGCGGCAACACTCCTGGCAAGGCTCAGCTGCGTGGTCTTCTTGGGTGTTTCCAGGCCACCGCGTTTAGGGGTAGCAGCCGTAGCTGTGATGTTTGTTTCTCGTGGTAGGATTGGCAACAAGGGAGGAAGGTTAGGCCTGTATGTGTCAGCTTCCCTGCACTGTTTCTTAATGTACCTGCAGTAATTGTGAGCTGCCTGTGCAGAAGGGACCAGGTCAAACTGGCAGATGGCTCCCTCAAAGAGTGCTGAGGCTTGCTCCTGGCTTGCCCGCCCCAGCAGGAAGGAGCCCTGGAGCTCTGGAGCCAGTCCCTCCTCACTGTCCCACCCAAAGTCTGCATGAACACTCTGCTCTCCGCAGGAGGCATATAGAGTCACTCTCTGTCCATTAATTCCCACCGCCAGCTGGTGCCACTGACCATCATGGGGCTCATAGGGCAATGCCACAGAGGTGTTTGGACCCGTGTGGAGGACCAGATTGCCCGGTGTAAGCTGCAGACCGAGAAGGAGCTTCCCACGGCCTGAGAGCAGGGTGAAGAGGAAAGCACTGTTGACACGGTGTGAGCGCACACTCAGGACCAGTGCCAGGTTGGGCCAGATGGCCGCTGGGATGACTGAGCGCAGTGGTGTTTCAATGTGCGCCCGCTGGTTGAGGATGATCCCCGATCTGAATGGAATGACCCCTGCTGGCACCAAACGTGACGGCTTCTCTCCCTTGAGCCCCAACTTTTGGAGGATGTCCACATCTGGATAGAAGGAGAATTGTGTTAAAAGTGCAAATTGTTGTTCTTAATGTTAAAAATTAATGCAGTTAACTGAGTTAAAAGATAAAAACCCTGAAAAGTAACGGAAAGAATATTGAATACTTACAGAAGAAGGTCAAATAAAATAAAAACATGCAGGAAATGTCTTTTAGTTGGTAAAAGCTGTCAACTCTACAAGCACGAGGAAGCATTTGTTTACTGAGGCTGATGTAGGAAAAAGGTACATCCTCTCTTATTTGCCTCTGTGAAAAAGAAAAATTCCCAAATAAATGAATGCCAAGTTGAAAAGGACAACAGCAGGGCGATTGTAAGGACAGAGGAGAGCAAAAGCATCTGGAATGATAAGACACTTTTGCTACTGTGTGTGTCCAAACTGTGCTGTTCCGAAACACAACACTCATCACACTTCTGTGGAAATCATCAGTGCTAACTGAGGGTGAAATACAGGGGAAAATGGACAGAATTTGTTGATGTAGTATCTCTCAGAAACATGGCCACTTGAGCAGCACTTCCACACACGACAATGGTTTGCAGATATGGATGAGAGTGAAACTGTCCAACATCTTAAAATTATTAATAGGACGTTGTGGACTCATTGTGAGAATTTGCTCTTCCTGAAACAAAGTGAGGCGCAGCAAAATATTTTAGCTGTCTTTGCCAGTGGCGGTTGGATTGACTACACTGGGTTATGAGCCAATTTTCCATTAACTTCCTCCTCCTTTCAGCCAACACGGAACAGCAGCTCACAAAGTAATGGAGCTCAGAACACCGCAGGGAGAAGAGATGGCAAAAATGAAATGCAAAAAAACAATAAACTTACAGGCTTTGAGGTCACCAAACTGCTTCTGTAGGCTGTACTGTCTACTGCTATGTTAGGCCAAAACAAATGGCTAAATATAGTTCCCGACAGATATAAAACTGATGATAGGGGAGTATGGAGCGACCTTGGTTGGTCAGTTCATGCTCTCTGAGTGGGCAGACGCTGCTGCACAGCGGTGCTGTGGTAGCCTTTGTTTCAAACGTCAGTGGTTTGCAGCCTCACGCTTCTCGCCAACATGGCAAGTCGAGGCATCGGTTTGACCACATGACTGTTGTGAAGCATAAAACAGCTTTAAGCACATGTACCCACAACAAATCGCCTCAGAATATAGCATGTTTACTGCCATACAGGCCTGCAAATTCTTTAAGGAGCAGCTCACCACAAAATGTAAGTCTAATGTGGCCATATTTTAACGGCTCCAAAGGCTAACAAAAATCATCTGAGGTTTGAAAGCCAAACCAAAGCACTGTGGTTCCACATGAATCATCTTTACCTAATTTGGCCTTCCTGTCTTTGGTCGTTGCATTGGGTTTTGCTATAGAAAGTGCCACAAATGAATGTCTTGTAAACTTCACATGAATTTTTGGTTTATATGGAGCAGGAAATAAATGAAATACTACCATTCCTTTAATGGAGAACTCTGAATTGTGCCTGAAACATGCAAAGTGATGCATATCTAAACAAGAATAACCATCTTGTGATGTTGATCAAGTAGTATAAATTCACTAAAATATACAAATTCCTTCACCATATCACCATAATCTTTGTAAGGACTCCACTGCCACTAACCAGCCCCTTCATCCCCATGGTCATGTGAGGCAAGGAGCAAGACAAGACTTTGTCATTGGTTTGGATGGAAACATGACAGCCAGTGGAGGTAATTGTGAAGGCAGCTCAGTCACGGCCAAAGCAGCCAGTACCAGGAACGCACAATCAGGCTAAAGGACCTAATCCTCCCCTATTAACCATCTGGCCAACACAGTCCACAACAAGGGAACGAGGGCCTGATACTGTATAAAGCTAACAATATGTGTTTGTGAATTTTGAGGCACAAGGGACAGAGTTCAGATTCTAAATGTAGATTTGTTGGTGAAATTATGTAACTTCTCCACCAATTAGTACATCTGAGTGCTTGCTGTACTGTATGTAGAAGTATTGACCGATGTCAAGGCATGGCCCCTTTGTTTTAAGGCTACAAGAGGTTAATGAGCCAAAAGGACATCGGCATCATCAGACAACCTTTTTCCTTTCTCTTCTCATCAATAGAGTCAGTTTGGAAATTTAGAACATGACTACTGTAACCACAAGTGAGTACAGCATCTCCCTGCCCGCAGGCAGAATACACTTTCCAGCCTTTCAGCCAACTTGACTCTCTGTTCAGCGCTTCAGTCTCAGGGGTCCCGGCGCTCATTCTGTGTATGACCTGTGATCTCAGACCCAGGCCCCTCAACATCTTTATTGTCTCCGGGCTCACTCTGACCTGTGGTCACTGGGCCTTGTCTAATGGGGACATGTGTACAGAAGCCCTGCTTGTGAAAAGACAGAAAAGTGGGAAAGCAATGTTGATGAGATGACAGAAAGTGGGAAAGATGAGGGGAAAGACAGATGGGATGTCCTAACAGTTGCTGTAGTGGTAAGCCATAGAAATCAAGGACTTCAATGAGATGCTTGTCTTTCTATAACACAAGGCTTGCTTCATTAGACCGCTGACTGGGGAGGGGGCTCAGCCTTTGGAAATATATAATTGCATGGAAAGTTTAAAAAAAAGTTAAGAGAGGGAATTTGATCCGCAGTAATGCTGGTGGTTATCAAGAAATTAGACCTGGGGGAGGAAGCGGCTCTTTTTGAAAAGTCTTTTGCTGAGTTTTAACATGTACGACGCCAAACAAAAACTTACTCAATCACATTAAAAACAATATTTTTTTTAAAGGTAATGCAAATGTAGACGTGCCTCTCCTATATAGGCAGTTCTTGATATTCTTTCCATGTTCTCTATACGGTTGTAAGACTTTCCCTTGGCTCAAAGCATTCAGGCTTTATAAAATAGCCTGACGAGACGAGACCTTCATGGGGTATAATGTATACCCATCCACACAAGGAATTTTCCGCTCTGTGTGGTCTCTTCTGCAGTAAAGGACAACAGAACTTGGCAATGAGGCAGAGGGTGCATTACATGTATCGTACATAGAGTCCTGTCTCCAGACTTCTTTATTTAAATACCACTTGTACAATAACTGGGGCACATATTAAACATGTGGTTTTACGTACACAGCATACTGTATGAATGTGAACACACACACAAAGAGACAGACTTGTGTTTAACACATGGCTGGAGTTCATAGCCTCACTCTGTGCCAAGTCACCCAAGTAGGACAGAGAGAAAGTCCAAGGCTCTTCAATCTGTAATGTAATTCCTTGTAGAGGATGAAGTCACTGATTCGTTCGAGCACACTCCAAAGATCTCTCTTTGGCTGGCCGATGCTGGTCTACAGTGAGCCATTTATGATATCTCTGGGCGGAAAAATCATCCCCACAGCAATACATTGAATGCATTCCCACAATATCTGAGCTGGAATCATGATTTGTGATTGATGATTTAAATAAAGGACAAGACAGTGTAGAGAAAGACAGGAAACAAGGCCAGATAGAGGTGTGACATGCATGTTACATTTTTCTTCTAGCGCTGTTATGAACCATGTTAAAGCTTCTCCTAACACTGTCCATTTTCCCAAATAAAATGATCTGGAGATACAAATTACAGTCCTAAAAGAGGATCAGGGCCCTGAGACTGATGCTATGGCATGCACTGCTTCATTACAGGGTGATCTGAGGGAGTCTTGGCCTCGTCTTCTGATTCTCCATAATACCCGCTGTGCTTGGCAGAGGTGGTAGCATGGAAAGCACAGCTACTGTTTCAGAAATTGGCACGGGAGAAATCTTTAAACGAGTACTCCACCAATTTAACATTGCGCTCCTATAATATCGTCAGACAGGGGATCAAAATTGATGCAGCAGAGCCAGGGATAATGTCTTTTTTTACATGCATTCTTCTTCCTGGTTCTTCCTACAGTACCCACTAAACAGCTCAACCACCAGCCAGCAGCTTATAGAGGCTTGAGCTACTAGCCTAAAGCAGAGATGAGGAGTGGACTACAGAGGTCTAGTAAGCTTATTTCCTCCTAACTCCACATCCCTGTCATCAACAACTTCAGCTCTCAAGAGGACACATCACGGCTGAGGAGTGAGGGGATCAAAAAGAGTCTCACTCCATCTCAATGAGCAAGAGTCAGTCTGAAGAAGCGCCTGTTGAATGTGATTTAGGTATGAAGACATAGAGGTGTGCCGTTTTTGAGAAAAGGAGCTAAAGCTATGTTCACCTGTGTTTTCTAGTGATTTCTACACAGACAGAATCTCATTCTTCACCGTCCTTGACCTTGACGACTGCAGCGGAAGTTTCTGTCTCATGCAGGGAGAAATATATAACTGCAGAGACTCTGAAGGAAACTACTGACAGGCTTATATACTGACTGATTCTGAGTCCGCCACTGCTGCTGGTTCACATGGCTCTCCTCTTATAGAGAGACAGCAGTGAGTTCAGCCACTCCGCAGCAGTGATGCTGGTCATGAGCAGTTTTGACAAATTTGACTGATGTAATAGCCCAATCAGAGCCTGAAACCAGCTTTACACCCAGGAAATTAGGATTTTTTTTAAAAGTTTGACACGATCAGGCTGTGTGAGGACATTTTAAAATAGCACATACACAGAGCCTGGTTGCAAATACCTGCATGCAGATTCAGCTACATCCAAAATCATGGTTAGAGGTTTGGGAAATGGTCTCCACCAAGTGTTCAGACGACGCTGTAAACTTTGAAAAAGCTTTCGTTCCAGAGCAGTTTCTAACCTAATGATAATTTGAAGTGTAAAACAGGTTTTAGCCTTGTTGTGATAAACTGACGTGACATTTGGTTTCGGTGACTGCGTGTCGGACCTATTGAACTCTGCGCCCTGTCAGTCTCAATCATAATAAGTGGAGTAGAGAGGGGGCAGATTCACTGGACTGTATCTATAATTTTTAATCACAGGAAACTGCCAAATGGGACAAAAAGTAGCTCAAATGATCACAAGAAGCCCAAAACCAATTTTAAATGCCTAATCACATAGAAAGCAGCCCAATCGGGTGGATCAATGGACACACATAAGACAAGACTGAGCAGATTGTACTTATATTTGCATTTATATCTAACCAACAACTGTGAACATTTCATTATTTCATTTCATCACCTTTACCACTAAAATGGTGAACACTTCCTAATTTACACATCCAGCAGTTACAGGGCAAAATTCATTCATTTGGAGTCGTATTTTAGCTCTGTTTTTGGTCTCCACCAACTCCTGAGGGAATTATCTGGTTCTTTAGCTGCTAAATTCTCTAACAGCTAGTCCCTAATTGTGTCTGTCTACTGTCTGGTCCTGAGCAGGTAGTGTCCCGTAGGTTTTTAGAGATTTTTAGCTAAAAACAGCTGCTTGCTGCAGCCCAAAATGATGCCATGAAAATGGTGAGAATGAATCTGAAGAGCTGTGGGGTGGAATCCATGAAGCAGACGATCAGGTTATAATTCTCTGTACCGACTCGTTTCACACTCTCACACTGTTTTCACATTTAGAGCACTTTTTCTCTATAATGGTCAGCTCTGAATCTATGATCTGATTGCTCACCCAGCTTACTCAACACCCGTCTTCATGGCAACGGCTGGCCCAATTCTCACAGCAATGTGTTTACGTGCTTGGTCAATGACCAAACAGGAAAGAGAATAACTCCAAAATCCCCCCCAGTGCTCCAATAACTTTCGTAGATTTTTCCACTAGTAAACTTTAAGTGAAGAAGAAAGAGGTGAGAAAGTGAAGTGACTGAGCTGATGACATTAAGTCACGTCTTACCTTCAGAGTGTACTTGTGTAAGTCCCAGGTAACAAGTACAATATAAAACTGTACAGAGCAATAGGGCTCTCCTGGGGGAAGAGAAGAGAGGACGTTAGAAAGAAGTCACACAATCATACAATGTTCAACTTTTAAAAATTATCTGGTATCATTTACTAATAAGCCAATTATAGGAGCAAATTTGGGGTTGTTAAAATCCTATAATACAGTTATAAACATGGGTAATCCATTAGTAAAGGTTCACAGTGTCCAACCCATCAACTGCGCAGGTATAGATGTTAGTGAATCATTAATTAAGTGTTTTAATCATGAAGTCCAACAAACTGGTCCAGGCAGTCTAACAGTCCAACAAGTTGAAGAGATTTTTCACATTCGATGTGGAAAAGTTGCTTGTGACTGATCTATAAAGCATTAGTGAATGATTAATCAAACCATTTGCTTTCATGCCTTTATAATAGAAAACAGTAGCAGTAATTGGAATTGCTTGCATTTGGCAAACAAGAGGAACATCTCAAGATTTGTTTTAATAAAGACAAAACTGCTGCTGGAAGGAAATCTTTGGCACGCATCTCACTGGACCTCAAAATCTTGAAATAGACTGAGACTAGGAAACATGAAATGATAGGATAATAATGTGTAATCATTGTTTTCACATCCCACCAAAACACAGATTCAAACAACACATGCTTTGTATTTCAGCCCCGATACGATGTGAACAACAAATGGGAACTGGATTCTGCAAAAGCACTTACAACTCAGAGCAAAGACGAGCTCCAAAACACACACACACACACACACACACACACACACACACACACACACACACAGAGAGAGAGAGAGCTTCGAGTTGCGGTTTGTAAGACAGAAATACTATAGTAGACTTATCCATCAACTCTCCTTCCAAAACCAACATGCGCACACCCACCCACCCACACACACACACACACACACACAAAACAAAACAAAACAAAAAAAGTTTTTTTCAAGCACCCTCACTGCATCCAGGTGTGCAGCAGAGCTGAGGAGGCTGATTGGCAAGTGGACTGAGAGCTCAGCGGGGGATCGAGATCTGGTGACAGGCAGGGGAGCCACTGTTTACCGCTGGAGGTCATCCAGACACACATGGTCACACACACACACTGGAGGAGGAAATGTGTATAGCAGCTGTGGCTGGAGGGTTAGAGTGGAGCAGGCAGACGGGGGCGTGGGCCAACGGGCTCCAAATACATAAATGTGGGAAACGATGGTAACTGTTGCACAAACAGACAGTATTTACCTGCACCATCAGAGGCAATGAAGTGTCTGTCCTTAGAAATATTTCTGCAAACAACCCCTGCACTCACCAGCGCACGCTTCCCCTGCAATGATTATAATCAGGGTGTGTGTACATATCTCAGTGGTGTGCTTGCATGTGTGTTTATGGTGTCTATGTCCGCCCTCCTCCCAGTTCCTGGTTGCTAATAAAGCGTCATCACAATCAACCCCACACACAGCTGGTTGTGGTTATTCAGGATGCTTAGCGTGTGTGTGTGCGTGTGTGTGTGTGAATGCATCCTCCAGACTCCCAGCTGGTTACAGTCTCATTCAGTGTCTTATCAGCTGAGGAGAGATCAGCTTTCTGAAAATGAGTCATGAACGCTGAGAGTTTTTACTGCAGAAAAAAACTGCAGTCATTCTGTCCCTCAGGCTGTTTACATCTGTGCAAACTGGACCATGTTTCCTGGGAAACTGTTCAGCTTTTCATATTAAAAGTTCTCAGTAGCACGTTTAGATTTTCATTACGGTGCATTTGAGGCATTCGTGACAGGTTGGGATTTTTCTTCGCTGGAGCATTTGCATTCAGACGGATTTGTGCACAGTGGACATTTAAACCTGTGGGGCTGACATTTGCACACTGACCCTGTCTGGTGTGGTTTTCAGTCTGCTGAAGTGAGCTATGACAGGACTCCCTCAGGGAATTCTCAGCTAAGCTGAGTGGACAAAACACAGACCAGAAGAACAATACCTCCTCTAGACTCATTCATTAAACCAGCCTAACCTATATATGTTGTGCTGTGAGCCACTGAACTCACATTTCAAAGACAGAAAGGGGAAGAAGGCTGCTCTGTACTGCTGATACGACCTTTCTCTGCTCATTGAACTTCTGCTGATCTTTAATTAGGACACACATCTCCTTTGCCATCAAAAAGCTGATGGTAAAAAAGATATTGTGGACATGCACAGGCATCAGCAAAGCAGTGTGACTGATAAATTGATGGACAGTGAGTCTGAGGATCTGGCTGTTTGTTTCAATATTTGCAAAATAAGTGCCAAAGTAATTCAGTCTAATTGACAAAGATGTCTGGTGCCACATTGTACAATCTGCAGCAATAATCTACAGATGATACTTCCTCAAAGCCAATTTTCTCTTCACTTCCTGGTATCGCTGTCTATTTTCCTAAAGTTTAAACTCATGCCGAACTCTGTTTCTAACCTCTCGACCCCCCCCCAAAAAAAACCNACACACACACACACACACACACACACACACACACACACACACACACAAACACACACACACAGTGGAAAATTCCTATGGATGACCCGACACTAACAGAGGCTGATGAGGAAGAGAGGGTGACGGACATCTCATAAGACCTGTGGTATATT
The DNA here is from genome assembly GCA_037975065.1 of Chaetodon trifasciatus. NCBI lineage: Eukaryota > Metazoa > Chordata > Actinopteri > Chaetodontiformes > Chaetodontidae > Chaetodon > Chaetodon trifasciatus. The sequence continues at coordinate 6,067,224 of JBBMOE010000003.1, forward strand.
TGTACGTCCATCATCTGCTCTCTCTGCAGTCAAGTCATCTCTCACTTCAGACTGTTTACCTCCTGACTAATGCCTTCTTATAGAATGACTGACATCGGTCTTGTTCCAACAATTGTTCTGCCTAAGAGCAGAGAACAGTATGTGACTCATTGTGATACACCTCTCTGCTCTGATTTTGTGGCAACTGAAGACAATTATACAAGTTAGAGCAAGAGTGATTGACCCAGGAAAGTGTCTGTGTGGCTAAAAATTACATTGAAAAACATAACTCTAAGGTTGCTGTTTTTTTTTCAGTGTAAAACGCAAAATATACCAATAAATTATCCAACAATAATTACATGTGAGAAGCCAGGGGTGAGACGTAAAGGGCGACACCATGTGGACATGTGGTGAATGATGCTTCGTGCAGCTAACACCTCGCAGGTAGACGATCTGTTCTAGGTCTCAATCCGTGCCCGTCTTAAATGAATAATGTAGTAGCAGTAAATGTTGCTAAATTTGTGACGAAACCTCCAAAAGCCCTTCCTCCCCGACTATTTCTTCACGAATGGCTTTTGTTACTGTAAAACACGAAAGTGTAATAAATAAAGCTGATAACTTTTGGCCATTTCAGTGGCTCACATCTCCAGAATTTCCTACTCCCTGGATGACAGCATCCCCGCTATCTCGCCACTGTTCCATTAACTAAACCAGATGTTCACAGCGCAATAAAACCAAATGTCAATCTACAGTAAGAATGGCGCGTGCGTGCGTGAATGAATGAATGCGTAAATGAATGGAAGCATAACTTTCCCAAATGAAATGTTCAACAGTTGGATGTTAACACTGAAGCAAAGATGAGAACAGATATTTCTGTCCATTTCTTACGATAATGAGTTTCTCTGTGGAAAACCTGTGCTGTAAACACAAGCATACAACATCTGCATTTTATGTCACAGAGAACTAAAACTCGCGCCAGCTGCAGATGTTTTCTTGAATAAATTGATAAGTGGATGTCGTCGGGGGAATTATTGCAAAAGCTGATGCAGCTGACTAACTGTAACAGCATTTTCTTTGACGCTGAGTCTCTCCTTGAAAAGATCTCCTTTTAACTACGCTGCGTAATGTGGCTCCGGACTGAATGCGTAAAAGCGAAAACATGGAAAGCATTCTAACAAAATCCAGCAAATGTTCCGATGGATGTTGATGAGCCTCCCATGAAACTTTATAGGTGTGAATAATTGCCTGTTTTGCTTCCTCCATCAGGTGTGTCAGTTTAGTGAACACTATGTGGCAAAGTTCCTGCATGCACTCATTGTATGTTTGCCACAAAAACTCAGACACTAACTTTATATATCAACTTTATATTTCTATGAGAAATACATGAAAAAAAATCTGTTTTTGCACAAAAGCAAACAGACAAGACGGAATATTCAATGTAGACCACATAAATTACTTCCAAATGAACCTAGAGATTATTCCTTTTTGTCCATATCAGCGAAAATAAAAAGAGAAGAGGAAAGAGTGAAAACAAATGTTTGGATAAATTGACTCATTTTGTTGAAGTTATGGCAAATGTCGCAAATATGACACCCGTGGTCCAAACAGACCCCATCCAGAGCTTCAACAGTCCCCAGCGGACACCGCTCCTGCATGGTGAGCTGGACCCCAGCCAACCGGCACATCACAGGTCCGCACATGGAGGCAAACTGATCCTGAAAGTGTAACTCAGTCCCCGCAAGTCATCTCACCTCAGCCCTTTCCAACATCCTCTCATCAGAGCGCACAGACACAATGAAAGGAAAGAAAAGAAATGGTACTTACTTTGTGTCTAGATGAGAGGTTCTGCAATCTCTCCTTCGGGTGCCTAAATTCATTTGTATTCATTTGTCCTGGCAGTCAAAAACCTGACCGTTAATCACAGCGTGACTCCTTTGCAAGGGGGGCAGAAGACACCGGTCGCCGTTCTACACATTTGACAAGCTTGAGATGAAGTTCCAGATGGAAAAACTCATGTTGATTTGCCTGTCAAGCCCGACATAAATTCCTTCTGGCAGGCTGGTTTGACAGAGAGTTTTCCTGTGCGATTGTCTGTCGATATTCCCCTGTGTTTCATTCATTTATGCCGATCCAGATTGAGGGACGCGCAGCCGGAGAGAAAGCTGGGTTCTCTTGGAGGGGGGTTACGGAGTCAGGAGCGTTGGACTCATCCCTTTCCTTTTTAAATAGGCTTTCTGTGGGTAAAGCGATGGCAAATGCACGGCACGGCCAGGTGTCAAGTTACAAGCCCAGCGGTTGCATCGAGCAACTACACGCCTTCTCCGAGGGGTGGCCACATGGATCTTACCCAAAGCCCCATGCACCGGTAAACCATATGAATGAACCACGGTGACACACGGTGGGCAGCGCTTCACAGGCTGAAGCTGCCGAACAGGGACACCTCCAGCTACTCCAGAGACTCTCCTGTGTGTTTCCACCTTATTATCCCTCAATAATGCGTCCAGGCCTAATCAGCCATGATGGCCTGGAGTGATGGTCACTCAAGCCAGAGATGGTGTGTGAGAACTTGGCAGCAAAGGAGAATTTTTGAAGCGTGTCTCCATTGTCTCACCTTGGAGTGAAAATGCTGGAAAATAGGAAGGGAGTTTTGAAAAAGGTATGAGTAAAGCCACTGCAAGGCAAGGTTGAAGTCATTTTCTGGAAAGATCTCAGTTTTATTTTGGCATAATTTAGTTCACTTCATCATTATTTTGCAACTTTTCCCAGCATGCCACATCAGCGTTGACATCCATTTTTGTGTTAGAGAAGTGTTAATGGAGCGAGAGCAGCACCTGGATCAGCTCCCATTACCTTAAGAGGGGTCATGGCCTGGTGCAGGATAAGACCCACCAAAGACCTCCACACAGCCAAAAGAGCCAGTAATTACCACCTGACATCTGTTTGAGATGTTTAATGAATGCGTGAGCTTCACAGGGGGATAAGACATCTTGTCTTTCTTAAAAAAATGAGTGTTGAGTTACAAACGGGGGAGTAAACAGTTTCCATAAGAAATATTCTTAAGTTTTCAGATCAAAATTACTCATAGCAAGGTCTTTGGATTCTCCAGAGTCATGGGAAGGGTGTTTTTCCAGAGAGGCGTAGCTGTTAAATTTCTTAAATGTCATTTTTCAGTGCTGGGAGCACCACAGAAATTTTTAATCCACCTCCATCATATTGGGGTGGAGCCAAAAATCTCAGAGACAGAAATCTGGGTGAGTAAAACCAAAAACTAATAGCATTGCTAGATGACACTAGACGTTGGTAGATGGGTGAAAATGTGTTTGTTTTGTAATTTGGTTGAACAGATCCTTTAATTGACGGGACAAATGAGCAACAACTCCCACTCCAGCTAAATTAACTGCCTTGGGCGTTGCTGAGAAAAAAACACCTGCTTGGGCCTCAGCCCACCATCTCTCAGATTGTATCCTAAGTAGGGCTTTAATTATAATTAAATCAATTTGAAGTGAGTAATTGGATAATTTTTAAGATATGGGGTTCTTATCGCCTAAACTCCACCTCTGAATTTGATTCAATTTAGCCCATGAACTGCAAACTGCTTGTTCCTGCAGGAACATGAGTGGACAAACAGCCAACTGAGGAGGCTACAGAATAAGAGTGTTAGTGACTTTGGTCTGTTAGCGCTCGCTCTTTGAGCTGACCGGCCAGAGGCCTCAAGCGCCGAAAGGTCGCCTCGAATGACACTCTATTAGGGCGGGGCAGGCTGCTTGTGTCAGCCATGGCGATCTCTCCTCATTTCAGGCTAAAGCCGTTGGTCAGCCAGCCTCAGGGGTGGGTGCTAATGGATGCAAGTCATTAACATCCTCTTTACAATCCCCTTCACACACTCTGCCTTGTGTTTCAGCGCTTGGTGCCACCCGACCCTCCCATGTACTTCCAATGAGCCAGAGCGACTCTGCCCCCTTCTTCCAAATTACAAACTCCGCACTCGCTAGCGCGCTCACTGCCACCCCTTAAAGCTGCTTAATTATGGTCATTGGCACCAAGTCTGAAAGCTCCCTTTATCCCCCCCACGCTCCAGAAATAGGCCCTGCTGAAGCACACAGGCAGCCCAGATCAAACGCTCCCCATAGGGAAGGGGTCATTACTGGTACGCAGGGCGGACACAGCCCTATGGGTGCTGGGCCACGCCTTGAGCCCAAATTGCAGCCTGGGCCTAGTGAGGACACAAGACTGTTCTTTGATGCAATGCAAGAGTAACAGCAATACAGGCTGTTTGGATATCAATGTTTACAGTGAGCTGTGTACTGTACATAGACATACACAGCCAATACTGTGTTTTGTAGACCAAAGCGACGAAAATTGGGTGCTGGGCTTGATTGGGTGTTCACATGTTTCTCATGGTTTATATTTGTCTGGGTGTCACTGCTGTTTTACATAAGTAGCATGTTTAGAATTGTTTCCAGGTGACCTTAAGTAAAAGTTAAAAGGCAATAGTAGTAGTAGTAGCTGGTAGAAGTGGTACTAAACTTGGTAGTAAGCCACTAAAAGGACTGAAATTCTGCAGAAAAATACAAAAATTACATTGCCTGTGTAATTTTGACAATTCAAAACACCTATGGCAAGATGCTAAGCACCGTAAGCGGAGGTGTTTTTTGAGCATGTGGACGTAAAATAGCCTCATGTCATCCAACAAATAAATAGGCCGTAAAGACAGTCACCTCTGTGTAGGTGTGTTTTCACGCTGGGCAGTGGCAGAGCTTATGGAGGTGGTGACGGTGAACCAGACAGTGCTGTCTCTCTCAGCTCCAGCGCACACAAGAGGACTGTTCATAGGAGGAATGTGTGTGGACGCGAGCGTGTGGACGCACATGTGTGTATATGTGGAGTGAGTCTGTGGCTTGTGTTTTTCCCTTTACAGGTGGTTCTGTCCACTTGTTTGTGTTGCTGCTTCTGTCTCCTTCCTGTGCAGGGATGGTTTGGTGATGCACTCGGGGGTGGAAAGCGGTCAAACAAGCTCCTGTCCGCCGTGCTTTTTGTCACGTTCAGTTCCACATTGTGGTCTTTCTCTTTTCTATTTCCATTACTCTTTTTCCTTCCCCTTTTATCTGTCACTCCCTATTCCACCTAAACTCTTTTATCTTCTTCACTTTTGTTTGCTAAATCCTCTCCATCTCTCCCTGTTTCCTTCAATCTCCTTCATCTCTCTCTCTCTCCCTGTCATTCCTTCACCACAAGCATTTCCACTGCTGGCACACCAGAGCAGACAGCCACCCCGAAAGCAGTGCCACAACCATAATGAGCATGTTGAGTTCTCATAATAACACCAGAATAACCTGCTGGGGGAGACAAGCTCTTTTGGGGGCAGGCTCTCAGACCTGGCTACCCTGGATTGAAAGTGTCAACACCTCACAGACGTGCACTTGTTGAAGTGTGAAATATGGAGTTGAGCTACCCCACTATGTGCTGTTTTTAGATTGATTTCTCCAGTGTTTGCTGTTTTCTTGTTGTATTTTTGTGTTCAGGGTTGAGATGTTGTTGTAAGGTGCTAAAATGGTGCACACTTACTGTGAGCGTAACAGAACGCCTTTCACACCTTACTCTCTGTTTAGGGACTGTACAAAAATGATTAGGTGAGGAGGTTATGTGTTTTTTCTTCTTGCTGAAGGGAAGGTAGTAAATTATTTGGGAGACTAAGGGAGTGATTGTGTTTTATCTCTCCAGTGAGCACATCATCTTTTTACTACTCTGTGGTAGCTCCCACCTTCACTTTATTCTGCCCCTGAACAGAAAGCACAGTGAAGTGAAATGTGTCAAAAAATGTAAACATGTCATATAAAGTGACTAAAAGCCATGTTTCCATCTAATGTCAAGGGAATTTTAAGCGAAAGGTCAAAAAAGAAAAAACAAATAAAAGCAAATTATTATTGCGTTTCCATAAGTTAGTTTGGAGTGGACAAATGCAAAACATAGTTTCATCAGAAGGTGGCGGTATAAGCTACGGTATGCACGGCCTTAATAAACACAGTAGAAGAAGAAGAATGTTGAAAACCTGAAATAAAGGCGTTTCCATCTCCCAATTAGTGTATTAATACTTTTTTGGAAAAGGCAAAAGCCACCCGAAGCGAGCTCAAGAACTGCGCATAAAAACACCTTGATGGAAACACGGCTAGTGACAGCTCCAATGATAAAGAATATGAGGTAAGCAGGACATGTTATTTATGTCTCAGTTTTAGCGTTGCTAATTCCACTTCGTCTATGCAGTTTGGTGTGAAAATTCTTAAGGTTTATGTAAGAGTGTAACATGTTTAATGCTACAATAATGGATTTTTTGGGCTCTTGGGGCTGCAGAAACAAGTTGGGAACACAACATTGACATATCATCACCTTCTAAGTTAATATGGGGAACTTGTTAGCAAACAGTTGGTTATTTACACATCCACAAGTTATGGAGCAATATTCTAATTCATCTGGAGTCCTGTGACCACTTGGCGAGCTAAGTCCAATATTCATTCTGTTTTAACTCTGTTTTTGATCTCGAGCAACTCATGAGGGAAATATCTGGTAATTTAGCAGCTAAATGCTCAACTGTGTGAAGTCCAAATAAAATATAAATAACACTGGAGGGGGCATAGCTCCACATCATGATAATTTCCATACAGTTCCTCACGCTGTCCTTTTAGGAGACACTTTGTGAATACACACAGGTGCCAGGTAAACGAGATACCTTGCATTATGTGAAAGTGCAGCAGAAGGGTCCTGGCCAGTATGGCTTTAACTTCTTTTCATTCCTGACACATCTTTTGGCAGTCAGAGAGAATATTGACACAGAACCAACTTGGCACCATCAGAAAGGTGCAACACACTAGGAAGTTAGTCCGCACCTGTGTGAGTATAAGCATAGAGGATGCACTGTATAGACATACTGTAAGTGTGTGCACAGGTATGCAGGGTCTTAGATGTGCATGTGAGAGAGAAATTGGGCGGATTGGGTGCTGTGAAATTCCACCTTTCAAGCTCCTCCCTCCATAAACAGCGGACCCTGACAGCATGTACAGTAGGAGAAACCCTTATTTTGAATTCCAGACAAGTTTTTATTCGATTCACAGCATAATGAAATCCCACCTCACTGTGCAATTCATCTCCCGATTAAATCCAACTGCAATTTCCGATTCACCACTTATCATCTGTCAGACAGAGCCACAATTCATTCTTATTCCGGACACAAGGCACTGTATTGAATTTGGATTGGGCCACCAGAGACCTGGGTAGCCTAAGTGGAAACAGCAGGGCCTACTGAAACCTGCTCTCTCTGGCATAAAATCAGTGTCCAGATTCCAGTGATGCCCTCTGTAAAAGGACTTCATTATGCTCTCAGAATATGGACTAGACAAATATTTGGCTTGGTCATTATGATGCTGTATCCACTCCCCCCGCGGAACCAGGTCCTACACCAGGCCCAGTGTTTCTGCATCCTAGAGATGCCTCGTCCCCCATCAGTCTCTCTGTCTCTTCCTGACACGAGCCAAATAGAAAGAAAGGAAAAGTAGATCCTGCAAGAAATATTTTTTTCCACATTATGGGCGCGTTAACGACCACCAGGGAATCATAAAATACAAGGAGTAGAACATCTATGTTTTTAATAATTAGAGAATACCGGTATTGAACATTAGGGGGGTACTTGGAGGAAAAACTCCCCTCAACTTTTGAATCACGCCGAAGCCCCTCTGTCTTCATCATTCTGACATAATTCAGAAGTGGTCAGGAAGTGTCACTCCCTCGGACCCCCAGCTCCCTCCAAACAGATGGTCTTTCACTCAGATTTCTCTACTGCTCCAGTACTCCCCTCTCTACCCTCACTCCCACCTTCCTCTCCCACACACACACACACACACACACACACACACACACACACACACACACACACACACACACTACTATCCCAGATTCCACCAATGACCAGCTAAAGTCATCTTTTTTCCAACCTGAACTGTTTCCCCTTCATGAGGAGGGAGGCTCTGTATATGTCTTTGATGTAGCCTCGATGGTGCTAATGTGGATTTTAATGGGAGGGTTCAGTTCTGTAACTTCCCAACAAACACTCAGACCCACTTTCTCACAACAATAGGCCTGATGTTTGGAGAAACCAGGGTTTGAACTACTCTCTCTACCCTTTTTTTCATTCCTTACACAACTAATGATTTTCTTAATAACTTCCGGGAGAGACTATGTCTGCCGTTATCCCAATACTTAGCATCTTTTCTGAACATAACTCATTCATATTTACATGATGATGATTTCTATGATTAGCTATTCCTTAAAGTGAGCCTAAGGTGAGCTTTTGATAATATCTAAGTGGATGTTTGCTAGAACTGAGCCAAAGGACTGGAGACCAGGTTTGCTGCAGGTAAATGCTGCTGCTTTGTGTACACACTACACTGGCATACGCACTGGTTGTGTGTTTTTATGTGCAACCACAATGTACACAAAAACTGTGTGTGTGTGTGTGTGTGAATTTCTGCCATTAACTGTCCTGTAAAGCAAAACTGTTCCAGGCCACTGGCTGTGCCTGGGAATCACTTTCAGGTGGTTCTGATAGTGGGATATTATCCGACTCGCTGTGGCCGCAGTCACTGCAGGAAATTGGAGAATTTTTTTTCCTATAGACACAAGTCATGGGGCCATACGACCCCGTGTCCTGTCCACACCAGTGAGATAACTTCCTCTTCCGGATGGTGACACAAGCCATCAGCATTAGAATGGCCAAGCTGAATGTTTCTTCTTATTAAAGAGGCCCTAACTTGGAGTCAGGAATCCTTACACAGCAAAATGTGGCTTACTGTACCTCTCTTAGCCTGAAGCACGGGGTTTTCCATTAATGACATCGCTAGCATATCTCATAGGTTTACAGATAAGAAGACCATAATTTTTTTCAAATCTGCTATTGAGAAAAATAAATTGGGTTTCCTGTAGCTAAACAAGCCCTTAGGTAATCCGTCCACTCCCTTTAAATGCATTTTCTTCCAAATCTATCAGCTTGGCCTCCAACTATCAAAACCTCTGTAGGATAAGGGAGAGATTGAACAGATTTAGGATCCATCCATCCAAATCAAAGCATCCAAGCTGGAAGGTCATGAGGCTTTTACGTGCTGCAGAGCTCTCCCAGGTGAGTGCAAGGCCTGATTCTGTGCAGATGTCCTTGTACGCAGCATGGTTGCATCCAGTGGATCATGCAGGCCAAGGTCGACGCAGGAGCTCTGACTTTGCTGCCAATCTTTACTCCTTTCCCCCCTCTTTCCTGCTCTTTCATTCCTGATGCTGGTTCCCTCTTACTATTTCTGTGACCGTACCTCTACCTCCTGCCTCTCATATGCCACGAGAGGAAGCCAAGTTTGGAGGGGAGAGAGGAAAAGCTTATCCTTTCTTTAAGTCCACCAAAACTCTCTCTGCAAAAGCCCTCAGGGCTATATAATAAACATTTCATTTCCTCTGGCAAGCAATAGGAAGGCTTATATGATGTAAAAGAGCAGAAATAGTGACTGAAAAATGCTTGTCATTCTGTGTTTCTCATGCCAGGTTCATTCCTCTAGTTGAAGGGCCGGATCAGTGTATGAAGAGGCTTTTCATTCTGAAGGACATTTAGTTATCTTATTGCAGAGGGATAGAACTGCTTTGTTTTAAATAGAGTAAATAAAAAAGGACATGTTTTATTCATAGAGACAGGCCCAGAAAGAATCACACGAGGAATGTGCTGGTGACAGAATTGACTGTTAGTGTACAATTAAACTAAAAGCAGCAAAAAGCTCTTTCCATCAGACCTCTTCAGTCCAGTCATAAAAAATTGTCAGTTTAGAAAAACCTTTCTTGACCAGCTGCAGTTGTTTTATCTGATATTCTGAGCAAGCTTGAAATGTTGAATCTTTTGTCAAAACTCTTTCAAAAGACCTTTTTACGAACCACCTTTTAACTATTATTAACTGCTATTAAAGAGCTTGGTTGGCAGATGTTTTTTTTTTTTTTTTTTTTCAGGGATATTGTAAGTTTTTGACTTCTGTACAGAGCCCAGCCAAACCACACATCCCATAGTGGTGGGAATATATAAATCTATCCTTTTAAGAAGGGCCTTTGGGCACTTTGAAGAACTTGGTGAGAGAAACCTTACTCTGTGCTTTTTCCCCATTCGTCTTCCATCATCTTGACACCAAGATCCTCCCTCCATGTTTAAAAAATATTAAGGAAGCCACCCCATCCCATAAACATGTCTCTAGTTGAACTTAATGACCCTAAATTGTAACTTTGGAGCATATATAAAAAAAACCCAAGGTATTTTCCCATCAAAATCAAAGCTATGGGAAGAGTGGTGATTGAATCAAAAGCCAGAAAAACATGGGAAAAAGTTGAACAAAGCTACCTTTGTCAGCTATCGTGATTTTTCATGACTGTGCAAAGATGTTCGCCTGCAATTCTACAACAAGCTGGTAATTTCCAGACTGTCAAATGTTTGGCATTTGGCAGCCTTTGCCCACTCATTTACCATTTTGTGCCCTCTGAGGTTGACATGGTGTAAGAGTGGGTGGTGCGCGAGATGCACCAAAGAGGGAGTTCCAAGTAAATGTGGTAGCCCAAAGTGAGGTGTCAGTATGGTGAAAATTGAGTTTGACACTGGACATTTTATGAGGGCCACATATGGCCTCAAGTCAGCGTCATTCAGTCATTAATTTAATAGCACTTTAATAAAGCAGAGCAGGTCCTATGTGAATGCTCTGCCTCCTCTCAGGCTGGACCAACACAGGGACCCTTCACGCTCTTCTCCTTGTGCCAGACTGATGATTATGTTGTTGTTACACCTCCCTAGCCAAAATAAATACTAGTAATGATAATACTTAGGTTCGCTGCGTATACCTGCAGTGTATTTAGGTATGAAAGATAGACATCTTCCATGCTCCGGCTAAACTGTGTGATGGGTGGAGGACAAGACGAATATAATATTTCCATCAGGCTGTATGCTTATTTTCTTCTGGACAAATAAGCACCCATTGCTGTTCTCACCCCTTAATTCCTAAAGTTTCTAATCTGAGAGCTGCACTTTGCCCTTAGCAGCTTTCTGCGCCCATCTCCAAGGTCTGATTGTTTCGTTACATGGCCTCCGTGTCCCCGGAGGCCGTGATTACGTCACATTTTTCTGTTTTCCACCGCTTTGGTCCAGATTGAAATATCTCAAAAACTGCAGAGTGGACTGCCATGAAATCTCATAGACACCTTCACTGCTCTCAGAGAATGTATCCTAGTGATTTTGGTGATTTTCTGACTTTTCCTTCAAATATTCAAAGTCCCTTGATGATGAATCCTGAGGACTGGTTCAGTCAGATAGATTGAAGCAAAGTTCTGCAGACATTCATGGTTAAGATGACGTACCCTCATGGCTGTGGTGAACACCTGACCTTTCTCACTATGGCCACCAGCAGGTTGACCCTCTGGTCAGAGTGAAATGCCTCGACAGAAATTTGGCACACATATTCGAGTCCTCCACAAGGTGAATCCCGCTGACTTTGGTGATCCCCTGACTTTCCATCACTTAGCATGCTAGCAACAATGAAACTTTTATGGTGAACCTTGTAAATATTACCCACTGGACGTGAGCATGTTAATGTTGTCACTATGAGAGATATTTGCATGTTGATGTTAGCATTTAGCTGAAAGCATCCCTGTGCCCAGCTCAGGCCTCACAAAGCCACTAGCTTGGCTGTTAACTCTTGGTCTTATTATAGTGCTGTTTCTGAGAACCTCCAGTACATTCCTGGACATCACTAAACGGTTTCAACGTGTCTCTCTTTTTTCTGTTTAGACCCATCATTCCTCTATCCTAAAAGCTGTTTTTTTGTGCTTTTGTTGTAAAATCAGGGAAGCATTTCCATGTCGCCAGTGGAATGCACGGAGGAATGTGCGTATAAATGATAATGATACAGCAGAATTCAACCTTTAGCTTGTAGAAACTCTGTGAGAACGAATGGAGAATTGCTGGGTGTGGAGGAGAAGCCCAGCATGATGTGCCCACAACAGACATCTGTGCGGGACTGAAGGCTGTTGGACTGGAGACTGATAAAATATGTTAATCGATTAAAAGCACCGTAATTGCTCTAATTTGTAAAAGATGTTTTGCAGCTTTTTTTTTTTTTTTTTTGCTGTTCCAATAGCATCTATTCCAAATATTGCATCACCCCTCCCTGATAACCAAAAAGGTAATGTCGGCAGGCAGATCGTTTTTGTTCCAGCTGAAAACATTATGATATTAAAGACACAAAGACTGTTTGTATGTGCCTGCAGTCAGCAAATTAAATCTGAATAATTTCCTTCTTGTAAAACATTGTTGAATGGTTTTATGACTCAATAAGTGTTAGAATCTGGAAATGGTCATTTTTAAAACAGATGCAAGCTTGGAGAGACGAGTAATACATCATCAAACGATGTAGGAAATAATTACAACACAGTATGAATAACAGCCTCTCTTGGACAGTAAAAAGCAGCTTGTTCCATAACATCACTGTAACTGTAACTTCTTTTATTGCACATTTCCACCATCTTGCTCACATTGTCTACATTGTGAGTTTTGCTGGTTTCCACTTTCTCATCCAGGGAATGACATATGAGAAGATTTGCGTGGGTCCTCATAACAGGCAGGGTTAATCTGAATTTGATGTATAGTGACCTTTAAGCACTGCAACAAGATTTTGATCTTTATATTTATTCATTAGTTAACTTTTTTGTTCTCACTGTTGGCCTTTATAGCATACTGCAATCAGATAAAAGCTATTTCGGCCTTATAGGAGGATTGTAACAGTCACAGTTGTATATACTGCGGTCACGTTATGGTCAGGTTAAATGGAGACATAGAAGAATAGAGTATAAATTACCTCAGTGACAGACACTTCGAGTAATTCCAGTTTTCTGGAAGGAAGATTTTTCTGTGAGTCACCTTTCTGGAAATGAGAATCCAGGACTTCCCAAACTTTCAACCAAACATATGAATTTAACTCTACGCCTCCTGGCTGGAATAACTCCAGTTTTATCCTCAGATCTTCAAGCTGACACTTTGGCTTGTAGTGAAATGTCCTGACAAGTGTAGGTTGGATCATTACATTTGGTACAGACGCTCATAGTTCCCAGGTGATGTACCCTAATGACCAAACTGATCCCCTTACTCTTCCTCTAGCAACATCATAAAACATTTAAAGATAAGAATGAATTAGTACAGTGACAATGAAACTGGATTCACTGAAGTAAAGAGCCAGATATGATATACCACAGTCAACCACCGTGTTTCAATATCTGTTCCCCTAATTTAATGAGGTGTTTTTTGTATATCATATCACATTTTAATATGTTGTGACCATATACACCTGCTAACTTGACCAGGTCTGTCTTGTAAAAGTGATTTATTTCAATGGGAGCTCCTCGACTTCACCGTCAGGGTTAATGGATTAACGGGTTGGATTTCACAGCGCCACCATCCTGCATCTACATGCAGAAGCACAATCTGACACTAGTTCAACAGAGTTCTTTTCCCTAAAGAATAAAATATATCATTTGATGGAAGTCAAAGCGTTTCCCTTTCATTCTACATTTCTTCACCCAGTTTTCGCAGTCTGTCTGGGGATGTTTAACCTCCTGTTCTGAGGCTTGTCTGGGATATTTCAAGACAGCTGCCATCGTGATCCTTTCCTCTGTGTGGTGATTGTACACTATCAACATGTAAAGTGGGAACTGGTCTTAATAGAAAAGCAGTGTCCATGCTAATGACAGACAGCATGATTCTCCTCCAAACAAACAATCCGTCAGAGCTCATGACTTGCTTTGTCTTGGACTGGACTCCCACTGTACATGGAGCCATGTTAATCTGCGGCTCTGGCACATGTGACTGACTGTAGCTGGAGTGACTTATACTTACATTGAATACAGTCTCTATGTTCCTCTGTTATTTCTGTGGGAGGGAGGGAGCCAAAGAGACGGGCAATTCCAGTGCCATTTCCAGTGGCAGTCAACGAATGCTGGCCCGTTCGCAGAACAGGAGGCTGTGAAACGCTTAGAGCTCCTTGCGTGTTCGAGTAAACACCCTCTTTTGGTCTGGGGCCCCTCCAAGGGTCAATACACTGTTACATCACAAAAGCTGGATTCATGGTTAGTTGCTCCAAGGTCTAGAGGAGGAGAAGAAGGGCACAGTGCTGCCTCTCATGTGCTCTTTGTCACTTTTATATGACTATCTTATGTATTTATCTCCTTACATCGTTATCCTTGCCCCTCTAATCTCTCACTGGCTTCCTTTCTAATTAAATGAATTTCTTATCTTTCATTTTATATGGCTCCCTCCTTTCATTCATACCAATTTTGTCAATGCTATTGCACTCCTCCTTTCCTGTCTTTTCATTTTTAGCGCAACACCCTTTCTTTCTGTCTCCCATTTTTCCTGGATGCAGGTAAATGAAGGCTCTGAGAGGGAGTTTGGTGACTGTGGCTGCTGGCTGCCTGCACCACAACATAAAATGCACAAACCCTGAGGTAGAGGTGGGAGTGTAGGAGGAATAAGATGTGTGTCTTTTGTTGACCAACACACCCAAAGCATCATAACCAGAGTTTCCAACTTAGAAACCACACTTGGACACGACTCTTCCTTTCTTCTTCTGTTTTACTCAGGAAAACTTTAACAACGAGGATATCAAAGAGGAAAATATTGCAGCAAAGGTTTGTCTTTTGAAATAGATTTTGCAAAGCGTACATGTCTTTCTGCTATGCCTAAAAACACAGATCAGACTGCAAATGCCTCAGAGTGATGGACCCCTAGAGGAACAATGCTACATCTGGTGGCTGCATGCGCACATGCATGCTGCAGAATCAGTAATTTTTAGGTTAAGATATTAGAAAAAGCTTTGTATTTGTACAGCTTAGGACAGAACACTGTTATTTATGACCAGATGATTCCTGGAAAGACAATAATCATTCAGCTGAACGGAACGCGTGTGACCTTAAACACAGAGAGGGAACAAAACGTTAATATTTCCACAACACAAAGCGACTAAACAAACACAATCACATAATCCCCCGAACATGGAGAGGGCTTGTTACAGAAAGTCTAATAGTCAAGAGACAGAAAGAAAATTAGTAGCTAGCTACAGTCTACTATATTTTTCTTTGAGCATATACAATAATTAACTTTATATATACGTTCCCAAACCCAATGCTTAGCCATCCCCAGCTGTGTATTTTTGGTGCGTGCAACCAGGCGGAGGCCACTGTCATTTCCCAACAAGGACTCAAGTCTTATGCAGGCTTGTCTCATATGAAGCCTCCTGGCTTAAACCGCCACACTTGTCCCAGTAAACCAAACCTTAATGACAGGCTTGTCTAAAGCTGGAGTCTGTAAAAATGCCTCTGGGCACTTCTATTTGTCTATGTCTATTTCCTATATCTTCTGTTCTGTGTTCATGTGCGCTTTTCTTCTATATTCCTGGATTTTGCTTCCGGTTCTGGGAGAAAATGTTATTTCAGCCGTGAAAAAACTGGCACTTGGGACATTTGTCCTGCGCTGCCTCTGGATCCAGCAACTGAAATAGAAGATAAGTGTGCAATTTATAAAATTTGATTTCACCCCTTCCTTCTTTCAGAGGCAGGCAGGATGCGAGCTAAACTGAAATCCCGGTGGGGCCCTGTTTTTTTCCTCTTTTTTTCAGGGCCTATTTTGAATGGGGCCTTTCTACAAAACTCATTAATATCATAGTACAGTCACACCTATATTCGCTAGCTGAACTTCCTGTAGAAATCCAAACAGGTCAGAAAGAGACAGATGGACTTTTGAGAATTCCTCGTGTTTGCCTCCCACTAGAACAGCAAGCCTGTGTAGGGCCAGGGCTCTGCCTTATGAAGGGCACTCACTAAGGCATCACTGAGACTCGTTTCACAGAAAACATCCATCAAAAGGCTTCATTTAACTAGAGATGAAAGATGAGCCTTTTAACTCCTTCCTCTACCCTAAGCCTGGCCTGTTGACTTTCTCATCTGTTTACGTTCCAACACATAAACATCGAAAGCACCTCCTGTATTGGAGGCTCCTTCCCTGCATGATTAGTGATAGTCTGCATGAAGTCCTTGCTACATACATGATGAAAAAACATGGCGTCCACCGTGGATCAAATGCCTGCTCTGTTCTGCACAGGGTACTCCTCACTACGGGAACATGCTTGCTCATATGTAGCAAACATGAGCATCACTCTTGGTCATATGCACAGTATTTCAGTCCCTGGGCAGACTTCCTAGACTGTTAATATTCTGTATGTGTTAGTGTCTGTGCAGTATCATATCAGCAAAAACAATAGTGTGAGAAGCGTTATCATGTCAAACTCTCCTAAGGTACCTATCATGAAAATGAAGCTCCAGCAAAGACTGTTATTTTGCATGCTTAGGCCTGTAGCTTATTTCTCATAACACCCTGCATTCACCTCCCTCAGGCACGCTCACTCATAATTCTTTGTTGTCGTTGTCTGGGGCTGTCAATTAAGCTATCATCAGCTGGTCACGTCTGTCCAAAAACACAGTAACACACACTTTCATTGTTAGCCTCGCTGCTGTCTTTTTAAACACGATTCTCTCTCTGCTGTAGCTCTTTCATGCAGCTGTAATGAGGATGATGAAATGATGAAGCTGAAGATTTCATGATGGGATCAGTCATTAGAGTCATCACCAACCACGACCACGACCACCACCAGTGTCTGGACCCCATGGAGGGATTTATCTTGCTGCTGCTCAGGGCGATGCCCCTCAATTACAAAATCTCCTCTGGTGTCTAAGAGCCAAAGACTTTCTGATAAAACTTAATTAATTCATTTATCTGTCATAATAAACAACGATCTTTACTTCATTCACTTGTCTCTCCTGATTGAACTGTAAAAAAAGCGAAAAGGAGCAAAATATGTCTTAACTTTTATGCCACTGAAGACCTTAAATATGTACATATTGTATGTATTCTCAAGAAATTTGTTAAGAAAATGTTTCTGTCATTAATGTGTTAATAAACTAAGACAGTGAAGGAAAAGACAGCGTCATGATAGAGCTGCCACAGAGAGGGATCCTTTTCAATCCCAAACATTTATTCACGTTATATGTAAACTTTTATTATTG
Source organism: Chaetodon trifasciatus (assembly GCA_037975065.1). Lineage (NCBI taxonomy): Eukaryota > Metazoa > Chordata > Actinopteri > Chaetodontiformes > Chaetodontidae > Chaetodon > Chaetodon trifasciatus. The sequence continues at coordinate 6,084,366 of JBBMOE010000003.1, forward strand.
AATATAATTGCAGCAATGGGCGTTTGATCCCCTGTGTCTCCTTTCTAGACATCAAAGTGTCCTCAAGCAAGACACCGAATCCCAGTTTCTTCCAGCGGTTAGGCCAGTACCTTGAATGTGTATGTGTTACTCAGATTGTGTGCCTTCCTTATGAGGAAAAACACAAGTGCGCCTAATGTAAATGATTAAAATCTAAGATGAAGACTTGCGTTGAGGTTACTTTTTAGCCAACAGAGTGAGGAAATTTTTGGAAGGTACTTCAAAGGACTTGTTTTAAAGGGTTAGGTTAGATTAGGTTTTAGGTAATGATTAGGGTTAGGTATTTACTTGTGATGATTAAGGTTATGGTAAGGGGCCAGGGAATGTATTATGTCAATGAGGGTTCTCACAAGGATAGAAGTACAAGTGTGAGTGTATGATTGGGCACCTGGGAGTGCTTTTGATAGAAGTGTTTTATAAATGCAGTCCATTTATGATTATTCATCTGTTAAACCACTTAAAGAAGACTGCAGGTCAGTGTCACAGCTGCTCCATGTGTTTCGTCCTTTAGAGTTGATGTATGTGAACTACAGATAGCGTTTACTCTCACATTCAGTGAGGTCATGCTCCATCTCTCATGCCTGCAGAGATGATTTAGATAATAAAGATGACAACCTATTCCACCTCTATTTTCATGAAAATAGAGGTAGATTAGGTTGTCATCTAATTATCCAAATCCCCTCTGCTATCCTATGGTAATTTCACAGCTCACAATAATATTGTTTAGGATAATTTGGGTGCATGAGGAGTCCACAAGGTGTCAATCAGTTGTGGACATGAGATTAGGTTAATCCAGAGTCTTTTCACTAATCTCACAATAGTCTTGTGTTAGAATTAAATTCCACTTTCAAAACTCAATACCCTTTACTTTCCACAGTCATCACTGCCACCATGAATTTTTAGATTAAAAGCTAACTCTGAAATACTGCTTTTTGGTATGTTGATCATGTAGCTTTTGCAGTGCTGGGAGCAACTCAGTTTTCAGGTTTTTGTGTTTTTCTCGGAAAAATGTTGCAAGTAACAAGTAGCCATGTGGAAATATTTTGGCACAGCAAGATCACAGCGCTTCAGGGGAGAAGGATGTTACCTACAGAAACAGCACAATCATGACACACATCACATAAAATTAAGACTCTTTAACTGAAACAAGTACAGCATCCAACATATTCAGAAAATCTAGAACTTTGTACTTAAAAGGGTGGAGTTCTTCCTGCCATTAAAAGACTATATTCAGGCTGCCACAGGGGACGAAGGAATGCATGTGGCGGCGTCTGGGGTGTCCACACTGTATGTATAACATAAACTGCAAACATGCATCAAAGGAAGTGGCACCCCTGAAGCAAAATATCACACCCCCTGCTATAGAAGACAACACGGCTCACACACACACAGCCAGCACTGAACTGGTGTAACCTGACTTTTATATTCAATAATATTCATCACATAACCTTACCCTAAGGTTAACCCCTGTCTTCATCCTAAAATGAAAGATTTACATTATGGGGACCTGCATTTTGTCCCCATAAGGAAGGTGAGTCCCCACTATGTAACAGTGTAACAACATAAGGAATACATGGTATACACACACACACACACACACAAACACAAACACACACTGAGGGAATCTCTGAGAACCTGCATTCACTTGTATTTCCGGACCATGCCCCTAAACTGAGCTAACAGTTTGTGGATGAAACCACAGAGAACTCCATTACTCATACAGTTTCCAACACCTTATTGTACATCCAGCTTCACGGTTAGCGTAAAGACACGAAAGCTGAAAGAGTGTATCGAGGATAAGATGACTCTTTCACACTCAGAAGCTCTGAAGGGAAAGAATTTTCCTGCTAACTTTAGTTTTTTGTTTAAGGACCCTGCTCTGGTAACCCTGAAGATGCCCGCTGGACTGCCCACCCTTGCTGTGGAATAAAACAAAGGAAAATCTTTCTGAGAAGAATTGGCATATTAGTGAATTCCCCAAGAAACAGTGTATTTTCTTTTAGTGTCTGCTGGGACGACAATTTCTTTAAAAAAGGCCATCAGGGTGCCTAATTTTTTAAAACCATCCATTATGCTCATGCTCAGCCTGTTACCTCCAGAGCTTGCACAGTTAAATTGGCAAAATTCTGTCTGCTGGGTTTCTAGGTACACAAGGATCAGGCCTGTCTTGGGCCTGTTTGACGTATCTTCAGGCCGTGATGATGAAGATGCATGAGATATGGATGTTTTCCTGCTGAACCCCACCCTTTGCCATGTTTTTTGACCGATGTTCATCTCAGTCCTGTACTTGCACTTGCGCATCATTTCCACTTCTGGGGCCAAGTTTCATGTTTCAAGCTCATCCCAGCTCACAGCAATTTTGAGCCACACTGGTGGAAAAATAAATAATAAACTGGCGCTGAATGGTGCTTTTTCTGATGGGTAAACGTCCACACCTTTCAAATTTTATGCCTCCACTTTTTAACACTTTCTTTTTTTCAAATTTAAAGTCTCCACGCCCAAACCATGATAACCCTAATGACATCATCAGGGCTCATCCAGGATTATTGCCTTCTGTGGCCTCCAGAGCCACAGAAGGCATTTTACAGGCTGAATAATACCCCACAGGACCAGTAAGCTGATTTTCCTGTGTAAAATAGGTTGCGTACCGCTTTAAGAAACAACTGCTCTCCCAGCAGTGGCTATGCTGTTACGGATGAGAGCCAGATGAGATGAGTGAAGACCCTTTGACCAGACAATAGAGATGCACACCCAGCATTCTTTACATAGCAGCTGACCAGCGAGGAGTGGACCGGGCTTCAACATCAAACCGGGCCCGAACACATCCCTGGAGCCACAAGGGCTCTGCTCATAGTGCCAGCATCACGCTGGTACTTGGAAACCGGTCTGTCCATTCATCTGTCTGCTTCTCTTTCATTCATGGCATGTCTGGGTGTGTTGGACGCAGACATGCAAAAGACTGTGAGAAAGACAGCAGTGAAAATGAGGAAGCATCTTCGAAGATTAAAAGAGGAAGAAAACAGGGACAAAATAAGAGGGTTAGCAAGATACAATAATCCCAAAACCAGTTCACTGGCACCTGATCCAACGGACAGAATAATGTGGTACAAGTATAGAGCTCGCATAACTGAGCACACCAAGTCAGAGCTATCATTACAGAATAGTTGCTTCTCTTTCCCAATAAGAGACAATGGACTGGTTCCATTTTAGCACAGACATGTTTTTCTCAAGCTGTTAGCATCCACTGAAAGCTGAAAAGGAATCTCAGTAAAAGAAAATTACAAACACAAGATAAAGCTCTGGCAGCAAGACCAATAAAAAGTATTATAAGATGCCCTGTGATATAATGTACAGATAAAAGACACCAGTAAAACCCGTTGACCTGCGGAAGCTGTGAGGCTCAGCGCTATGAAACCTCTGCCTGCAGCCCTCACAGTGGAAAAGCAGCTTACTGTAGTGTGTCTCACGTCTGGCTGGTTGAAAGTCCTCTCTGAAACAAAACTCTATTCAGGTCAGATTAAGATCACATTCTGGGGAGGACAATGGGACCACTGATCTGGGGCCAGCAGAAATAGAGAAGATTGCTTCACTGACCTTAGCCTGAGATAGACTTTCTTCCAGACAACTGCTGTTGCTAGAAAGCAACCCAAGACAGAGTCAGCCCACAGACACTTAAGGTAAATCTTCAACCCACAGGCATTTTTGGTAATGCAGGGAGTCCTGCAGATCCAGTTCCACTAATCGTATCAGTTAAACTGACTGTGAAACACTTTTTTGATTATATATATAAAGTTGGAGAATGAGTGTGACATAAAAACAGCTTTTTATGGGCATCCAAGAGACCAGATACATCCCAGCTGAGCACAGCTAAGATGCTCTGCATGACTTTTCAACTGTTTAAAGCAATAGTTTGAATTTTTTGGAAATATTTCTCATTTGCTTTCTGACACAGAGCTTGTTGATTGATTGGCACCAATATCAAATATAAAACTACAGGCAGCAACCAGTTAGCTTATCTTAGCTTAGCACAAAGACTGGTAACAGGGGGAAACTGCTAGCCTGGCTCAGCTCAAAGGTTACAAAATCTGCCTACCAGCTCCTCTAATGCTCACTAATTAACATGTTATATCTCAGTTGTTTAAAACACAGAAAAACAACAAGTCATCATGTTATGGTGCATTATGTTCTGGATTATTTCATGGCTCTGAGCACTGAAACAACCAGCAGGGATTCCAGGTTAAACAAACAAGATATAACTCATCAATTTGCCCCTGTTTATTATCTTTGTGCTCAGCTAAGCTAACCAGAAGCTGCCTGTAGCTTCATAATAGCATCATAGTGGACTCTCACCTAAATAACAAAAACAATTACCTCAAAAAATGGTAAACTTTTACTTTTAGTTCCTCAGTTTTTATTTCCCTTTTCTGCCTTCAGGATCTACAACGAAATGTAAGTAAGAAACAAACAAAATAAATAAGGAAACCAACATAAATGCGGACATGAATACAGACTTAGATCGAAGATAAAAACACCATAAATTAGAAGTGTAGATGCCATGCTGAGGGAGCCAACATCGTGCTGGCTGGCAGTGGGGTGAGATGCGAACACTTCGCTTGAGGCATGTTTTATGTGAGGTTTTGGCCACAGTGACACTGAGGCAGCAGCGTGCACACGAATGGCTGAGAATTACAGCAATGTTATATAAGGACAGGGCTCTGAGATGCATTTAGCTATAGTTACACAGTCGTATAGTCACACCAAGTTCTATAGTCATGTAAAAATAGCATAAATCCGTGTTTGGTGTACTGTATTGTATCTCTAAACCTCAGCCATAACCACAAAAGTTAGGCTTTGTTCGCAGATGTTATGTACGTGCTTAAAGACAGCTGTCCCCATCATTGTCATGGATCTTGAACACTGATAACCCATCAGTTCCCGTGGAGTCACTGACAAGGAAGCTGTAATGAGATGTGTGGCATGACGAGGTGGTTTTATTGGGCAACCCAGCTTTATAATTACTATTATTACAAGTCAACCCTCCCTGTAAAACACTTACACACACGTATGCTCTCGCTCGCTCTTTGACTCTTTCCTATCCAGCTGCACTACGGCGATTACAACACAGCAGCTGTTCGACTCCTGTTCTGTTGGAAAATTGTTTTAATATTGCAGCACACAACAATGTGTAGCAAGCATTTATGGGCAGTATTAACAATTAATATCAATACATAGTTTATAACACACTATAACGTAACTATAAATATATATATATACACACACATATACATTTATATATATCATGTCATATAAATATGAATTAAATATATTTATTTATTCAGTTATTCATCTAAATTCTTCACTCTCGCGACAACTGAGATGGACTCTGATGAAGGTAATGAGAACTGTCTGAAAGCCCTTCAATAAATCTAGTAAGCGGACTTTGAGTTCAGAAGTTTGTGTCTGAGGTAAAGAGAAGCTGAGTGTATGAGTTTTGCAGACGTTTCAAAACAGCTGTAAACCTGCTTGTGAATTATTTATGGATGTGTTTATACAGTTAAAATGGTGAATTATTTGTTCATGTGTGAAATCATATATCATTAAATATCACAGCCATGTTATAATATTATTATATATGTATAAAGATGTTATTATCCATTCATTAACTGTTAATAAGCCAGTTATGGACAGGCGTATCTACGTAAAGCTACACTCTGGCATGTGGTATGAACTATTCATTAACTATTTAGAAAATGCTGATAAATGCTAATTAGAGGTGGTTAAAGTGCTACCCAAAAATCTCTAAAAAGAGGTTTAAAAAAAAAACTACTAGAGATAATTTATAAGACAATACAATGACCAAAGTTCTAAAAAAAATCTGCTTTATTTGCAATATGGATATGCAAATGAACCATGATGTATTGGCTGTATGTCATATGTTCGGTTTTGCTGTAATTTTATTGGATTGGCTGTAATGGTGATATTGTAACTGTTTTATTTACTATACAAAGTGTCTGTATAAATGGACCCCAGGAAGCCCGCCAAGGTAACAACTAATGGGCATCCAATTAACAGTAAGTTACAAATAAGTTAAAAGTATCTTATTTTTCATTGAGTTAGAATATCAGTTTTATTCTGTCTGACCTATAACACTGTAAAGTCTTCTTGATGTCTGATTAAACAAACTCACAACCCAAAAACAGCTGGAAGAAAAAACTTTGTAAAGTTGAACGAGAGCCGTGGAGCATGAGAGTGTTAGCAGATATCTTGATCATCTGGCAGTGAGCACATGAGACAAAGTAGAGGGGAAGATACCACATAGCCACACCAGAGCCCATCAACATATACAGTACAAGCCTCTAATAACATGTGATCTGATATACTCGATTACAGGCCGAGTCTCCACCCACCACTGAGCCTGACAGCAGTGACTGAGGATCCCTTTGATAAATCAGTCAGAGCACTGACAGGCTGGCCCATCGGGGTACGACTGAGTAGCAGAGGCAATCACCAAATGATTTCATCATTTTGAATGAAGTGCCCGCTCAAGCCCAAACGTTGCTGCTACCCAACAAAGCAGCCAAGCAAAGACAGAGGACGGAGATGGCAGGAACATAGCTAACAATAGTAATCTCACCCATATTATGTATTACACGTTTTGTTTGTTTTGTTTTTAAGTTTGGTTCTGGCATGCTGGCGTTGTGGCTCTTGGGTAACACTGGTCTGGCAGACAGTCCAGACTGAAATATCTCAACAACAACTACTGTATGGACCGCCATGACATTTTGTGCAGACATGAATCTTAATGACTTCAGTGATCCCTTAACTTTTACTCTAGCGCCACCATCAGGTCAATATTTGAAAATTTGACCAAACACCTAATGACATTCCCATCAGTCCCAGCAGTACTCAGTATTGAGCAATTAGCAAATGTTAGCTTGCTAACATGCTTAACTAAGATGATGAACATTATACCTGCTTAGCATCAGCATGCTAGCACGGTGAGTGTGTTAGCATGCTAATGTTTGCATTTAGCTCAAAGCGATGCTGGTCCTAAGCACAGCCTCACCAAGCAGCTGGCATGGCTGTTCAAGCACCAAACTTGACACATTAAACCATAATGAAATTAATATAGTACTCTTCACCAGAATTAAATACCTGACATCAGGCAATAATACAGGGAAATAAAATTTACAGAGGATATAACACCATGTATAAATAAAAATGGGAAGTTTTGTGATTTATTTTCAATATTCAGAAACTTTTACAAAGTTTAGGTGATGACTTGACAAATTTCTAAAACAGGTTTGGTTCTTCTGCCGTTATTAGGACTTGGAGTTTGCTGTATTTCCTGTTCAGCAGTGCCTTGCCATAACTTTTTAATAAATGTTAATGTCACCTAAAATAAGAACCTTGTTAATTGTTAACAGAGACGTTGAATACTTTTAGAAGTCCTCAGCTGTACTTGCGTTCCCCCCAGACCTGTTACATAAAGAACTGTACTGAAACATTGTGTGTTTAATGTACTTAATTTCATCCAGATGGAGTAGTTTAAAAAAAAAACTTTCTGTAAGAACAGCCAAAAGCTATAGAATATATAATTAAAACACAAGAAGTCAAAAGAAACTGCACTGTATGAGAGGCAAAAAAAAAAAAAAAAAACCTACTGGCTTGGCAAAGTTACCAAAACCTCAAAGGAAAGATTATGGAGTTTATAAAAAGGGAAAGGAGAAGAAACCACAGATGTCGTCAAAAAAGAGGGTTTATCCTTGAGGTTACTGCTTCTACGTAAATGAACGTGGGCTGTACGGCCACATGAACACTGAGCCTCTGATCTGAACAGAAAACTCTCGAGAATCTGGAGGGATTGTATAAAAACGCACACTGTATGTTCTCACGAATGACACATGTGCACAAACATACTAAATTAAAATGACACACAATTATTTCTTTCATCAGTTGAGACATTAACTCCCGCTGACCCTCTCCTCAAATCAGCGGCCGTGGCAGCAAAGCCCCAGACCTGTTTCTTCAGTGTAAGCACAGCAAATGAAACAGAGTTTCTCTGGTTTGATGAGACCCTCTCTGCAGAGATGCATCCCTCTGAGGGGAGGCTTTCATTAGAGCCCTGCACCACCCACATGCAGTTTACCGACCCCTCGACCTCACATTAACAATCTCTGCAGGCTGTGTTATGAGTGTGTGTGTACGTGTGTGTGTGCGTGCACGTGTTGAAGTGTACATGTGGTTTAGTGGGTCGGATGGCTTTCCCGCTCTGCGGACCCAGTTTCCACTTTCTTTTGGAAAATCCTTCCAGTCCTCGACAGCGTTTTTGAGCCAGTAGGTTATGTTGATGACTTTGTATAAAGAATAACTTCACTCACAAATGCTTTTGGCAACTTTCTCAGTTCCACAGTAGCAAGAAAATAAACATGTTTGAGATTTTGGTCATGAGTATATATTTTTGTAAGTGTGGGCATATGGCCAGAGTTGGACCCTGCTCTGGACTTTATCTTAAAATTCTGCTATCTTGCCACAAGTGAGAGAAGAGGATACCACTCTCATATCTGACCATTAAATATGGGGCTGAGAAATGGTTAGCCTAGCTTAGCTTAACATAAAAACTGGGAACAAGGTAAACAGCTGACTTGATGTTATATCTTGTTTGCTTAAAAGTAGTGCTGTCAAAAATATTGCGTTATTAACGCATTAACGCAAATCAATTTTAACGCCGCCATTTTTTTATCGCAAGATTAATGTTCTTTGTGACCTAGTGAACTTGTAGTTTTTTTCTAAGCTGTGGCCACTGCTAGTAACATTAGAAAAACTACAGGATCCGATTGTAAACCAGAAACAAAACAAAGGCACGCCCCATACACGTGTTTGGTCTTGCCTGCTGGCTAGCTGTGAAAGAGTAGGCTACCGGTTTGTGTGGATGTCAAGCGCGAAACGCTGAAATGGATACGAACAAGATTCTGAATGAGAAGTTTAGTTTCAAAAAGTTGCCAGATCAAGACCAAAGTTATCTGTGTGTATTGTCGGTGTGAACTGAGTTATCACCGTAGCACATCCTGTCTGAAATACCACTTGATGGCCAAACACACGGCTAATGCGAATTCTCCACCGCCTCCTTGTCAAAACCAGGCGACAATGGATGGCTTTCAACAGAGGCATATGGATACCGCAACTAAGAACAAGCTTACTGCAGCCGTAGCCAAGTAATGTTCATTCTTTGTGGAGAGAAATAAGAGCCTGGGTTGATCAGCAGAAACTTAAGAAAGGAAAGTTTAAGTCATGGTTTAACTGCACTACAGGCTGAGTCCTAGTTTACAATGATGTGCACTTTGTAACTTTACCTTGGATCACCCTGTTTTGATCCCTTAGAAAGGGTTGTTGAAGGGGCTTTTTTGTAACCAAGTATTTATTTTTTCGTCATCTGTTTATTGTTAAATTGTGCGAGATTTTGCCTCAAATGTGAATGACTGCTCAAAGTGAGAATGTTAGTGTGAAATAAAACACCACATGTTGTTGTTTTCAATAAAAAACATTTGTACAAAGCAAGCCTATCCACTTTTCCATGTTGATAAGAGTATTAAAATGATAATTAATGGAACATTAAGAATAGATAAAAATGTGCGATTAATTTGTGATTAATTGCGAGTTAACTATGACATTCATGAGATTAATCATGATTAAATATTTTATTTGTTTGACAGCACTACTTAAAAGCTGAAGTGTAAAGTTTGGAGTTTGGTTTTACAGGGATCTCCAGGGGTTAAGTGCTGGACTCCTCCTTGGCCGGGCAGTGGGACTTTCTGGACTGTTTAACGGTTGCCTTAGACAGAGCCAGTCTAGCTGTTTCCCCCAGCTCCAACATGCTAAGCTAACCATCTCCGGGTTGTAGCTTTACAGTGAAAGGACAAAAATGAGAGTGATGTCAATCTCCTTAATAAACTCTCAGCAAGAAGGTAAAAAACAATTTCCTCACATGCTTTGATGTTTCCTTAATGGTTTCTATTCACTGTCAGCCATCCATCACCAGCATAAAAGCGTAAAAAACTACAACAGATATAACTCCCCAACAGAGTATCCAGGTGAGACCTGTTATTGTTTGGATGCTTCACAGGAAATTGTGGCACAAATAGGATGGCAGTGACCATAAAATGACAACAGTGTAGAACTAAAGTATCATGGGTTCTGTTGTTTAGGAATAGACCTACAGAGAGACCAGGTAGAAAGGTGAGAGGTGAGGGATCATGTGGCGCTGAAGTCCTGGATGGAAGGTGTTGACGCTAACTAATCCAGATTCATCCTGGAGAGCGATCTGGGTACACACCGATGGTATGCCAGTCAAATTGTTACTATGACTGGTCCCCAGCCAGGATGATTATAGACATGCTGAGATGTTATTCTGTGAATACCTTGGCCTGATGTGGTGAGACAGGCAGCCAGGGAAAGCTTTACAGACACAATGGAACCTGGCCAAGGTGGAGTAGAAAGTTGCAGTGTGAACCGCTGGCAGTAAAACAAAAGAGAAAGAGTTTGTAGAACACCCAAACATTTTGTTTGGTCAGCTGGGATCAAGGCCAAACTTTCCTTTTGTGGAATTTAGGGAGAGAGTGGTAGTTTGAGCAGCATTTAAAGGACGTAAAATTGCTAGAAATCTAAAATGGAAGTGAGACAGACTCACTTCCTGCATTACCAGAGCTCACGCCCTCCAGTCACACTAAAACAGATTGATATGCAAGTGTTACTTCTCAAAAAAATCAGGTGGCACAAATTTATGTTAATGACTAAAGCACTGGAAACATTCTGGTAACAGTTCCCTGTTTATTGATTGACTGGTTCCTGTAATTTTACAAATTTTATGGGGGGATATATGTATATACCCCATATACAGTGTTGGACCCAGTGACATGTTCTTTGAACGTGCCAAGTAATTATGTGTTTTCCTCATGAGCTCAACACTAAACTACACTGTACACTGTATGTGACATGGCTCCACAGGCAGTAGGTTGCTTTACCTCATGTTGGCCACTAGATGTCCTCGTTGTTATGATGCCTTAGATGACTTGTATCTTGTCCTGGAATTAATGTCAAATTTCTTTAAAGTCCATCAGGTTGTTTACTACCTTTTAGGCCATAATCTATTAAAATCCAACAAGAATTAAAAAAGAAAGAAAAAAAAAAACGGAAAACCTGAAGATGAAATAAATGGACCCACATGAATTTGATTCTGTGTTATTTTATTGACAAATGCATCAGACCCAGGGTCAGATTCTCAAGATAAATTCTCTCTTCTATAATCCACAACTTGTACGCGATTATGATTCATTTATTGTCAAAGTGTGTTTTAAAAAAGATCTAAATGCCAGAATTCATATTATACAACAGCCTTTGTCCTCATTGTAAAGGTTTTCTATACCAAATGTCCACCCATGCATTTGTTCTCAATTATTTTGCCTGCTTAGACCTCCTCTCAGGACTGTGTGGGCATATGCAGACTGTGCTTCACTGACATCTCCCTGACTCACCTGCTTGTTATATTGCACGTGTAATAAAGGCAAGGCAACAGCTTATTCAAATCTTTTGTCCTCTCATAACGGGAGAAGCACAGGTGTTACATGAAGAGGGGCTCCGTTCCATTCACTTATCCCAGTAAACCATGACAATGCTGCCCAATGTCTGTCTATTAGACAATAGATAATGACAGTGTTTTCCACTGGGAAATAAATAACAAGTGTATTTAATTTACTTAGACAATCTGATGTAAAATCCACTCAGGGAATACAAGAAGTAATACTTCATCTATTGGAGCTCCTGTCTAATTAGACGTCACTGCACTGCAATGTTATTTACATAAATCTGGCAAAGTGGATATATGTCATAGCGCTCAGGCTGAACTTTCCTTTCACTGATTATAGTGAAGAAATAAATTAATATAGTTATAGATCAGTCATACTGACAGGCAAATGCAAACACTGGCGTACACTTGTGTACACGGCCAACAAACTTATTACACTTTTTCCTTCAACCCCACTTCCTGTCGGTCTCCGTCTCTCTCTTCCTCCATCAGTTACCCATGTGATTCATCTTGGTCCTGGGAGTTAAAGAAAGAAAGTTTATCAAGGTATGTCAGGGCCTTGCAGGTCACCAGGCCATAGTAGGTCTGTAGCAGTGAGCATCTTCCACCCTTCAGTCCCAGGTCTGCCCACACTGCTTCGAGTTCGTGGCTTCCCATTCCTGCTGAGCTGAACAGATAACGATAACAGCAGGCGTTGTAGCGGATGTGCTTCTCTCCTGCGAACCTCGCACTGTGGGTTGGTGCCACACCAGCCTTCTGAGCACAAAGGCCCACAAAAACATCCGCTGGCACAGGTGCACGAACTGCTGCAGATGCTACGTACACTTTTCGGACCACATCCTGGGATAGAACATAAGCCGTCCCATCACAGTATTCAGGCAGGTGCTTGTCAGGATAGAGAGCTGGGGGCAGGTAGCCAGGACTGTTGGGGTCCCTGTCAGGAGAGTCTCTTTGGATCACCCGACCAAGATAAAGGTCCTCAGGGTGCCTGTGCAACCCGAGCAGGTAGCCTCCAACGGCAGGGAGGTTGAGAAACACAGTGTCCTTGGTCAGCAGAACAAAGCGTGCCACAGGGCAGAAGGCGATCACCCAGCGAAGCGCCAGCACTGTCCTTTCTGTCGGGCCACGGAGCGATGACTCAGCCACAGCATGAACCTGGACCATGTCCCCGTAGCGGTCAAACTCTGTCATGAGGGCCTTTTGTGCAGCCGAAGTCTGAGTTGATCCTAAGAAGAACAGTATCTGGACAGGGAAGCCTTGGATGAGTGTTTGGTTGGCCCACGTCCTCCTGACTGCATCTCTCTGGGTGATGTTAGCTGGGGAGCTGAAGACTAGAGTGAGGAGGAAGAGGTCAGAGTTTGTGCAGGCATCGGGGTTAGCAATGGGGTAGGCCTGGGACACATTGTCCCTGGCCTTGCTGAGATCTAATTTCCTTGCTTTCTCTCTCACATCAACAACCATGCCGTCAGTGTAGACCCCAGGCGTGGGCTGCAGGAGGTACTCCTCGACAAAGTCTGCTCCAAACAACAGGGCATGGAAGAGCAGCACGTTGAAGAGGAGGAAACACCACTGGTGGGTACGCAGCTTGCACAGACAGCACTGGAGGATGACACAGAAAAAGACAGATAAATAGAGTACTAATTACCACAAAGAACTTAACTCAACATGTATAAGCTGCAAAAAATTCACACTGTACCTGCATGACACCTGCCTTAACAGCGTTGTTGTTTCTCTGTGTTTATCAGCTGTATGTGACAGGAGGACCTCCCGCTGTAATCAGTTCAACAACAATACTGGCTGACAGACAGGGTTTCCACTTCCATGAAACTCTAGCAGCATGTAACTCTGCACCCCAACCCCAGGTCACATGCTTCATCAGGAGGAGTGTATTGTGCATACAACATTAATGATCCAGAGATGGAATAGTTTGGACATTACGGATCCCTTCCAGACATCTTTTCAGACATATGCAAATACTCTGCTTTGAATAATAATTTGCATCTGATTTCTCTACTAAAAAAAGTTCATTTGCCTTGATAGAAATTCATGAAACCTACTCCTTCTGTTTCATTGAAAAATCAAGAATCTATGAAAATGCAAATGCTATTCATTCAGATGTTATCTGCAAGACACAAGATGTCTCATGCTTCACTGCAGTGTCCATTCTCTGTGTTCGCAGTCTGGAGGCTTCAGGTTTCCAAATGACTCTTGTACAAGTTGCATCCTGGATCACGATTGGCTTTGTGTCACAAAATCATGCTTGTATGTACACGTGTTAAACTCATATTTAAAGCAACAGATGAACTTTTTTTTTTTTTTCGACTGGAACAAAAAAATACAGATCAGTCTCTTAAATTTGCAGAAATTTTAGCTGTTACCTGAATATATTCATCCTACAGATTAGAAACTTTAGATGTATGAACATAATACGACACAGAAACAGAAACAGACGCTATATTGCTTCCCTCCCTTGCAGATCACTTTATTTAAACTCAACACAAACAAAATAAAAATCACCAAAACCATCTTGGTTTGTCTTTCCAATATTCCAACAAGTTAGATGTACACTGACACTTTGCTGTGAAGAATAAGATTGCAGCTAGTTTCATGGCAGCCAGCTGCAGTACTCTTGCTCAATACTGGAACTATTTCAAGACTGAGTGTTGTTGTTGATCACTTAAGCACAAAAACATTGGAAAATGGGCTTCAGGTTGAAAAATAGCAAGTTTCCCTTTTAACTGTTTATCATATGTATGTTTCCCATGTAAAGGGAAGAAAACAATGTAATGTTTCCACTGAAATATACAGTACCGCTATCAACACTGTACTTTGGTGATACTTCATGCAACGTGTTGACAAAATCCACTGCCATCAGGACTCACTCACTCACTCAGCACTCCCTCTGAAACTTGTGTTTACTGACCCCCAGTGTTTATCTTCTCACCTTATAGAAGAGAACTCCAGGGTGAGTCAGTACATATCAAAAAATATATTGTCAGGCAGTATGGTCGTAGCGTAACAGACTATTACAGAAGCTTCTTGGTGCACGTTGCTTAAACCAAGAGGGACACAGTAGGTAGGGCGGACAGGAGGTGAGAGGCCAGGGATCATGTAGTGCTGCAGCCAAAGGTGGAGGGTGTTGATCAAGATTAAACCTGAGGAGCGATCTAGATGCACATCGGTGGTATGCCAGTAAAATTGTTACTGTGACTGGTCACCAGCCAGAATGTGCACAGCCTTTAATGTCTGAGCTCCGGCCTGATGTGGAGAGACAGACAGACAGAGAGATTTGCAGGCACAGTGGAACCTGGCCAAGTTGCAGTAGCGTGTTTTAGTGTGAGTCACTGTGAATCAGAGAGGCAGGGAGGGTCTTTAAACCTCCTTTCTTACAGGCTACATCCCACACAAACTAATGCAAATGTAACAGTGGGACATCACGAGGACATAATATGAAAATTTGATGCTATGAAGGAATCTACTGTATGCTTCAGAATCTAATTTACTAGTTTGAATTTAGCGGTAGTGTTCCACAGTCAAGTTTAGTTTCAAGTAATACACTTATTTACTACAAAATAAGGCAATTTAGATGCATTAAGCAGTTCTCAACAGACTATATAAAAAGGAGTCCGGCTGATTCTTGTGTTAATATGTTTCATCTCAAAGGAA
Source organism: Chaetodon trifasciatus (assembly GCA_037975065.1). NCBI lineage: Eukaryota > Metazoa > Chordata > Actinopteri > Chaetodontiformes > Chaetodontidae > Chaetodon > Chaetodon trifasciatus. The sequence continues at coordinate 6,099,652 of JBBMOE010000003.1, forward strand.
AAGGTGATAGGATGTTGGTATTATGTGACTTCTAATTCACTGAGCTGACAAGAGGTTCATAAGTCATTGAAAAAATGTGAAGAAGAAGGCATTTCTGTTGGAGCCAACAAGCACAAGTGTTGCCTTTTTGAATATAACAGGTTTCTCTAACAGGTGTCTTCACAAGTATAATACACTGTAGTACAAACATGCATGTTCCCATGAATGAATAGATCACTATCTGGAAGCACTAAGCATGTTTTTACTGTTGTACATTTGTTGTTTGCATGTTGTTTATGTTTTCTCAATGAGAGACATCGGATTCATGAGCTTCAGTGTGTTTTTCTGTAAAACTCGTCTTATGTTCAGTATAAAAAGCCAAAGTGGGTGTGCATATATAGGCTACATTCACATAAATAAATATAATACTAACACAAATTTGGAGATGGGTTTAGGATGTTAACAATTTGTAATGTATGTGGTGGACAGGTTGAAAGAATACCAGAAACAATTAGTTTAGTCTGAGTGGCGCCTCCCGGTCAGCCCAGCAGGTGGCGGTAATTCGCCGTAAAGTTAGATGTAACCGCGTAAATTATGAAGAAGAAAAGGAGGAAGAAGAAGAAGAAGACCGAGAAAGAGGGGGCGGGAGTTCAGTTGATGTCAATTTCCCTAAACATTGCAAGTCATGGCTGCGTCCATTCAGAGTTTACTGGATGAAATCTCCGGTGTTGAAGACCCTATTGAAGAGCTACAGAGTCTGAAAACAGCGCTGTTGTCCATCCCTGTCAGCGCTTTGAGAGACTCAGTGAGCGGACAGCGTTTCAATGCGATATTCTCTCTGTTAAATTCAAATGAAAGGTTGGTTTGGTACATTTCATCTCATTCACACCGTTTAGTGAACTGCTGAGTCGATTAGCTGTCAGTATTTATCATTAGTTAGTTCCTCGAACAGTAAATTAGCATACCGGGAGGGTTAGTCAGCTGGCTAGCTAAAAGACTGTACTTTACCTATGCTAGGTGTTAGCAAGCTAGCTAGCTAGCTGCAGTACTCCCAGGCATATACAGTGCAGTTCAAGTGTGGACAGTGACATGTTTTCCTGTGTATGACCCTGTATTATTAGATTTAGTATGAAAGTTACATTCTGACTTTAACAATTACGACGATTTTGAGATGCTGATATACGTAAAAAATCTGAATCAGGTGCCCTTTTCTACAGACAGTCCCCCCAAAGTGTTTTTGGACAGAAAGACAATGATATTTGCCACTATCTTCGTCTAGTGTGGATGTGAACACCCCCTAATTCAGATGAAAATTTACACATGAAGTACATAGGCATGGCTTGATGTAAAGATCTGTGTGGTGGAGTACACAGCCAACCAAAGAAACTCACGCCACTGTCCAAATACTCACAGGCTTCCCTTTTCGCAACACATTAACAACAATTATACAAACTGATTAAATTATGGAAGTTAGTTTTAAGCAAAAATTCCACCAATCAGCAGTTCCACCCACATTAATGAAAATAGTCATCCATAGAACAAATGCAGGTTTAAAGTTACTAATGCGCGCTGTGTTTGCAGGGAGCAGGTTGAGCTGTGTGTGGACATTCTTGAACGCATCTTACTGGCCCTCAGCCCCACCTGCCTGGCCCAGAACTACAGAGTGGAGCTGCAGGGAGGTCTCACCCATCCTAATGAGGCGGTCAAGATACTGGCCTTGACACAGGTGGACTGCTCTCTCTCTCACACACACATGCACACACATATGCACATGCCTTTGAACGGCTGACCTTGTCAACATTTTTGTCCGTCAGATTGGTAGAATAGTGGAGCAACCCGACACGCTCACTGAAATCCTCAACAACCTTGACATTATTCGAGCAGTGATTCACTGCATCGGAGAAGAGAAGATGGCTGTGGCAAAACAGGTGAGTACTGAGTTACTGAAATATAAAAACAAGTGAGTACTGAATCACTGAAATATCTTGCATGAGGTTTTTAATGAATCCACATGAATGCAGTAACTGTTTTGTTTCTTCAGGCCATCCAGGCTTTGGCCAAGCTGAGTCACTCCAAGCCAGGGTTAGACAAACTGTTCCAGGGCGACCTGCTGAAAGCAATGAAGGATGTGATGGCCACAAGTGACATTGTCAGATACAGAATATATGAGGTATGTGTGGGTAACAGTGTGTTACTTAACTCTTGGTTACTTTGTGGCTGATGATGCAAACATGGCAACTTTTTGTTTGTGTTACATACAGTTTTTTAAATAACATTTATTTGGATGGACTCAGTGGAAAAGATGACTAATCATAACAAGAAATTATGCCAGAACAGGGGCATTTAGATGCAGTTATAATAAAGTTTTAATTCATTCCAGAGGAAATCCTGCACATGGAGGCAGTGGAATGACTGTTGAACTCTCAAGTTTGCTGCCCTCAGTGTGTTTTTATTTTATTTTATTTTTCCCCTTTTCATAAAATCATCCAGCAGACTCTGTGATCAGCTGGAAAATTACTGCATCGCTCATTCCTGGCTGCTTGCCTTGGGAGCAGCTGTTGCCAGATAGAAAGACTCACAGATTCTCTCTATTGTTCCCAATTAAACGCTCTGTAACATATCTCATGACATGTATGCATATGTCTGTAATGCATGTACATAAGCACACATAAATGTCCGCACATATTGATTCCCTAATGAAGACTTTTTTTGCCGCTTGCAGCTGGTGGTGGAGATCTCATCGGTATCTCCCATTTCCCTCGGTTACTGTGCCAACAGCAGCTTCATTTCTCAGCTGCTTGGAGAACTGACAGGCGATGATGTGTTGATCAGGTAATAAGATTAATCATATCATAAATACAGAGAGAGGCGCTGAGAACTTTTGTGGAAAATTATAATTTGGTTGCAGCAGACGATGTCTTTATTCTTCTATCGTGGTGTAAATTTGAATCTGTTGTCTGTTTTTTCTCCAGAGCCACCGCCATTGAGATGGTGACCACTCTCGCCCACAGCCAGCATGGCCGGCAGTATTTGGCCCAGCAGGGAGTAATGGACAAGATCTCCAACATGATCAGAGGAGCAGAGACTGACCCCTTCTCCTCCCTCTACCTTCCCGGTGAGTCTCACCAGAAAGCTGCTCAAAACAAACACAGCCAGGTCAACTCATTCTGCAGCACTCAGCTTTAGTTACCGGTTTCTTTCTTGTCTGTTTCCTGTCTAGAATCAGTGAAGATTCATGTGTTTTTCCTGCTAAATCATAAGCAGATGTGTAGGATTACTGTCCTGAGCAGTCACTTCAGATGTACAGTTTGTCTGTAAATGCAGATTGATAAACACTTGAACGGGATCAGCAGTACTGTTATTTAATTTAGGTGGAGCATTCTTTTATTTAATACAACAATCCACTGATAATCCAGAGTATTGCTGCTGTAGGGTTGGTGAAGTTCTTTGGAAACCTGGCCATTATGGACAGCCCGCAGCAGGTCTGTGAAACCTACCCGGCCTTCCAGAACAAGGTCTTTGAGATGGCTCTGGACCCGGACCCTGTGATGATCGGCGTGGCTCTGGACACTTTGGGGTTACTCGGATCCACAGTGGAGGGGAAGCAGGTCCTTCAGAAAACAGGTTAGCCTGTCGAGCTTTCCCAGCTTTTATGTAGTAAAAGCCAGAGGCGCCAAAGGAGCAATGGCCCCTCTCAGAATGTTTATGTTTCCTGTAATTACAGCCGATGTGTTTGGATCTCCGTGACCAATACTGTGTGTGTCTTTAGGAGAAAAGTTCAAGGCCGTGTTGTTAAGAATGAGCCGCCTCGCCAGCTCTGGAGCTACAGAGCTCAGGGTGCGCAGCTTGGACGCCATATCACAGCTTCTGACTCTACAGGTACGTGTGTGCATCTTTTTTTATGCCTTTAAATGCCATCTCCATTAAAAGAAAGTGTCTGTTTATGAATATATAATGTTTTATTGCAGCCAGAGCAGCAGACAGAAGACCTCTTGGCCCTGACAGAGTCCTGGTTCCACCTTTTGTCTAACCAGCCCATGGACATGATTCACAACATTAGCACGCAGCCGTTTCCAGAGCTGCACTGTGGGGCTCTGCGGATATTCAGCGTGAGTGCTCGGCTGTTTCTGACTCCACTCATCTCCTACCTGTGTTAAAGACCTTTTGATAACCCGTAGAAAGCAGTAGAACCACAGATATTGAAACCTTTTGTCTTTTTTTTCTCTGGTTACACATAAAGTCATATATTCATATCTTCATCAGTGATATCTGTGCGTGTGTGTGTGTTTTCCAGGCCATTGCCACTCAGCCATGGGGTCAGAAGTTAATGATCAGCACTCCCAGTTTCATGGAGTTCGTTCTGGATCGTTCAACGGGTCAGACGAAGGAGGCCAAAGATGCCAAGTTTGAACTAGTGGGCGCACTCGTGTGTTCATCAACAGCAGCAGAGATCCTGGGCAGCCAGCATTACATCCGCCTGAAGACGTATCTCAGAGAGGGACCTTACTACGTTTCAGCTGTGGCCGCAGTCAGCACAGAAGGAGCAGACTGATTCAGACACACTCAGACACACTTTGCGATTTCCAAGTTAATGCTTAAGTAATGGGTAAGTGCCTGAATAATCTAACTGTGGGTTAACATATTATACTCTGCTGTAATAAACTCATTTTCTGAGAAACACATGAAGACTTCTAACGAATCAGGATGTGGTGTTATGCAGTTCAGTTGATGAAAACTTAATTAATTCATCTTGATATCTTGCTTCGCCCTCAGCTGCTCTTTGTTTGGTTATCTGCACACATTGATATATTTATCAGGCTTTTCTGATGGGACATTAACGTTAAATATCTGATCATCATCTTAAGTCATTTTTCTTTTTTTGACTTCATGAGTAAATCTGGCAGTGCGAATGCGAGTATCCTTTAACTAAGGACGAGTAATGAAAGCAGTTTAGAAAGTTTACAAACGTAATGTGAAGCGTTGAAATGTGAGACATTGTAGGGAGAATATTTTTTTTATTAGCGGTATATTAAAATTTAAAATATTAAAACAGTTGTTTTCACAAACTGAGGACATGGAGTTTGAAAGACTTCAGAAATTACAAGACCAGTGGATTCTAATGAAACGTTGCTATTGCATTATGGGAAATGTAGGATCTAGTGTTTTTGGAGCTTTCCTCATTTTAGAGGCTAAAATTTGGGATATCTTGAATTCTGCTGCTATGATTTTCTCATACAAGTCAAGCAGTGTTGTAGAAATGCAACGCTAAACTGCTGGAGGTTCCTTTTAACAGTCAGAGCTCCCTGAAGGTCATTGCAACACTCACATTCATGAGCATGAATGAATGCTGAAAACCGTGGTGCCATAATTGCACAAGAACACTCACCATTATATCAATGGGAAACGGTGTGCATCACTATCTCCACATCATCTGACAACAAATCAGGCTGGCCCTCATGGAATAATGTCAACTCATATTTACTCTCTGTGTATTTACCAGTTACTTAAACAATAACTAAAGACTTCCTCAGATGTTCACCCTGCAGGCACTTACACAGACAGCTATCATATCTATCAAATCAAGCTGGACTCAGAAAACCTCAGCTATCAGATGACCAGTCTCCAGATCCTTCAGACATTGATTTAATTTGTTTGTGTCAAAATATCTTTTCTAAATATCCTGTTTTTTTGTAATTAAAGAGGATGCAGTCAACAGATACGTTTGTCTACTTGTCATGTTTTGCCCAACGGTCATTTAAGGAGGTGAAACTATGATCAGCAGCTCTTTATCATTCTTGGATGTTAATCCAACGTGAAACTATTCTTTTTTCTGGGAATTATTTGTGTCATATACTTCTGTGTATCAAGTAATAGTGACAGATTCAAGTGCTGTTCTGTGTCATGGCCACTAGAGGGCGACAATTCATCCTTTCCTCCCAGAGGCGCATGAATACTTCGCCGTAGTTTTAGACCTTAAACTATTAACTGTGATACTGAAATTGCCACAATCTGGAGTCAGGTGCAGTAAAGAGTGAAGAAAAGTTAGGTCAGAAATAGAAAAGATGAATCTCTAACTTGAATTTACAGTGAAATGAATAAAAATCCTTGGTAAGGAACCCCCAAAAAGCTTTGTCAGGAGGGATTTGTTGTGTTATTCATTGCAGTTTGGCACACTGCACTCTGAGGTGCGGTGGAGGGATTGAGCTCAGGGGGCACAGCACAGTGGCTCCCAGACACCAGATGGAGACAGTCATGGCACAAGGTCTACCTTCTAATTGAATATAGCTGCAAAGCTTATGTAAGCTTTGGTACAAGCAAACTGAGGCCTTTGCGATAATGTTGACGATGGAGTCAGACAGCGATACTCATCCTCCTACCTGTCACATCACAACACATTTACAACTGCAGTGTGGTGTTAGCTTGTTAAATGACCCTTTAGCATCACATTTCAGCTGTTGTTGCTGCGAATTTCCACAGGTAATCAAAAGTAATGAGCAATCACTTAAGGATCTTATTTATACTTACAATGATATTAACATCATAGTTAAACATGTTGTCATCAGCACATACAAACTTTTAACTCCTCTCCTTGTCACCAGCTAACACTGTCCTGTGTGGATGTCCTATAAGAGACCCCTCTGTAGCCGTGCTAGCAGCTCTGTGAGGCTGCACTCAGTCACAGCTTTGAGCTACATGCTAACATGCTCACAATGATGATGCTAACATGGATGTTTAGCAACTACACCAAAGTTCACTATCTTAGTCAAGTGTGTCAGCTTGCAAACATTTGCCAATGACATTAGTTGTGCACAGTGGTAGAAAGTACAATGTTGAAGTACTTGCACACTGAGTATTCCCATTTTTCTCTACTTCTATTCCACAACTCAGAGGCAAACATTGTACCATGTATTTTACTCCAGTAAACTGATTTGATGCATAACTTAACTCTGCAGACTCAGACTAATAACACAAAATATGTCAGATGTTGAAACTGAGAAATTTCACTGTTTTTGAAAATGATATCCTCATTTAGAACTTGATGCCAGCAACACGTTTGTAAAAAGTTGGGACAGGGTCATGTTAGCTCTCTGCTGCATCTCCTCTTCTTTGAACAACAGAGTAAGCGTTTGGGAACTGAGGAAACCAGCTGCTCTCATTCAGTCCTGATGTATGATTTCAGCTGCTCAGCAGCTCGGGGACTCCTTTGTCGTGCTTTCAGTTCATGATGGCCAGACATTATAAATGGGTGATAAGTCTGGACTGCAGGCGGGCGGTTTTAGACTCTTTTACTACAGAGCCGTGCTGTTGTTCACAGATGTTCCTGAGCACTTAAATTGTTGCGCTATTTACCAGCGCATTATGTCACAGAGTGGTGAACCCCTCCCCATCTTTACTCCAGAAGGACTCAGCCTGTCCGTGATGCTCCTTTTATACCCAACCATGTGACTCACCTGCTGCCAGTCAGCCTGATTAACGGTGAGAAGTTCCACCAGCTGTTTTCTTTTAGCTTTTCACAACTTTTCCAGCCTTTTGTTCCCACTGACCAAATTTTATTGAAACATGTTGCTGGCATCAAACTCTAAATGAGGAAATTTCTGTTTCAACAATTGATATGTCGTCTTTGTGCTACTTTCTTTTGATTTAACTTCTTTATTGACTTTTCTTTACAGATGCACAGCCAGTGTGCAGATCCATACATTGCAAACAAGTTCAAGTCAGCATTTTAAGAAAAATAGAACAAACCTGACAGTAACAAGCAAAATACACCGAATGAAAAATAAGAAAAAAATAATAATAATAATAATTAATAATAAATAATAATCATACAGTAATAATTAAGCTAACTAAGTTGAGTGAGTGTGTATGACTGAGACTGATATTAGACTTAGTAGTACCTGTGGTTTACCGTACTTACCTGCTTAAAATGACCTGTTTAGAGGTTAAAGGAGACTTCAGGAATATGACATGATTCATGTGATGTGAATACATTTCTTTATGTTTATATTACATCATTTACATTTATTTACATTTGTTTACAAATGATTATTTAGAATGCATAGTAATGCTTAGTCCTTTATTTCTTCTGTACTGCTAAAGTGCAAGTATCTGGAATTTGTACTTAAAGTACTTGTGCTAATGTACTTAGAGTCCATCTTCGGAATATACTTAACNGTCCCCGACTGCCACGCGATGTTGCAGAGGCGTGTCAACCAAGACAGTCCTACAACATCCAGAGACTTGAGGTACTCAGGGCGGATCTCATCCACCCCGGTGCTTGGCCACCGAGGAGCTTACTAACTACCTCAGTGACTTCAGTCCCGGTGATGGATGAATCAACCCCTGAGTCCCCAGTCTCTGCTTCCTCTACAGAAGACATAACAGTGGGATTGAGACCAACGGAACCACTGTTAAGAATTCTTCAAGTTGGTTACGTTAGTTATTCATGCTTTTATTTTGAAGAAGGTTGTTTTATTCTGAAAAGCGTTTGCGTTTAAGACAGTTAGGTTCATCACAAAACAATGTGACATGACGTATCCATTCCTTGGACTTAGGTAAAAAGGTACATGGGGCAGTATGGTATTAGCCATCATAATCATCACTTTCCAATCATTTCCAGATAAGGAGCTCATACCTTCAAAAAGAGATCTAAATTATTATTAATCTTATAAATACGTTGTTCAAAAGAAGCTATCTTGCTTAGTTCATCTCTCCATTCCTTAAAACTGATCTTTTCTCCTGACTTCCAGTGTCTCAAGACTACCCTGGTCTTTGTGCTACTTTCAATTAAACATGTGGTTTCAGCGTTTTGCAAATCTTCACATTCTGTTACTAATCACATTTACCTGTTGTGAAACGGGCCATTCTGCATAATAAATATGCTTACGTCTGGTACTTTAAGTATAATTTCTCCTTTACAATCACTTGTAATGATATTTCAACATTTTGAGTGTACTATTTTTGCTGAGGTAAAAGATCTGAGTACTTCTTCCACTGCTGAGTTCACAGGAATTTAGTCACAAATTAAAGTGTTGCACAAAATCAAAAAAATTGACTTCATGCTGACGCTTCATGAAAACTTAAAGGGTCACCAGAGTGATTAAAACTGATCCTGTAGGACACATGAATGTGTACACTGGATCTAATAGTTGTTACTCATTAAACTTGAAAATGTCAGTGCATGCTGAGATCCAGCCAATCGGGCTTTAGTATTTCATTCATGAGCAAACTCATGGTGGCTTTTGATGATAATTATTTTAAATTAAGTGCTTTTAAATGACTTATGATAGTTATAAAAATGTGACATGGACCTTCATGAATGTATTCAGCATTATTCCTTTCATCTGCTGACACAGCGCGGCCATCCTGCTGGAATAATCTCACAGATGTGACTTTTTCTCCAGCAGTAAAGCGACTTCCCGCTGCAGGCAGAGCGACTGACTCAATCCCAAACATCCATCACAAGCGTTAAACTCTGAAGACAACCTCATGCCACTGTCACCCCAGTGAATCATATCACCTCTCCCACGTCTCCTCCGTACTTGCTCCGGCTTGCGTCATCAAATAAACAAAGAAATAAATAATAAATAAAACATCCAGTCAGTCAATCTTTTTCACATTTTATTTTTGTTTCTCCTTCTGGCACTGCTGGCAGCGTAGTGGAATTCATCTGGCTCTTCTTCCTTCTCGTGTCTTTTATGCTGTGGTGGAAAGTAACGAAGTACTTTTACACATGTATTGTACTTAAGATCAATTTTGAGGTACTTGCACTTTTATGCTATGTTATACTTCTGCTTCATTACTTTTCAGAGGTTTTTTACTCAACTTCATTTTTCTGACATATATTTACTTCTCAGATTCAGATTTTACATTAAAAAATCACATGATCATCTTATAAAGGCAGTTTTAAAAGAGATTAATCCAGTGGCTTGGTGTCATATCTCACATGTCTGTGAGGTATTGAAATGACTTCAGATGGGTTCATTTACATAACTGCTTCCAAAATAGATCAAATTATACAAAATTTCACCAAAAATCAAAGATTAGAGTAAATATTGGTAGAAATTTGTGTAGCAGAATCTAGTTTTCTTGTCTTTTCTGTCACATCCCCTCAGACCTCTTTATGACCCTTTGGAGGGACTCAAACCTCTTACCACTGAACTAAACTACTGAAGTTGTAGTGGAGTATTATCTGTCGTGGTTTGAGGACATCTTTTCACTTGTTTGTCTGAAACCTTCATACTCATCTGTTATGAGATTTTTCTTTGTGCAGCTCTTATTCACCACTCTCAGGCTGTGCTGCTGTCATCCTCTGTGGTCTTGCACTGAAATATGAACCGTAAACTCAACCTCTCATCCCGAGAGCGGCCTGTTAATCCCGGTGATGCCTCCGGGCTCTCTGTGCCGTCCCCTGCTGTCTGTCAGAGAGTGCGAGGCTCCTCCTGGGCTTCCTCTGTGAGGAAGGCGGGATGATCTGCCGCCGGAGCTCAGCACACCTGAGAAACGCTGACAGGATGTGGGTTTGTCAGATTTCACTCCAGCGATGAATCATCCTGTCATCATCAAGCTGTTGTGTTTTGCATCAGCCTGCTGTCCTGATACACCTCATGCGACTGTGACGTCTGGGATTCATCTGAGAAAGGCAGATATAAAGACATTTCCAAAGAGCCCCGTGTACAGTGCAGCGACCTGAGGAGGCGTCAAACTTCCCTTTAAGTATCCTAAAGGCTTGTGGTTGTCTGAAGTTGGCTTGTTAGTGAGATTTATGTAAAGATTTATTCATTCTTAACATGAGACAGATCTTCTCCTGCCCTTCAAAAGAGGACATTTCTGTGACTGTAAGTGAATGAAATCTTCTGATTTTTGAGTTTGTGGCTCAGTACATTTTGATCTAATCATCTTGCTGTTGCTATCTTGTAATCCCATAAAGGCTGGACTCCATGTGGTATTTCAATAAATTAGTATTCAACCAGTGTAATATGTAGTGTTCAGGTCCACACAAAGGTGTAAAATACGTAATGTGAGTTGTGTCAGAGAACTAAAAATAGTCATTTCTGTGTATGTGTTAATCATATTTTTGAATTCTGTACATGAAGCTGAAAATAGTTGTGTTTCTTGTGGAAGTCTAAATGTAGTGGTGGAAAGTAACTGAGTACATTTATTCAATTTTGAGGTTAATGTGACTTTGTACTTCTTGTCCACTACATTTCAGAGGGAAGTATTGTACTTTTTACGTAAAATATTTGAGAGCTTACTTTTTTGCTTCAGATTTTACATTTTTTAAAAACATAACTTTGTAAAACGCATTGCAGAGTTGAAGATTAAACCAACCTTTTTGATCTTACTGCAAAGCAGCGTCTAGCTCAGGCCCTTTGTCCCCTTTCAGATGTCTGTGAATGGTTTTCATTACTTTCACCTCTAAACTTTACAAATGCTTTCGTTTAAATGAGTCCTCAGTGCCCAAACAGGCCAAACTATCCAATATTTCACAAATATTAGACAAAGCAGAACTAATTTTTTCATGTTCACTATGTCACTAATCACCACTCAACCCCTCTGATTGACCTGTGACCCTTTGGAGGGGGGCTGACCCCTGGGCTGAGAGCCACTGGATTAAACTACCAAATTGTATATAAAGTAGTTAAAACCATTTTTCTCCAGAATAATCACTTAAACTTTTCTTACTCGAATACATTGTGCTGATTACACTTTGAAGAATTTTTACATAGTTGTACTTTTACCTCCTCTATCAATGATTATGTTAAGATGGTGTAAAATAATAACAATTAAAATAACAACTGTACAGCCTAATCCATTGTTCTTGTGATAAATAACAACACGTTGAAGGTGAACATTTGATTTCTTTAACTTTATGTCACAGTGTTGATTCAGCCTCTGTGGTAATTCTTGTTCTATTCTTCTATTATTCTTCTTCTATTGTTTCTTCATCATTTGGTTCCATATCAGACTGAAAACTTGTTTTTCCTTCTGCAAAGTCTTTAGTGTGTCCATATTTTCAGTGTGGTGAGGTGGAGGCACCCAGAGCCTCCAACAGATGGCGCTAATCTCTCTCTCCTCATCAGGAGTTGGGTGATAATTCAACAGTTATGTCATTAGGTGTACCGCTACCTCAGCGAGGAAAGCTGTCATCAGCGTGGTGTTCACTGCTGCAGACCTGTCCTCTGCATCGTTACCCCCCCCCCCCCCCCCCCCCCCCC
>JBBMOE010000003.1:6116751-6303222 GCA_037975065.1 Chaetodon trifasciatus
CATCGTTACCCCCCCCCCCCCCCCCCCCCCCCCACACACACACGTTGGCAGCCTGGTGTTCTCTGACACCAAAATGATTTCATTTGCATCTTTCAGAGTGTCTATGGAAAGAGTTTATTAGCCAGTTGTCACTTTGCTCGCAGCTTCTTCCGCGCAGGCTGACAAAAAACTCTTCCATGCCTCCAAGATGCACCTGAATAGGTGAGGCGCGCATCCGCGCAGGGGAGGCTTCACCCGAAACTCTAAGAGCGCGTCTTTCTCTCCGGGTGTCCACTCCTTTTTGGGCAGATTACCCTCCGATGCAATTAACCCAGGAAGACGACTCAGTCAAGGGGGACTCAACGCCGACCACCGCAGCTCTCCAGTCCGACGGCAGCGCCGGATCTCCGGCCAAAATGTGCAGTGAATGTTACGTGAATCAGACGTTTGTGAACGACGATGGGACCGTGAACGACCACAAGCCACGGTAAGAGAGGCACGCAGCAGCGGCAGGAGCAAGTAAGGCAAAGTTTAGGTTTCAGACGTGGAGGTTATGATGAATAACTTTTGATTATCGCTGCTCACATTTCTCAGTCATCACATCCACAGTCACTGATGATGAGGGATTTGTTTTGAATAAAATCTGTGACATTTTTGAATTGGTGACTATTTTGTTTTGTGTATGCTGTGCGTAAACCAGCTGAGCTCCATCCATCCACTGTCCACCTGTCAGCACTGATGTGTGTTCACCTGCTCACCAGCCAGCTGTCAGCTTTCACCCTCACAGCCTGGATGTTATCTGCATCACTAGAACTGATGATAAACACGTTGAATAATGTTAGAATGAACTGCACGGTGCGTCTGTGTGTCCTCTTTGGAGCATCCGTGTAAGTATTTGACAAAAAATGTGTTTAAAAAGATGTGTTGACGCACGAGCTCGACGATCAATGAAACTTCTCACTTTCTGTGTTTTGTTCTCTGCTCTGCTGTGCTCTTTGTGTTTTGTTTGGTTAAGTTAGTTGGATGGATTTCAGACAAACCACATGGGAAATATACCCTTCATCTATTATGCAATAAGTTTGACAAGCTTAATGGAGGAGTACAGCAAACAGACAGAAACAGGGATGGACAGAGCGGGCTGAGAGGTTTAAGTCTGCTCTCACAGAGCTGCTTCTTCAGCCATCTGTTTGCAAGAGGCTGAAAAACAGCAGCCGCCTTCAGTCAAGAGGGTTTCACACCAAACCACTTACACTTCATTTGAATCGTGAAATGCATCTCTTACGTCTGCCTGCAATGACTAATTTTAAAGGAAGGATGTTGTGTTAACCAGGGAGATAATGTGCTAAAACTTCCAGTATGTGATGCTTTTAATCTCTGAGAAACACCCAGACATGCAGTGTGATACCAGAACTGTGTAAAAAAAAATCAAAATTTGGGGTTTTAATTCATCTCATTCTTGTAAGTAACTGACATCAGTTCATCACCATCTACCCTGTTTCAAACATAACATCCCTGTTCTGTACTCCACCTTTGCACACCACTCAGGCTCCCGGGCTGCAATTGAATAAGGCGTGAACAGGGAGAGGTCACTCAGCGTCTGCAGGCTGATGGCAGAAACTGTGCTCTTCATCCAGCTAGCCAGATGTTTATGTCCTTTTACGTTTTATGATTTGATACCAAGGTGAATCTGTGATTATTGGATTGGATTACTGACGTCTGCCTCAAGATGAGTGATGGCAGGAGTTGAAAACAGAAATTCTGTGATGCTCCATACGAGCCAGCAGGAATCAAAAGAAAGAATCAAAAGTACTCATTCTGCAAAAAAAAGAAAAATGTCTGCTGTGACTGAAAATATTATTGATTACATTGTTAGATTGTTAATACTGGTGCAACATTGTGTAAGCAGCATTTTATTGCTGTAGCTGGTTAAGGTGGAGCTACTACAGTTAGATATATAAGGCTCACACACAAGATGACGTGATTAAGAAGGCAGGTTAGAAGAAAAACAAAGTTCAGCTGCACAAATTAGTACAAATTTTTTACTTAAGTGAATATACTCAATTGCTTTTCACCACTGGTTGAAACCTTCACACCAAAAACAATTGGTGGGGGTTGGCACTGACTTTAAATCTGCTCTGAACCCTCTATTTCTGGCAGCTGGAACAGATTTGTTTTTCCATATTAGAGAAATATCAGCATGCACACAGTGTTCGTCTAAAAAACTAATTATATTTTTCTATTAATAAAGTTAATCCCATAAAATGAAGTTGTGGACTGTCGTCTAACTGTACGTCAGCACATCTAAACTTCACCCGAATGCATGTGAATCTCTGCTTCTGCTCTTTGTGCTGAGATGACAGAGGGATGCTTGCAGCCACAGCAGCTTCGTTTTCGGCCTGCGTCTGCAGGGTGGGACGGCAGTTAGTGTGCATGTTGTCTGGCTTTATTGTCTGTGTGATCTCAGGATGCTGTTTGAACAGCTCATCGTACAGAACGAACTGCAAACACACACAAGAGAAAGAGGCTGATTACATGTGAACGCCGAAGCTCAGAGTGGAGATTTGGACTGAGATACTCTCTATCACTCAGTTTGTGACCGAGTCTTTTTTCTCTCCTCTCTGCATTCCTGTATCAGTCCACCACCTGCACTTTTCCATCCCATGTGTCCTTTCCTTGCTTCCTCTCCTCTCCTGCTCCTTGTTCCTTTTCGACACTGCCCGTCCTTCCAGCACTCTTCTTCTCCCTTCATTCCCCTTTATTGTTCTCCTCTCCCTCCTCCAGCTCCTCTCCAGCGCCACTCCAGACCAACACCAACAGCAGCGGGGTTATCTTAGACATATCCACTCTTAAGATGGAGCAGCAGGAGAGCGAGGTTCCTCCGCTGCCGCCACGCTTCCGCTTCAGAGACCTGCTGCTCGGGGACCAGAGCTTCCAGAACGATGACAGGTAGGCAGCAGCGTGAGGGAACAGGAAGTAGTTTGAGCAGATTGTTTTTTGGTGATGGCCAAAAGTGGAAAAAACTGAGCGAAACCAGATTTTGACCATCAGATAAAGACAACACTACTACTTTAAAGCTGAATGTCGATAAACTTCTCTGCTCGCTTGCTAACTAGTTGCATGCACTCCCAACATGTGGTGTCCAGGTGTTACAGCTAACTCAAATAGTGGATATAGTTTTTTATTAAAGTCATAATTTGCATTTTTTGTTTTCACTATCTTCTGCCAACTATGGACCAAAAGGATTAATGGAGCTAAAGAAGCAGATTCATTGATAATGAAAATGATGGCAGGTTGCAAAAACACTTCACGAAAAATGATTTGTAACTTCGAATGGAAACAGGCAACTTTTCAACCCCCATCCAGCGTTTCCAAGTGGTTTCACTGCTGGCGGCGCTGTTGTAAACACAAGCGGGTGGCTTTATGTTTCCATCAGAGCTGCAGCTGCCGAACACACAGGACCCACAGCATTTGCTTCCAAATTTCCATGAAGAAACGATCGGCACCACTTTGGAAACGAGAGAGAAGAAAGAAGCACGTTCACTGAAGAGGTTAAATGAAATTGTCAGAATGTTATCTGGAGTGATAACATAGTTTGATTAGTGCTTCTTGGAAACAAGTAACAACAACAGGTGTTGGTGTCAGGGTGGAGGGGAGAGTAGAAGAAAGCGGGAGAAAAAGCTTGAGTTCATTCATTCAGTTAGTCCATAATGGAGACATGAAAGCAGACAGAAACGGTGCGAATCGACTGGATCGCCAGTCAGCCTTCATTTCCCCTGGAGCGCAGAAAAGACAGAGAAAGGGAGGCTTATCGGGAACCAAGCTAATGATGTCATTATTCCACAGCCATTACACTGAGCAACATTTACTTCATAATGATAAGTTAAAGCAAAAAATGTCTATTGCCAGTTTAAAATGACTGAATAAATAAAATATTGCTACAAGGAAGGAACATATTAGGCTCTAAGCAAATTAGTCTGGCAGCCTAGTATTTATCAGCCAAACTTCTTTACTTGTCCATTATGTTCATCCTGATGGATTTCAAGTTATTCTCCATTTTTTTGATGCTCTTTGTCTGCATCTGCCATATATCCCTAGTTCCTCTTTCATATGTAAAAAACACTTTTATTTTGGCCAGCGGCTCAGATTATTAGTCCCCATCACAGCTGTGTTGCAGCTGATTGCCAGACCTCTTTTTTTGCATTCTCCTAAATGGCATTCAAACGCCACTTGACACACCTTTGCGGCAGTGTTTGCACTTGTTTTGAAGTTACATCACAGTTGCTGTGCCTGAAGTGTTTACCTTGTCTACCCCCCACAGTCTGAGCATACGCAAGAACAGTCACAAGTGCGGTCTGAAGGGGGCTCTGACCCCGTCGGTGAGAGGTGGTTGTGCTTTGGATTTTTGAGGCGCTGTCCGTGGTGCTGAAAAGAAAATGTTTCTGGCTTTTGAGAAGAAGTAGGCCGTGTGTGTGCGTGTGCGTGTGTGTGTGTGCGTTTGATCCATTCTCCCAAGAATTTATGTGAAACTTAAAAGTGCACGACTTGAAACGTGTTTCTCAGCAACAAGACTGTGGCCTAATTCACAAGGAGAATTTTAAAATGAGATCTCACCGTCAGTCCCTCTGTTATCTGTCCTCCCCTCATCCACACTTTCTCCTCCTTTACCTGCTTGTGCTCTGCTGCAGCATCTGAGCTCGACAGATGAGATCAGTCGCAGCCTTTTTCGCCCCGAGATACAGAACAGTGCTACAGCAAGGATTAAGATAGACTCTGCTTCAAAAGTCTGAAACAAAGAGTCAGAAAATAACTTGAAGAACACGTCCCTTTCTCTGTTATTGCAGCGGGTTTATAGAGTTTATAGAGTTAAACAATCTGGAGCAGGGAGTTAGAAGCTCATATTTGTACTTCCTAAAGATATTTATTCAGCATATAATCTGGGGTTTGACCTCAGGAGCATGGTGATGAAATGTAATTTCAGATGTGATTACAGCAGCAGTCCTTCGAGACCGCAGTGCTGTTTGTAATATTTGACAAATCCATTTGATGAGCAAAAAACAACAAGCTCTGCCAACGCTTTCAGTCAAGGGCGACCTTTCCCCAGCTGTCCTTGCAGCAACCGCTCGATTAAGCTGTCCACGTTTTCTGCTCCTGTTTAGTCAGTTAGTATCATTTTTCCTGTTGTTTCCCTGCGAACGAGCCCGTCCTCTGTCCCCGGCAGATAGTGCCGTCAGAGGTGAGTGATGGGAGGCGAGATTTTCAGTGGTCATCCTCCAGGCTGGTGTTCAGCAGCTGTCTGTGAACTCCCAAATGTCAGTGGTCACATCTGCCTGGGGACCATCAATCACTGAAAAGGTTGCTTTCTCAAAGGCAGGCGTGCATGAGAAGACAAGCGCGTACGATGCACAGTATTGTCAAACTATCAGCCTTATTTGTGCTGCCTCTCTTCTTTCTTCTTTCGTCTGTTTGTCTGACTTCTGTCTTTTTCAATTTACAGTGTTTATCAGATTTTTTTCCATTTTAAATGTCGTCATTATTCCCACATGAGTGACCCCCTTCTGAGGTAAACTTTGTGACATATACATGAAATGCACGAGTGTATATGTCACTTGTGTTAGCGTCTTCTTGTGGAACTTGGAAAGCCGCAGTGAGTGGCTTTACAGTGACAGTGTGGGCGAAGGGGGTTCAAGTGGAGTGGCCTCTTCTGGTATTTTCAAAAGCACTGAGTCACGGAGGAGGTCATCTATAAATTACTACTTCAGACTCTTCAAATTAAGAGAAGACAAAAAGGCGGGAGGAGGGATGCAGAAGAGAGAGAGCAGAGCAGAAAGCATCCAGCGTTCTGTTGATGTGGCAGTCGTCTGTCACTGATGATGCCCGAACCTCCACATCAGCAGAGCAGAGAGAGCCTCCCCGCCTCGTGCTGCTTTGTCCTGACAGAAGAGCAAAGCGGGGAGGCAGACGGCGCATGCTTTTGGGCTTTGTTGGCTGTAAGTCATGAGGGCTTCATTCAAAAGCCTTCAAAGACACTCCAGATAGTGACATGCTGCAGCTGATTATGCCACCTGCGAAAAAAAGGAGACAAATCAGTGTTTGTCTGCGGCTCCAGCGTGTCACACTGAATGTTTACAGCTTTGTCAGGGGCTGCAGTGCTGCTGGAGAGAAACATGCATCAGTGAGGGTTATTCCAGTCATGGCAACGTTGCTGTGGCAACAGGCCCGCGCACGAGAGAGAGAAAGAGAGAGAGATTGTATACATTTCTAAAAATACTCCAAGAAGCACTTCATTCCTCCAAATAAATGAGTAATCATACACTGCTTTGTCTGATCTTTTTTAGATTCTTGCCCTTTATTTATTTAATTTTTTTGGCCACCAAAGCTCAAAAAGAACTACTTTTCCGACAAATAGTACTGCGTTGTTTTAGAGCTGCGGGGAGGCGCGCTGGTCAAGAGGCTTTTACACTGTAGGGATTAAGACTGACTGCACGACGCAGCCACAGGTGTTAATGCACAATGGATCCGAATATCGTCTTCCCAACCTGGCTCAATGCGACCGTGGGCACTTGGAGGTCGGACCCGTTTGGTGATGCCGGGCAGAGGTAGGGCCGCGCGGGGCAGAGAGCGCTCCTCTGCAGTGCGCATGGTGTCCAGGTGTCAGCGGAGGCTAGCTGCATGCGATGAATGGGAAGAGAGGGTAGCACCTTGTGGGACGTTTTTATTTTTATTTGTTATTTTTCAGCTGAGGCAAATTGCAGTCGTGCAGGTGAGCGACGGAGGAGGCGAGCAACGTGCGCTCCCTCTCAGCAATTTGATAAGCGCGCCCAAAAACTGCTGAGATGCACAGAAACGCCTGCGCCCTAATGTATTTATTGTTTGAAGACCGTGGAAGTCGAAAAGGCTGTGATGTGAGGCAGAGCTCATCTAACGCTCTTCATCATCCATTCGTTATTTTCTGTTTGATCTTTTTGTGCAGCCAATATTTCAAAAGCCAAGAACAGCGACTTTTTGGTAGTTTTTGCTTAAGAAGTGACTTAAATGGATTTTTTTAAACCGGCGAGTTGACGATAACTTTTCTATTCATCAAGATATTCTGTTTATTATCACATAAGGCAAAGAATACCCGGATACTTTAGAGCCACAGCCAGGGAGTCATTGCCGATTACTTTTCTACCAAGTGATTAATCGATATTTCAGCTCCAGTATGAAGTGTTTTAATACCAGGGCTGCAATTAACGATTATTTTCATTATCACTTCATGTGCCAAGTCAATTTATTGTTAAAGTTTGGTCCATGAAATGCCAGAGAATGGTAAAAAAAAAAAAATCAAAAAAAAATCAAAAGATATTCAGTTCACTTTCACACCAGACAAAGAAAACCAGAAGAATATTCATATTTTAGAGCCACAGCTGGTGAAATTTTAGCATTTCATTGCTTGTTTTGTCTCACCAACAGCCTAAAACTCAAATATGTATTAAGTTTACTGCCACAAAAAGCAAAGAACAGCAGCCAAAAGCTCGAGCTGCTGGAAGTTGGTCACAACAGGTTTCTTCTGGTGGCTGATCAACACCTTCGGGTGAATTGATTTGATGAAAGCAGGCCTGTTTCAGAGCTGATTGAAACTTGCCGAACTTGCTGAGCCCCAATCAGTCGTTTTAAAGGATCAGATTTCTCCCAGAGCTGCACGTCTTATTGCCTGAAACTCAGATGTGACACCGCAGTATGACTAATGTCAGACCACTTCAGCTTGTAATTGTGTGCTCAACAGGAGCTGATTATGGGTCATTACTTGCACCATTACGTGTGTGTGTGGGTGGGTGGGTGGGCGTGTGGGTGTGTGGAGGGGTGAGGCACAGTCAGATAGACAGGGAGCAATCTGGAGGACCCTCATATGTGACAGCAAATTCTCATTTGCCTCAGAAGCCCATCTCTGCCCTGCTGCTGGCCAGATGTGACAGCTGTTCGCAGATCTCATTGCAGAAGATTCCTCTTTTCATTGTTCCACCTCTGAAAGGTTTTCTCCACTCTGCGGTGCAGTTTCATCTTTGTGCAGACCTGAAATAGCTGTTGCAGAGCACGCCGAAGGGATGTCGGTGCATCCAGCAGCCCACACTGTCTTTTCCTTCCCACTGTGAACCTTTCAGCCACGAGGCAAAATTTGGGATGACTGCAGCAGCACCGCCTGACAAGCTTTCAACCTTCCTCGAACTCTTCTATCTCATCTCTCTGGCTTGCACTCTGTCTTTTCATTTTTCCCCGTCTGCACTCTCTTCTGTGAGGATTATGCATTAACAGTGTAAACTGTGTGTTGCCAAGTTACCTACAGTATGAGTCGTGCTTATTCTCTCTGACTCTCTCTGTGCTTTGTCTTTGAAATTCACATCCAACATGTACTATTGTTTCACAGCTAATAGAAATTGCTTTTTTTCACAATTTGCAAGAGGATTTTTTTTCTTACTCACAAGGCAGATACTCCTGATGGCAGTGGTGGACATAAGAAGGGCATCAGCTGCATGCTGGGGGCATCAGTGGACAGAAAGTCATGATGCATTTATGGCGAAACAGTCCCAGGCTGTGCTTAAGATTAAAATTGTTTTATTATGTGACTCAGATTTGAAGTATGACTGCAACACCTCCGTAATAAAAACACACAAGGAACCACCATCTATCTAACCATTTAGAGGCACAAAGAGGTGATCTTAATTTTCTAGCATTTATGGCTCCACAGAGGGAACTGCATGGTGATTTCTCGATTGTGAGGGCACCCATTAGTGCACTGTGTCCCAGCTTCTCATGTTTTATCTACCATAGGGGCATCTGAGAGGTCAATAACTATAGTTTTTTTTCCAGCATGGGGGCAGTGATCGCCCCCCCGATGATGTTTTTTAATGAAAACCTATTTTTTTCTTTATTCTTTATTCCAACAGTAGTTTGCAGTCACAGTTTATCCTGAAATGGCATGAAAGCAAAACGTGGGGGGGCAAATTTATATTTTGAAGGAGCAATTTTAAAATGAAAAGTCAAACTTTAAATCCAAACCGGAAAATAAGAAAGCTTGAATTGAAATTTGTAACTGGAAGAGGAAAATTAAGACATATGTAAGAATGTTTTAAGAGAAAATGAATTAGCAGCTCTGTCTTTTCAAACTGTATGTAAATGAGGGGTGTCGTCTTATATTTAATTTCCTTTTTGTTTCATTTAATTTTCGCTGATTATCTTGGGTACTATAATAATATATACTATTTTCTCTTTTAATTTTCCATTTTGCCT
Organism: Chaetodon trifasciatus; assembly: GCA_037975065.1. NCBI lineage: Eukaryota > Metazoa > Chordata > Actinopteri > Chaetodontiformes > Chaetodontidae > Chaetodon > Chaetodon trifasciatus. The sequence continues at coordinate 6,125,995 of JBBMOE010000003.1, forward strand.
TTTAATTTTAATTCTTACGGATTCTTCTAATGATCTCCCGTACTGTGACAGCTGCTCTGTGGCTCCTTTTGGATTGAGCTGCATCTCTTAGAGTAACCCTCTCTTGTAATTTGGAACAAAATCAGAGACAGATAATTACCAAACCCTCCTCGGGCATATGATTAGAAAAACAACATAATGAATATTCATGCTGTGTGAAATTACATACTTTAAAAACGGCTTTGCAAAACATCTGCGTGGCTCCTGTGTTTGTGCTGCCGATCCTCATGTGACAGTTGCTCTCCTCTCCTCCCTGATAGGGTGCAGGTAGAGTTTTACGTGAATGAAAACACCTTCAAGGAGCGGCTGAAGCTTTTCTTCATCAAAAACCAAAGATCAAGTAAGTGGACGGTGCGGTCCATCTTCTCACGTCCTTCAATTGGCAGAAATGAGAGGATCCATTAAAGGACAACACAATAACAACAACACCCACAGATTCATGCCTAATGAGACCCAGATGCATATAGAAAAATGTGACAGCACTGGAAACCCCACAAGTTTCTTGTTTAGCAACCATAGAGGTAAAGGGAATTACCACTGTGCTGCACATACTGTAAATCTACACACACATAAGCACACTTACACACTGCTCATGTTTGTTGCAGTGTTATAGTATATATAGTGTTATAGATTCCCTCTCTTGCCTTTAGGTCTTAGGATTCGTGTGTTCAACTTCTGCCTGAAGCTGCTCACCTGTCTGCTGTACATCATTCGAGTGGCGACAGACAACCCTGGTCAGGGCGCCGGGGCCAATCACAGCGCAGGACAGCAAAATGCTCCCAGTGGCAACAACAAATGGTTTGTTCTCACTGAGCATCGTCACATGGAAGTGCCTTTACTTCAGTAAAAGTACTAATACTACACTGGACAAGTAAAAGTTCTGAAGTGAACTTTGAAGTATTAGAAGTACTGTTGTACTTGGTGGAGGTGCAGCTAATTGTTAACTATCTTGTATAGAACTTCATGATCATAATTATTGATTACTGATTATGAGTGATATGATTAATGATTATTATCATTATGGATTAATCTGCTGATTATTTCCTGTATAATCAGTTGATTGGCTCGTTTATAAAAAATCAGAAAATGGATGAAAATATGCCGTCACAGTCATTCAGAGACCCAAGTGACGCCTTCACGATAATTGATTTTGCATGAAAAAAGACAAATTACTGTGAAAGCAGTTGCTAATTAATTTTCTATTGATTGACTAATTGTTTCAGCTGTATTTTTTAGGTTTTCCTGTGAAAAAATATTAATTTGTTGAGCAACTAATCAATAAAGCCGTCAAATAATCATGATGAAGTAAAAAGTGCAATATTACTAATAATGAAAAGAAATGAAAATACTACATTTACCTCAAATTTGTACTTAAGTCCTTACAGTCCTTGAGTAAAAGAAGTTACTTACATTCCACCCAGATCAATGCACAAAGAACATTGACAACAATAGAAAACCAACCAACAGAACAAATGTTAGATTATTAAAAGGAAAAAAGAGTAGAAATACAGCATTCAAACAAAGGCAGCAAAATGCCTACTAACAGGTCTTTTCACTGTTTTGCTCTGAGAAATTACACAACCATCAGGCATCAATACCTTTAAATAAATACATATCTTTGACTGGTTCTGCAAAAAGCAATGAAGTTTTTTTCTGTATTGAACTTAAAAACATGAGAAGACGGTCTTCATTAAAAACTAATTTGAGACAGGCGGGCGAGCATGAAGATTTACGACACTGATGGATTCACTGGCGAGTGTAAAATCTAATAAAAAGCTCCGCTTAAAATGCAAATAACCTGCGCACTTGCATTAATTTTTCATTCTGTATCGTTTTGCTCTCTTTTCCTCGCCGTCATCTACTCTGCAGTGTTGACTGCCAGTGGAACGGATCAGTGCAGGACAGAGAAATTAACTGGTAAGCAGAAGAACAAGTGATTTCTGTTAAGATGGTCAGATAAGTGGGAAATTATTATGTAGCCTGTAGTAAGAGCATTATTCTGTGTGTGCTCTTTCAGCTCGTTTCCTGCACTCACCTTATTAACCTGGCATGATATCAGTGTTTTTATTATGAGATCAATGTTGGGCATTGTTAATTGGACAGATTGTCATATCTATATCTCTATTAATACACTAAATCTAAAGAGATAGTATCTGACAGCCTGGTCATCCACAAGTCTTATTTTTACTGTATTTATCTCACTGATGGCGTAAAAACAGATAACGATGCTTTCCGTCTTGGATGAAAAGGATTTTTATTGTTAATTGCTGTTGTGTGCTCCGTCTGACAGGGAGTTGATCTTCTGGGTGGATAGAAAGGTTCCTGTCTGGGCCATTCAAGTGAGTCACAACAAAATATATACAGAGATTTAAATAAGCAAAGTTTTATGAGCTAAAACACCGATGCTTGACCACCTAAACAAATGTGAAACCACCGAACTCCTGGGTTTATGTGTTTATTATTTCCTGTTTTGGTTTGCACAGGTGATTGTGGCCATCATTAGTTTCCTGGAGACTATGTTGCTGATGTATCTGAGCTACAAGGTAAGACACACACACACACACACCCACAAAGTACATACAGACAGACTTCAAGCACATCAATATGATTACAGAATTCAGTCTGTACAATTAGTTACTTACAGTCTGCGAGATTGACAGTACATAAGTGGCGTAATTAGCCCAAGTCATTTGTCACAGCTACATTAAGGATAGACGGTAATTACAGGATCTGGTTGAGGTGAAGGATTAAGTGGTCGTGGAAAGTGACAGACTACAATTAAGGAATGTATCTGTGCAGTGACTCACTGTCTATTGTGTGCTTACAGGTAAAACTGTTAAAAGCGTCTGTGCATGTTTTTGATTTTAGGGGAACATTTGGGAGCAGATCTTCCAGGTGTCTTATCTTCTGGAGATGATCAACACGGTTCCCTTCATCATTACGGTAAAACTATTACCATGAAATACACATTAGTTTAACTCTTCCACTAGTAAGCTACAAGTTTACTTGGTTTTTTACATATTTTTTTTGCAATCTTAGCCTTCAAGCATAGAGGCCATAAGAATTATTGAGTCAGACTTACCTTAATGGACACAGAAAAGGGAATTATACACTTTGAGATAGCTAGAAACCACAGACTCTGCATCTCTCTCCATCGCAGTTGTCATAGCAGGTGTTTTTTTACAGGTGAAACATCGAAGCCACAGCACATATTTCTCATTCGTGTAGCAGTTTTAGCCATGCCAGCACTGTGGCTGCTGGCAGTCTACCATTGTGGTCCAGACTGTCACAACAACTACTGGATGGATTGCCATAAAATTCTGCAAATTTCCATTTAATCCAATACTTTGGTTTATGACCAAATACCTGCAAAGATGTTGACATTCCCACCAGCCTCAGCTTTTCTGTATGTTAAGTGCTGGTTAGCGAATAATAACATGCTACCATGCTGAAGGTAAACATGCTAAACATTTTACCTGCTAACCAGCATGTTAGCATTGCCAATGTGAGCATGTCACAGTAGCACGTAGCTCAAAGCTGTTCCTCCATCTCAGATTCATTAGCTTAGCTGTAGACTCTGATTGCAGCCATATAAGTGTTGTAAGTCAGAGCGTAGGCATAGAGCGTATAGCATTGCCCATTGGTGTGCAGTTTTTAATGTGTGATGGAAGTGGTTGAAGAAACTCTGAAATGTCATCCATTAATGAATTTAAATGTGCCACTCTCGCCTCAGATTTTCTGGCCCTCAATAAGGAACATCTTCATCCCCGTGTTTCTCAACTGCTGGCTGGCAAAGTGTGCTTTGGAGAACATGATTGTGAGTCAACAAAGGCATTAACTTAATTGTATTTGGTAATGACTTCTTTGTAATCAACATTTTAATGACTTTGTTTAGGCAAGACGCTCTGAGTCACACTATGCTCGGTCATCAGACAGCCAGTCTATCGCAGCCATTACATTTCGATGCACTGATTTGTACAAGCCTTCATGTTCACAATAATTTGTACTGTACTGCAACAACAGATCTTTCTGCAGCTTTGGTTCTGCTCTGAGTGTATACACCCTGGAGGGCTTCCACTGAGAGATAATTTGCAAACGTGTCTGCATTTTATCATGTTGTTCTGTATTTCATAGTGCTGCAGCAGGGAGCATCCAAGAGCAGAACCATAATGTCATCTTCATTTGCAATGAATAGCTAAACTAATGGTGTGAGTGATTCCTGACAGAACTGACACGAAAGATGAGAAAACATTTCATAGATGCAAGTCTACTATATATGAGTAGAGTTGAGTTTTTAGCTTCAAATGTTAAAGCATGCTATTGTTATTGGGTAGAACGATGTCCACAGAGCGATCCAGAGGACCAACTCAGCCATGTTCAACCAGGTCCTCATTCTCATCTGCACCCTGCTCTGCCTGGTCTTCACTGGGTGAGGCTACTTCCTCCTGCTTCTTTTTTTGGCTCTTTGAAAGGTCCTTCTGCCATCCTTTAGTGTGAATGACTGATTTAACTGATGTGTGTGTATATATGTATATTCCCAATCATGATACTATCACCTGTTACCAGTGAACCTGTTTACCTGTGGAATGTTCCAAACAGGTGAAAAATTGTGACATGTTTCTACAGGCAAACAATAATTGTGATATAATGAATAGATATTTATTTGGGTTTGAAAAGAGCAGCTCTTTAAAGGGAATTGCTATGGAAATGAATTATAAACCCAATGCAACAAAATGAAATTACTGTTATAACAGTCTCAGGACTTTGTCTCTATTTTCCCTGTGATTGGTTCTGAAATACATGTTTCTTTGCAGGAAGAAAGAAACATTAAGTAAATAATGGCCTTGTAAATGAAAATAGGGAATAGACGAGCCATTTGTGTAATCCAAAAAGAGGAAAACAGTGCAGTTGAGAGTATAATTGTCAAGCAAAATAAAAACAATCGTAAAAACAAATCCAGTTTTATTATCAAGCGCTTGTAGATAAAGCTTTTAATTTGCTTTTGCAATGAATGTGAACTGTGCAAATAAATCTCATTTATTGACTATATTACTTTTGGCTCATCAGCCTTTTACTGCTTTATGTAGCCGAGTTCATAGGGAATAGTTCATGGTCGTCATAACTGTTTCTCTAACCCGTCCCACACAGCACATGTGGAATCCAGCACCTGGAACGAGCAGGCAAAAATCTCTCCCTGTTCAATTCCTTTTACTTCTGCATCGTCACCTTCTCCACCGTGGGCTTTGGAGACGTCACGCCCCGCATATGGCCCTCGCAGCTGCTGGTGGTCATCATGATCTGTGTGGCCCTGGTGGTGCTGCCTCTGCAGGTAGGAAGATGTTGGAACGATCTTTGCTAACTTCTGATTGTGTGAGCTGTAGTTCCACTCTTCTCTTTGTGTGTCAGTTTGAGGAGCTGATGTACCTATGGATGGAGAGACAGAAGTCTGGAGGGAATTACAGCCGCCACAGAGCACAGACAGAGAAACATGTTGTGCTTTGTGTCAGCGCACTGAAGATAGACCTGCTCATGGATTTTCTTAATGAATTCTACGCCCATCCCAGACTGCAGGTACCAAACAACACAAGATAAGCATTTTTATATTGTGGGGTAAACATACAGTAGAGGATGTGATAATAATCTGCATTCCAGTAGATTGCAGTAGACACTAAAGTGATTCTTGTGTGATCTTGAAGGATTACTATGTGGTGATCCTGTGCCCAACTGAAATGGACATCCAGGTGCGGAGAGTGCTGCAGATCCCTCTGTGGTCTCAAAGGGTCATATATCTGCAAGGGTCTGTTCTCAAAGACCAGGACCTGCTAAGAGCCAAGTAAGTGGCCAATACTGAAACCTCTGAGTGTGTATGATGTTTCCATTAAGCACTGAGTACTACAAATTCAGCAAATTCAGGGTGAAATTGATATGAGACCCAACAAAATATATATATATATATACAAATATATTGCTATGCACACACTGGCAGGTACATGCACATGTAGATAGATTTAATTAAAAAAAAACTAATACTGTAAAAGGAGGAAAAGAGGGGAAAAGAAAATAGTAATAATGAGAAAAGAAAAATATAGAATAAAAATGATAATAAAAACAGGAAAGCAAATTGAATTTAAGGTCATGGGGTTATGTCTTCCTTCACATTTGACTCTTTGTGTATAGTTAAACTGAAGAGACAGTTTTTGCAGGACAGGGAACCAAATCTGATCAAGGCTAGCAACTGTTCCTCACTTCTTTGCTAACCTCAAAAAATACGATACATCCTGAGTCCAGCAAGTGCTAGAGGGGGAGATATATCAGACATCTTGCAATAAAGGAGAGCAATAAGATAGAAGTTATGGTCAGAGCTGTTGCCTCAGGGAGGACCCTAAAGAGAGCAGTGATGGTAAAAATATGGATGTGATTCAAAAACAGAATTCCAATACAGAGTTACTGAAGGACAGGACCAGAACAGAACATATGGTAAAAGACCACCAGGCCCCAACATACGTACAGCCAGGCAAGGTAAGAGTAAGACGTGACCAGCACTCAGAACAGTTATCCAAGGAAGTAACAAGAGGGGAAACATTTGTCAGGGATGCAAACTCCGAAATAGGTAATCTCATGCAAAGAGATCTTGAATGGTATGTATAAAAGGAGATCATCTGCATATAATGAGACTTTCTGGTCAGTTCCACTTCTGGTAATGTAAGTTTTGGTTTTGTTCTTCAGGAATATAGGCAAAAGTTCAATAGCTACCACAAACAGTAACACTGAACATGGGCATCTCTCCCTTGTGCTACAAGAGGGAAATATTTAGAGCAGTTATTAATGTGGGGCTTGCAAGCATGTGCTGTAGCTTAACAAAGTTTTATCCAAGTTGATAAGTTTTTTTTCTTCTAAATTTGCAAATTTGAAATCTTAAAGCCTGCTCGACTCAATCAAATTTTTTTTTTCGGTTTTGCACTGAAATTCTGTGAATTAATCATTAATTATATGTTATAGGCTCAGCTGTTGTACCGTTGTACCATTACCCTGGCAGGGAAGTGTCCATTGACATCACAGTATGGTCAGAGTTATTTATGAATAAGATGATGTATCCTATTGATTTTTGACCTCCAGCACCACCAGCAGCAAGCAGCAGGCTGTAATTTGTGATTTTGAGGGAGTTTCAACGGCAGTCAGCAGATTGCGATTAAATTGGGTACAGACAGATCGTGTTCCCGCAGAATGATTTGCGATGTGACTTTTCTTTCCCACTCAAATCCAGCTGCTCTGGGAAATTACACTGATTTGTCTAATTGCTATAATTAAAGGTGAAACAAATCATCTAATTTTGATATCACCATTACCAGTAGGCCTCCTGGAAGGATGACAGATCTTAGTAATTGGCCTGCAAATTGTCTTCGTCATTTTTAGGGAGGATCAGGCGTGAGATTTATTTAATTGCATTATGATGATGTCCCTGATGCTACGTGAAAATAAAGACAACTTCAGATCAAATTATCTATAGTGGATGCTAACATTTTATATTTTGCATTTTATATCAGGTGCAAGTAATTGCTGCAAACAATCAGTGGGATATAAATCTTTATTATTCTTCCATTCCTTCGTGTCACACAGATATCTTCTCAGTCCTTTCTCTATTCTCTCATTACTTTCTCAGTAAATAGACTTGTCAGAGCTGTTGTCTTGCCTCATACTCATTTTTCAGGCTCAGCTGTTGGACCCCTTTCTCTAATGAAAGCAAACATCAGATCTGTCTCTGTCTCCCATTTTTCAGATAATTGTAAGTCATGAAAGTGTTATGAAGGAGACTACTAGGAAAGTGGCAACAGCATTTTTTTAGACTCGTGCAATTCAATGCTCTTTTTATGCAACAAGCACACTTTCAACATATGGCATTGGTAGTTTCTCTCATAAGGATATTGGCAATAGTATTTTTATGGGCAGTCGTATTTTTTATGTAAATTAGCATTTTCATAATCTGTCCATAATGCTCATATACATAATTCTTTTTTTTATTCTGTATCCTTTATACTATCTATCTTGACCCTTCTGTGCCACTGTTTATGCTGTTTTTGCTGTAAATACGTGCTGGCTGTAACGACTTAATTTCCCCGGCGTGGGATCTTATCTCACATGGAAAATTTTAACACTGATGAAAGGACAGAAAAACCTTCTGTCAATCTGCATGTCAAGTCAGGTTTATTTTCGTAGCCTTAATCACACGCATGCAAGTACTGAACAGAGATACAGCAAAGACTAATGGGTAAATCCAACTGATTTTACACATACAGGTCAGTTCATTTGCCACGATCCACACACTCTGTGGAAATAGTTGATATCGTATGTGGCTCTGGAGAATTCTGTAGTCTAGAGTGAAATACTAAAACATCAAAAAGCAAAGATAAAGATGCATGTCAAAAACACATAGTCCTGTGCAACAGTTGCACCACAAGATAAGGAAAACCTTACACCTTACACCAAACACCAAAGTATGATTTTGATGAAATAGTCTATAACTTCACTGTGTACATTTGGCAGGGTTCTGATAGAGCAATTAGAAGTAGAGGACTGGGTGTGTGTCGAGCTCACATCCTGCATCTGGCACCGTTTCAAATCCTCCCACACTTGTTTTGCATTCTCCTGGCTATGTTAATCATATGCAAAAACAGTTCCACACTCACAGCACATATACTGTGCAGAGCTTTTCAGCTTTCTCTTTGTGTGTTTGTCTATATATTCTGGAGGCAGTGTCAAATTAAAGTTTGAATCGTAAAGCTGTCATCTCCTCCAACTGGTCAGCAGTCATTTCGGTTGAGTTTTGATCGGCTGACTCTTTTGTGGCAGGGTTCCTCATTTTGTTCCCTGCTGTTAGCTTTTCATGTATTTTGACTTTGTTCTATTGTTTGTCAATTTGTCTTGGTGCTGCAGAATGGATGACGCAGAGGCTTGTTTCATTTTAAGTAGCCGTAACGAGGTGGATCGCATGGCAGCGGTAAGATAACAGCAGAGATTGAGCTCTCAGTCATCCATGTCAGTTATTAGCTGTCATTCATTTTGTTTACAGAAGTCATTAATGCTGTCAATCATGAAGACAATTGCTGATTAATTAAAAGAGATTAATTAGAGAATGACAGAGTGAAAATGCATCATCTTTGACTGTTTTCCCTCAGGACCATCAGACCATCCTGAGAGCCTGGGCAGTGAAGGATTTTGCTCCAAATTGTCCCCTTTATGTCCAGATACTCAAACCTGAAAATAAGTTTCATGTCAAATTTGCAGGTGAGAGTATCTAAACTGTTAGTGAATTTATTTACATTGTGGCTGAGAGTTATGCGTTCAGAAGAGCAGCTTAATGATGGATCACATGACCTCCTGTATGTGAAATCAGTCAGTTGGTGACAGTATATCAGTATTGTGTTTCCAGTTTGTTCCACTTCCCCAGATGGCCAAAAAATCAAGCAGGATTAAATATGAAGCTAGAGCTGGGAGTCAGTTTGGGTTTGTGTATCTTTTGGTCATTTGATTTTCATTTCAGAAACGGATATTAAAAACAAAAAAATGAGTGTTTATTTGATTTTAACGCTAAATAGAGCAGCAATGAGTGCACTGGTAAGTCTATTTTTTAAGTTTGGAGAGGGTTAGTCTAGCATAAAATAATATAAGATGATCTTAAGCTAAACTAATCAACTCTGAGATCCAGCTAGCTCCATACGTAACAGTCAGATAAGAGAGAGGTAGTGACCAGAAAGCAAATAAGCATATTTCCCCAAATGTTGAAGTAGTTTTTTCACTTATAAATCACCTGTCCAGCGTAACACATGATTTTATAACTTCTACTTCATGGACAACCCCTCTGATCTTTTACTACTTTTCAGATCATGTTGTGTGCGAGGAGGAGTTCAAGTACGCCATGTTGGCTCTGAACTGTGTGTGTCCTGCCACCTCCACTTTGGTCACGCTCCTTGTACACACCTCCCGTGGACGGTCAGTCATCTTGTATAGAAAGGAGCCTCCTCGGGCTCTTTGATTTCTCCTCAGTCTGATCGCAAAGTTCAAATTTGTTCCCATGTCTGCTGATGTATATATTCTGTGGCACTGGCACAGAAAGGTGAAAGACAAGCAAAGACAAAAGTCCCAGTTCGTTGTATAAAACGGCAGGAAGTCAAGCGAGTGCATTAAAGCAAAAAAATTGATTTTTTAGGATGTGTCCTCTGTAAAGTAGTGTGAAAAGCTCTGTGGTAGAAAATGATTTTTCACAGCATGCACACAAATCACTTTTAAAGTTGATGTCAGCGGCTGAGGGAAACCACATTAAAGGGGAATCAATGGGCTGCAGCACTTACTGTGTTCCTGACAACTCTTTTGAAAGTGAAGCTTTGTGTGTTTTTAGTCGACAAAGGCGCACAGGTTGTGTATGAAGGAGTTTGTGTATGCAATTTCCGTTTTTGTGCCTATTTACATTGCATGTGTGGGCGTCTTTGAGTGCACGCGATCAATTTAGAGACATCCAGCTCATCAAGGTGGGAAATAAGTTTAAAATGAATTAGGAGTTATTGATAATTATTCTCTAATCATGAGTAACAGTACGGAAGCCATAAAGCGTGAAATATGATTTCTAAGTCATCTTATGTAAATATTTATAAGTACTAAGAAACAAGTATGTAAACTGCTACCTTGGGGTTGTTTTGAACATCTCTCGTAGCCCATTAAATTCCGTCAAAGTGCTTGAGCAATGACTGCAATTACAGGAAGTCATTACATAGGGCAGAGCCAAGCAGATGGATCAAGCTGTCTGCTTTCAACAGAGAAAACTGTACTTTCTGATTGATCCTATATAGATGGTTTATCAAGATTTCATCTATATGAGCACATGTGATGATAAAAAATAGCGATCAGGTTTACTGACCCTCTGCGTTTGATCGTATTTTCCCCGACAGAGAAGGACAGCAGTCTCCGGAGCAGTGGCAGAGGATGTACGGGTGTTGCTCCGGCAACGAGGTCTACCACATCCGACTGTGTGACAGCAAGTTCTTTGGAGAGTATAACGGCAAAAGCTTCACATATGCGTCCTTTCATGCTCACAAGAAGTGAGTTGACATGTAAGCTAAAGCATCTCCTTCAGATGCTGACAAGTTGAACATATGCCACAAGGCAGATTCACAAGGGTTCTTGTATAATCAAGCACAGCATTAGTGTGCTGCTATTTTGTCTAATTCCAGTTTAATATGGGTTTTATATGGATAAATATATGCAAAAAGAAACTTTATTATTATTATTATTATTATTATTATTACACTGTAGATGGTTTCTACAAAATTAGAATTCAGTTCTTGCGTGTCCAAACTACGCTTCTGGTGTTATTTAAAGAAATAGCAGTTCAACATTTCACGCTTAATTGCCTTTTTGCTGAGACTTGAGAAGATTGATTCATTACACACAAAGCTACATGCACCAATCCTGTCAAAAACAGGAGGAAACAGCTAACCTTAGCCTGGCTCTGTCTAAATCTCCCAACCAGCACCTGTAGCACTCACTAATTAACATGCCTCTTAAGTTTAAAAACAGCAAGTTGTGTTTTTTTAGCGCAGTAACCATTTTGGAAAAACACTTTTGCTATCTGAGCAAGGGTAAGATCAATACCATTGCAATGCCTGTATGCTATATGCCACAAACAACAGCTAGTTAGCTTAGCTTAGCTTACTGTAAAGACTGGAAATGGGAAAATAGTTAGGCCGTCTAAGAAAATCTTTAAAAGCTAAATTTAAAAGCCCAAAAAACCACCAGCCACAATATTAGTCACTGTCATTATCGTAACATCAAAAAAAATGTTATCTATGAAAAATTAACATAGCTAACGTTAGCTATATGCTAGCTTTTCACTTACAGTACGAGTAACTTCAGTGTGCTTGCAGAGGTTAGAAGAGGAGTTTTTAAAGTGTATAAGGTATAAATATAAATGCAGTGAAGTAAAAAGTAGATTATTAACTCCTTTATTGAGCTTTAGGCGATGGACTAACCCTGGCTGTTTCCCCGTCTCCATTCTTTATGCTAAGCTAAACTAAGCTAACTCTAAGCAAGCCAATGAGTACTGATAAGATAGCCTATTACCCAAAATCTCACACAATTCCTTTAAGCCTCAAGTATCATTTCTTAGCTATGCAGTCAATGACAAGACATAGTATGCTAACAGCAGGTGTGTGACGTACAGGTACGGCGTGTGTCTGATCGGTATAAAGAGGGAAGACAACAAGAGCATTCTGCTGAACCCTGGCCCACGTCACATCATGGCTGCCACAGACACCTGCTACTACATCAACATCACCAAGGAAGAGAACTCAGCCTTCATCTTCAACCAGGAGGAGAGGAAGGGCCGCCCTGCCGGGGGGATCTATGACGGACCCTCACAGCTTCCTGTGCACAGCATCATTGCTAGCATGGGTGAGAGAGGATAGAGTGCCATAAACTGCTCTGTCTGGATTGACTGTAGAGACGCCGGTTCCTTTTATGTGATTTAAAGCTCAGGTGAATATATTTTACAGGCACTGTTGCCATGGATCTTCAGAATACCAGTCCACCCGACCCCTCAGGTGGTAAACTGGTCCCACCAACAGTAAATGGAACAGGGGGCCGCCGGCCCAGCATCGCTCCGGTTCAGGAGATCGCCGACTCCTCCTCAATTCTGCCATGTGACCTCCTCAGTGACCAATCAGAAGATGACTCCGTCTTCACAGATGAGAAAGGCCACTCGTCCACTGAGTAAGATTTCTGTTTTTATGTGTGTACATAAGCACCCAACTTAAATATTAGTCTGGTTGAAGTTAGATTTCTTGTGCTGAAAACAACATTTTGCAAAGTAAAACTTCAAATGTCGTTTGAGTCACTTTGAGCAGCAGTTACTTAATAGTCTCCTGGTATTGTGATTCAATCACATCTTGTACTCCTACTTCAGTACATTTAAGAGGAAAATATTGTGGTTTTACTCCACTACTTTTACTCAACAGCTATAGTTACTTGTTACCTTGCAGTTAAATATTTTACACACAGCTTAAGATCAGTTTATAAAACATGACTGCAGCAACATCTGTAACATCTTTATTAATGTATCTTAATTAAACATATAATCATATATCCTTCATAGAGAGCCATTTGTCTGCACAGTTACACTTTTAAGTGAATGTTATTGATAGTACACACATACTGAATACAGTCCTTTTGCATATAATGGAGTATTTATTTATTCTTTATACAGTTTAAAGTTACAGGGACAGTGCACATTAAAAGACATTCAACAGGCAGGTGTAATGACAGCCACAAAAGCCACATAAAATGCAGTAAAACAGGAACAGTAGACTGCACATAAAGCTGAGCACACTTCATGCAAAATCCAAATAAATACAAATCAAGCAAACAATCATACATTATCCAGTTGAGTCTTCTGACCTTCACAAATATCTGACCAAAGCACAGCAAAACATTTTCCTTACCTGTTAGCATTTTGTGAGTAATTTACCCAGTATGTAGTTGAACCTGAATGTGAATTTCCAAGGTAACATGAATAAATTAATGAGTTCTGCGTCATCTGATTGCCTCTAAATGTTCCCTTCACTTTCAAATGTCTAACTCTGGACACCAGCCTCACCCTTTTTTGTTAGAACAAGAATGAGAAAACCTGATTTTAACACTGTACGTGTCCATGAAATGTGTCATTCATGCTTTTTGGATTTGTTGGCAGGTATGTGAAAGGTTATCCCCCTAACTCTCCGTACATTGGGAGCTCGCCCACCTTGTGCCATCTGTTGGCTGAAAAAGCCCCGTTTTGCTGCCTACGACTCGACCAGGTGGGCAGTCGCTGTTCCTCCAACTTAGTCACTCAATTACTTACTGCCTCCATCACTCCTTCCATTCTCTCTCTGTCCTTCACAGCAAACCGAAAATACCTGTCCTTCACAGCAAACCTAAAATATCTGTTTTTTTTGCTCCCAACGCAGGGTTGCAGGCACAACAGCTTTGAGGATGCTAAGGCTTATGGTTTTAAAAACAAGCTCATCATCGTGTCTGCTGAGACTGCAGGCAACGGTCTCTATAACTTCATTGTGCCTCTCAGAGCTTATTACAGACCCAGGAAAGAGCTCAACCCCATTGTCTTGCTGCTGGATAACCCGTGAGTTCACCTTAACACACACACATAAACACACACGTCCTTCCTCTCCCTCCCCTTCACTCTGTCCTTCACCATGTCACGCTGGGAAGCATTATGTATGCTAAATGCTCACGTCACTTGCACTTAGGACAAGGCTGTGGAGGTGGCACTCCATTGTCGGGCTTGATGTTAGGTTACTGCCGCTGCTCGCGGTGACGGTGTGTTTTGAGCGACAAAGAAAATAAAAAAAACGCTGCACTCGGTAGCTCCAGACGGTAACCATAGCAACTTGCTTCGCCTTGAACCTGAATGATATATATTGCTACAAGGGGAGAAAAAGATGAAGAAAATTATTTCTTTGGAGAACACCAAGCAGGCTTTCATTGACAACCCTGATGTGTCCCTTTTCAGCCCCCACATGCGAGCTCTCAGGACTCTCATAGAAACGCGCACATAACAATAAACTCTCGCTCCGTGCAGCTCTCTCTCCCACCGTTCCTATCGCTGTTGCACACACACAAATACAAACACCCACACACTTGGATACGCAATTCAAGCACTTACGACAGCCTTGGGTCTCTAGTCAGCAGGACTGGGCAGATGCACAAAGCAATGTTCTGTCAGGGGTTCTGGTGCTGGTGGTGGCAGAAATAAAGCAAGTGAATGTCTCTGAGAGCGCTCAGCGGCAGACGGACCAACCCTCAGCCTAAAGACACACTGAGTGAGGACAGCAATCATCACTTTGTATTTACATTTACTGTGCATTGCAGGCGGCGTGTGTTTTTGAGCTGAATTTCAAATAACCAAATAGCAGAATAAAGAAAAGAAGAAGGACTACAATTCAAAAGACAGCCTCATTAACACCTTTTTTATTCATCCTCGAGGCTTTTCTCCAAGTTAGCGGCTAATTTAAATGTTTCTAGTCATCTCACTGTCTGCATCCATCCATGTTTTAAACAATCTAGTTCTTTTTTTCTTCATTTTGCAAAGCAATGTATTGTGTGGTTTTGAGTAAAAAGTGCAACAGAAAACCAAACTGAGTCATCATATGTTTCATGTAGGCCAGATAATCACTTTCTGGAGGCCATCTGCTGTTTTCCTATGGTCTACTACATGGCTGGAGCCATAGACAAGTAAGCCTGTCATACTGCTCTCCATTATAATTTTATTTTAAGTTACATTTATTTTCCCATTAAAATAGACTGAAGAGTGTTAAGTGGATGTGCAGTACGCTCCAGGTAAATTGCTGTTGTCGGCCTCATTGTTCTGTGCATTTCAGTCTGGACAGCCTGCTGCAGTGTGGCATTATCTACGCCGATAATTTGGTTGTTGTGGATAAAGAGAGCACAATGAGTGCCGAGGAGGACTACATGGCTGATGCCAAAACTATTGTCAATGTACAGACGATGTTCAGGTAATTAATCAGATTTTATCAGGATGTTCGTCATTTATTATTCACGACATGGGCTTCAGTTTAACATCACTTTATCATGAAGTTTTTCAACCTGCATTAGACCACAGCAGTATTGCCAAAATGAGTCTCTCTCTCATCTACCACTCTCTCTAATGGAGCACCCGTCTCTCTCCTTCCAGGCTGTTTCCCAGTCTCAGTATTATCACAGAGCTTACTCATCCATCCAACATGAGATTCATGCAGTTCAGAGCAAAGGACTGCTACTCACTGGCCCTCTCCAAGCTGGAGAAGGTAAGACGTAACGGCAGGGCTTACAGTGAAGTGTGTAGTGTGAATTTATGAAGATGATTTGTAAAGAGAAGGTGGAGAGTTTGTTCAGTCTTCATGTCGTTGTCATGTGTTTGCCAATCCCATGTGACCGTCTGACTGGCTCTCCCCCACAGAAAGAGCGTGACAAAGGCTCCAACTTGGCCTTCATGTTTCGCCTACCCTTCGCTGCAGGCAGAGTGTTCAGCATTAGCATGCTGGACACCCTGCTGTATCAGGTTGGTGCACACCTACAGCTAAGAACCTCAGATGACTCTGAAATACCAGGTCAAAGAAAGGAATGTGTCTTATGTGACAGCAGAGAAAGGTATCACCTGAGGAAACCGAGCAGCATTGCCATCGTAAAGCTAAAGTGCCCTCTTGTGTTCAGTCATTGATAGAAAACTTACTCCAGTTTCTTAATGCTTTTAGCTGTAATGAGATTTAAGTTCTAAACGTGTTTTTGTGTGTTTCCATGTTAGTCTTTTGTGAAGGACTACATGATACTTATCGCAAGGCTGCTGTTGGGACTGGACACCACTCCAGGATCCGGATACCTCTGTGCTGTGAGTTAGATAAAAGATAAAAGAACGATAAAAGAAACGATCTGACATGGTGTCACAGTATCAAACTAATAGCATACCCACGTATCGCTTGTTCCAGATGAAAGTAACCGAGGAAGATCTGTGGATTAGTACTTATGGCAGGCTGTTCCAGAAACTCTGCTCCTCTAGTGCCGAAATTCCTATTGGGATCTATCGGACGGAATCCCACATTTTCTCAACTTCGGAGGTGAGATCTCAGATACTGCAAGTTTTACCAAGCTAAATTTCTCAATGGCAAGAACATGTTTAGTAAAAATACACTTGTGATTTCTGGTTTGTAGTAGAGTCTTGACACATACTGTCAAAAGTGTGTGTTACATTATAACAAGACTAAGAGTCTACAGCTTTGCAAGTGACTCTGTGAGGTTGTACATAGACACAGCAGTGCTTTGAGCTAAATGCTAACGTGGTAACTTGCCGACATTGACATTTTTATTTATTTTTTTAATCTTTTTATGAACTTTTGATGAGCCATAATGATAACTTCCTGTCTCCCCAGTCACAGGTGTCAGTCAGTGTTGATGACTGCGAGGACACCAAAGACAGGGGGGACGAATCTCGCAGCAATGACCAATCAGATCACCCGCTGCTGAGGAAGAAGAGCATGCAGTGGGCACGGCGTCTGAGTAAGAAAAGCGTGAGGTGGCAGTCAGTGAGCCGCGACTCGAGCAAGGACCACGCCCAGCGCATCGCTCAGCAGCGCCTCAACCTCTACCGGCGCTCTGAGAGGGAAGAGCTGTCAGAGCTGGTCCGCAACCGCATGAGGCACCTGGGCCTCCCCACCTCCGGATATGGTGAGGATGGACGCGTCGTTAACTGATCCAACTGCTCAGGGCTTTAGCTTTCCAAACTTTCATGTCTTCTTCTGCTTTAAAGTTGGTCTGTTTCTGTGTCTAACTGCTGTTTGTAGAAGACCTGACTAATCTGACAGCCAGTGACGTGATGAACAGAGTCAATCTGGGATACCTGCAAGGTGAGCATCAAAGCTACAATCCAATGGCAGGTACAAATTAGATCCTAGCGCCATCATTGCAGATGTGAGTATTTTCTGATTGGGAGATGTTTCTGTTTCAGATGAGCAGAATGATCACCAAAACACCCTGTCCTACGTCCTGATTAACCCTTCTCCTGACACCAGGCTGGAGCTCAATGATATTGTGTAAGCATTGCTCATCATGTTGCTCCAGTTCTCCGCGTTTCTTTGTGTGCTGTTTAGAACAAATGGACATCTGGTTTTGTCTCTCTGACCTGTTTTATAATAAACAGACCTGAAAAACTTCAGTTCATTTTTTGCCTGCATGAAGGTTAATTTGACATGTATCACCGCTGCTGTTTATTTTACAGCTTTCTCTTAGCAGGTTTTATTTGTGGATGTTTTTGCATGTGTGTCACTGTGAACATTTTGTCCAAAATCAATCCAAGTGATAATCAAAGCAAAACAGTTTGATGCAACAAAACAGTAAAACACTGTTTTTTTTTCAAAGTGGATTTTAATAAAATCCCTCAATAGTGAAGTGAAAATGAAAACAAAAATGTAGCTTTGTAACTATAACATTATCTTACACTACCTGCCCAGCACCAAGTTTGCATTGAGCTGTTGAAAACAGTGGAGCATCTGGCAGCTAAAGAGTCAGATATTTCCCTGTGGAGTTGGTGGAGGCCAAAACAGAGCTAGAAGGTTAGAGGTGCTGTGGCCAGGAACACGACTCCAAACGACAGCAGGGTTGCTCTGTGTTTACTGGATGTGCAAACAGGAAGTTATTTGATAACACATTCAATACCAGAGCTTTATGGGGTGATAATATGTCAACTTGTTCACAGATTGCTCCACTTCCCCCCAAACATCACACATTACTGCTTTACAAAAGAACAGATTCCTGCCTGCTCTGTGTGATTTCATCTTATTTTGGAGATGATATGCAGTTACAGGGAAACATGAATTATAACACAACAGCTGAGCAAGCAAGGCACCTATCAGTATCCATGACAACGGCTGTTTCCTGTTCGTGGCGAGTGCATCCCACAGTTTACTTGTTTATTGAGCTCCTCTTTAATGCGGAGTGCCTTTCATGGCTAAGAGTGTGAATCTCCAGCGACGGGTTCGTGAGCAGGGATCAGTTTAAGAAAGTGCCTGAATACTGAGCTCCAGTGTGGCATCAACTGATGCGCATGTTTGTCTTATCTGCCCTCTTGCTCTCTCTCTCTCAGGTACTTGATTCGTTCAGACCCTCTGGCTCACGTCCCAGAGGAGCCCCCGGTCCACAGCAGCAGCCTGAAGGAGAGACGTGAGTCCAGCATAGACACCAGGGAGGACACCCAGCTCTGAGACCATGTTGACTGTCACTGGTACACTCCTTCATAATCACCCCCTTAAGCTCTCATGGGGGTGAGGTTGGCGTCCAAGCAGGTCCAATCTGAGGACAATTTGTGCTACAATGTTCCAGCACTGCAGTGTACAACTGTATTACTGTCTATGAGTGCCTACTGTTTGGTAGATGACATGTGTCATCTGTGACATTTTCATCCTCTTGCCACAGACATTGTATGTAAGAATAGTGTATTTATGTCGTTGGAAGCTCTCTCAGATGAGCAGTCATGGACCAGCTTGTTAACAAATTATTTTAGCTGGCTGAAGGGGTCTCAGTTAGGCCCATCACAGCTGCAGCATCCCCTTTGGTTAGAGTTAATCTGATTCATCAAACTAAAGAACAGGGATCACAGGGCCACTTTAAGACTTTCATTGTAACCTCCTGAATTTCAGAGTGAGTTCTAGACTTTGTCTCTGGGTTGTGGCCCCCTCAGGAAAAGTGTAAATTGAACATCAAAATCAGATGCAGAAGTTGGTGGATTTCCTTTTGAAATGACCAAAAATCAAATGCACATATTTGAAAATTTCCCTGCGCCTTACGCTTACAACTGTTTACCACCAATGCCATAAAATCAAGCATAACGTTCAACACCATGTGACTTATATAAAATATGTGGATTAAAGCTTTCCTTTAAAGCTTTCAAGGCTTAATTTTTGTAGCTGAACCATAGAAGTAGTTATTCAGTGGTGTAGAGGTATTAATAAGTAAGTTATGTACAAACAGTGATGTTATTTATATGTTCGCTGCAGTACATTTCTTAGTCTAGATAAGGTTTTTGCACTACAATAGCTTAGGTCAACCCTTTAAACAGGACGTGCCATATATTCAATACATAAAGGATTTATTTGATTTGTACTATATTAGTAATCAGAAAACCTAATTTTACTTTCAGCACTGCTCAATGAAAGAATTTGCTTATTCATTTACATATGTGTGGCTGTTTGGTCAAGGTATTCTAAAATGCTTCATCCTGTACGCAGGATTTGTTGACTCTGACTCTTTGACTTCATACATATTTAAATGTTGAAAATATTTGTACTTTCATTTTATCTTAATTTGCACATTAAAGTGCCATATTATGAAAAAAGTACATTGAAACTGCTGTGAGTTGTCTAATAATTGAGCCTTGGTATTGCTGCGTGTTGAATGAAAGGAATAGTTTGACATTTGGGAAATTTCCTGAGATTTAGATGGAAGATCAATATCACTCTGCATACTAAATTAATTTAGGATATTTCCAGTTCAGGGACATTTCCAATGTTTAGAATTGAAGCAGCTTTCTGGAAACAGTTAAAATACAATTAAAAAGTAAATTTAAATGCCTCACTTGTCCTTCAATTTTCAGCACAGGTAAAAACCTCAGCAGCCGCCTCGCACATGTTTGCATTGAGTGGCGTGAGCATAAACTGTATGAATTTCCTGCTGTTTAAATGCTAAAAGATTAGAACTTCCCACATTTTGGATTATTATATAATAATGTCATGTATGAAAATCCTGCTGTTTGCTCAAAATGTGATAGTCACTAACTGAAGTGAAGTGAAACTGTACACATTTCAAACAGCATTGACCTGACAGCTTTGTTTTTGCTCTTTTATGTACTGATGTCTGTGGGTCTTAGTATAGACGGGTGTGGGCCTGTGTAAGTCATGACCTACAGTCTGCGGTCATGAGCGGTCAGCGTAATTTGCCACACAACATAGGAAAGAAAGGAAAGCAAGGAACTCGCTCAGTGTGGATTTGTCACAGTTAACAGCTTAAATGGAAAGCAGAACGGGACAAAGATCTGTATGAAAGACATTTCTGTAGTGAAATACACTGTATGAAAAATAACAAAATAAATGGTGCAATAATTGGTGGAAGAAAAGGTGTTAATGGAAAACAGGAGGGAGAAACAAAGAGAGGAGATGTGATGCAAGGAGGGAGCTGTGTGACTGAAGCAGAGAAGAGGTCTGATCACACAACTCAAAACACCTGAGCTGTTTAACTGTGGGTCTCCGGCTTGATTGGATGTGTAGAAATAAATAGCAAGTGGTTTCAGTGTGACCTGAACGAGGAGGCTGCATCTGAACCAGCTATTTAATATAGTGCAGCATTTACAGTCTCCCACTGAGTGTGAAATTTATGCTCTATATTTCTACGTTGGAAGGTGCTTTCTGCTTTCTGCTGTACTTTCTGTTCCACTGGAGTGTTGGGACACTTCATGCATAAAGCCACTCAGCTTTATGCAGCTTTACACCATTTCAGCTCACTGCAACTTTACTGTTTTGGTTCACTCTCCCTGATCTCACACAGCTGTTTTCAATAAAAAAAAAAGCTCTAAAAATTCACTGTGAACTACCAGCTCAGCGCCAAACAGCAGACAGTTATCCTCTAGTAGTTGGTGGACACAGTGGAGCATTTAGCAGTTGCCAGATATTTTCTTTTCTTTATTGGGAGTCATGGCAAAACAACCCAACTGCAAATGAACATTACTTCTTAACTGCTTCATAAGCAAATGTATGCTGTTTCCCCATATTGACTTAAAATGTGTTTGGTTTTTTGCTGTAACCATGAGCCCCCCCCCCCCCCCCCCCAAAAAAAAAAAAAAAAAAATTCAGTTAAAGATTCAAAGAATCAGGTTTAAAGAAAGAGTTCAACATTTTAGGAGCCATGCTTATCCTTCGTCTTGCAAATTTTCTTGGAGTTGTTTTCTACATACAAGCACCAGCGTTACAACCCCAGAGTGGCCTTCAGTGACCAGCCCGAGGCACACCTGTGCAATAATCATGCTGTTTAATCAGTGTCTTGATGTGCCGCACCTGTCAGGTGGATTCTTGACAAAGGAGAGGTGCTCATTAACATGGATTTTAACACATTTGGGAACAAAATTTGACAGAAATAAGCCTTTTGTGTGCACAGAAAAAGGGTTACATCTTCTTTTTCAACTCAGATTCAGTGTAAATTAGTGAGCTCTTGTGGTGATAGGTGATAGTTACACCAGTGCTTTTCCTGAAACAGGCGTATGCTGGAGTTGTTCTGCCTTAACTGTGTAGTAGAAATGATTTACAGCCCAAACAGAAGAGTGACCGAGTGTGTCATTGCGCAGAACAGCGTACAGTAATTTATATGTGAAAGTAAGCATTGTTTATTCCAAAAACAGCCTTACAGACCTTTCATAAACACCCTCTTTACCTCCACTGTATCTGGAAGAGACAAACGAGGAATAGCGAGCAGCAGAGAAAAAGAAAGAGACAGGAAGGCAGATGGTCAAGGAAAGGAAATGGGAGCAGGAGGGAACAGATGCAGACAATCAAAATGCACACACATTCTTCAGAAAACATACCTAGTTACATTTTATTATATCTCTTCAAAATAAATAAAACATATAACACAACAACGTACGACTCATAACATCTCTGAAAGCCTGTAACAGAATAAACTTCAAAATAGTGCCTGCTTTTTAGTAAACATAACTTGTACATAATGTACAAAAAATACTACTCAAAAATGTACAAAATGCAGCAAACAAATATCAAGTATTGTGCAGTTCCCCCCCACATTGTACCAGCTGCTGACAGTCAGTCATTGCAGGGAAATTACTAGTGTTGAGCGCCAGAAGCTACGTTAAAATCGTACATCTCTCCACAATCCTGTGAGCAGATAATGAGCGGCGAAAAAGCTCAGTGGCATAGCTCAGTTCATTTTGGTTCAGCAATATGAGCCAGTCAGGGATCTCAGGTGGCTCATAAGGGAGGAGGAATATAAGTATGAAGTTAATACAATATAATGCACTACTGAAAGGTATAATGCACTGAGTCTCACAAGCGCTTCCTGTTTGGAATAAATACTAGTACAATTTCCCTCACAGTAAAAACAACATTATTTGTGTCCCACTGTGTCAGCAGCACACAGCTTCCAAACTAAAAAACAAAAATGTTTTGTTGCTTTGCTCCGTTGTTCTGTTGCATGACAGAAAGTTTAAAGGATAATCAAGAGAGTGAGAAAACACATTCAGAGCCGGATGCACAGGCAGTGCACGCAGCTCTCCCCTTCCCCCGACACAAAGACTCACACACTTCGCCAAACACACTGAATAGCAAATTACCACTCACTAACATCCATTCCATACATACATTATAAAAGTTTCTTCAAAGCTCCCTCCTCGTAAAAGCACTGACCAGTAGTAGACACAGGTGAATAACAGGGGCTGTGTATGTGGAGCCTGGATTAATCACAGCGGTAGGGTATTTTTTGCCGTGCTGAAGTAGCTTTAACTTTACAAGACACGATCAAGTGAATGTTCACCTCTTCCTGTCTGTAGTAGCACTTGGTATCAGTAGTTTGCTTGCTACTGTAAGTAGATCCAGTGGTGTTCGACTTGAGGCTCCATCTCTTCACTGCTACATAAGAATCAGTCCATCATTAACAGTGCCTAATTAACACAGGATGTACCCACAAATGAAAACATAAACGTGTGACATGCAGAATAAAAAGCTAACGAGACAATAAAAGGAAATTAGAGCTTTCAGTTGGCAGGTGATTCATTCTCGACCTGCCCCTGGCTGACATCTCCCGTAATAAGAGCATCTAACGCTCCCGTCTAATGACACGTTAGTCACACGATCACATTTCAGTCACCTCAGAGATCATTGGGTCCTGCCCAACAGTAGTAGATAAAACAGAGACTATAACAAGTGTTTTCTTTCCCTCCTCCTCTTCCTCACTTCCTACGTGCGCTCCCTGGTCTCTTGACCTGCCAGAGGTGATTGTGGATGGTCAGGGCGTCCACGCTGACCGACACAGACTTGGCGGGGATGACGGTGAACTGCTTGCGGTCCGAGCTGTATTTGTAGAGCTTGTCGATCATCTTCCGGCTGATGGTCCGCGGTCCTGTGCCCGTGAACTTGACGATCTCCTCGGTGTCCGGTGAGTACGAGTAAATGGCGCGGAACTGGCACCCGCCGTCGCGGAAGAGGATGATCAGGTGATTGGAGTCGCACTTTTCCAGCTCCTGTGTTCAGTGAGACACACACAACACATTGTTTCTGAATATGGCAAAAAAATGAGCAAAAAATGGAACTGTGAGAGTAAGAAATACAAAAAAACAAACAAACAAACCTACTTTTGGCACAAATGTAACAGTGGTAGCTACACAGACACAGCTACAATAAATAATCACCTTTAATAAATTAATTAAGTGATCACACTGACCTCCAGAACAGCATTCTTCTGGGTCTCATTAACCCTTCCGGCCAGACAGCAGTGAGCGATGGCATTGATGATGATTGGCTTGTTGGACTTGGAGCTCGGCTCTTTGAAGAGTTTAGGGCCTTAGAACAGACAAAACATAGAAAGATTAGCAAGATGAATGTGTAAAAGCCTTTAATATTTTTTATCTTCAGCCTTGGTTTGAAAATGCTCTGCACGAATGATTGTTTTGTGATGGTGACGGTTAAATAAATACAGTCTTGTTTCTGCATTTCTACCCACCGTTGTACTCCACTGAAGTGATGGAAGAGGCTATGGAGCCGTTCTCCCAGTCCCTCTCCATGTTCCTGCTCGACGCCCTGCTCAGCATGGGGAACGACTCCACAGAGCACACAGATCCAGCCCTTGAAAACACACTTATAGGTCAATCCGATGACTACGTGGAAACACAGTGTGGGAAGAGATGATCTCCTCCGCATTTAACACACAGGAATGCAGGAAGTCTCACCTCTGCGACTCCGCCCCTCCAGAGATGACACTGTCTGCCTCAGTCGCCAAAGAGAGCGTCGATCCTTGATGACTGTAGCTCAGATCAGCTGAAAATGACAGAGGCAGAGGGATTTAGCTACTTTACAAAACAAAGTAACTGTTGTTTGTCCATTCCACATCTGTTTTACTGTATTTTCACACGACAAGCAGTGACCCAAATTACAATGTAACGTTAATCTAAATACTAACAGTTTGTAACCCTGTGATTCAAACAAGGGACAGAAGCTGCATGACAGGCAACTAAATGACAAACAGATCACAAATAAGTCAGAATTAGCAACTCTAAATCCACAGCTGACTCCCCAAGCGTGGAGTCACGTGAAGTATTTTAATGGGCTGTGTATGGTTGATGTCACGTCATGCAGAGCAGGTTAGAAGGTTCACCTCCCCTGCAGCCTGCTGCTGAGCCCTTCGCTTTCATCAACATCGACACCTTCAGAGAATTACCTGCATAACACACATGTACACACTCAGAGGATGACGACGAATGCACACAAGTGAACTAGAATGAAACTACACGTGCACACACGGCCTATCAGATGACACAACAGCATGTAGACAAACGCATTACTCTAAGCTGACAATGAATAAAACATGGAGCACTAGACAAAAATATGCCCTGTTTAAGTGCTAAAGGTGTTCTTACGAGTGGTGGATCCTTTGGAGAGGCTGTTGGACTCATCACGGTGCAGTGATTTAGGCCTATTCCTGCGGGATTTAGTCCGTGGGCGAGGCTTGACCAGACCCTGCTCTTCCATCAACGCTTGCTGCTTCCTCCGCAGGTATTCCTGCTTAATAAGCTCTCGTCGTGCCTTCTCCTCCTCCTTACGAACACGGTCCTCTTCTGCCTTGCGCCTTGAAGGAAGGAAAGGAGAGATAAGACGGGCAGGTTTTATTTATCTGCACGAAAATGGTGCACCCCTGCCCACATTCCTGCTGACAGTTCCTTATTCTTATGATCAGTTTTTGAGTGTGTGGAATGAAAACTTACCTGGCCTCATCACGTTTGAGCTCACTCTCAGCTTCTTGCTGTAGTTTGCGCAGTCTCGTCTCCTCGGCTTTGCGTTGCTGTTTGAGGAGGAAGGCAGCACGACGTTTCGCCATTTCGTCCTCTGCCTTCTCGTCGTCCTGGAAGATAAAAAGTTATGCTTTCTAGGTTGTACTCCTGGTATTCCAAATCACGCTTCACACACACGGTGCACACATGAAGATGCAGAAATGCTGAATTTTACCTTGAAGAAGAAGCCTAGCACATTCTTCTGCTCGCTGTCTGTGGCGCCATCTGCACTTCCATCTTCCAGCGGACCTTTAAGCTCTGATAGGTCGACCTCAACCAGTTGACTCTTTACCCTGGTATTCTCATCTCCACCCATATCCTCTTTTCCTGAGTTGGCAACATTGTTCTCCTCTTGTTCTGCAGCCTGTGAGGGAGACATTGATGTACTGGAAAAGACTTCTGGGTCCTGTGATTGCATTTTGTCCGAGGAGCCTCCTGTTCCCTCTCTGCTGAAGTCATCACGGACTCTGAAGGTTGTGTTTCTCTGAATGCTTCTCTCTTGCCTGGAGCTCTCAGCGATACTCCCCGCCTTCTGGTCTCCACCAGAACTGTCTTTAGGGGACTGAGCATTAGACTTGACAGAAGCCGTCTTGCTGTTGTCTTTACTCTGTTTTTGCTCCGAGGCTTTGCTGCGTTGGCTGGAGCTAAGCTTGGGAGGACGGCGAGCAGGGGCAGAGTTGTTGCCACTGATATCTACAAAGTGAAGTGCAAAGCATTTGGAGTCTGAGGTAGGGGATGTTGATTGTGTTGTATTCGGGGTTGTGCTGGGGCCTGATTCTACACGTTCAGGAGGTGACACCACACGCTTCATTAACAGGTCTTGCTGTAAAGAGAGCTGCATCATCTGGTGCTGAATGGAACTAATAGCTTCGTTAAGTAGATCTATGGAGTGGGAACACTCGTTCAAATCAGGTTCAGCCCCGTTATCCTGGGACAGGGTGTTCAACCTGTTGTCCCTTTTCATCTGTCCTGCCTCTGTTTGACCTGCCTTTGCCTGGACCTTCAGAGCATCAAGACAGGAGTCGTCCTTGCAGGACTGGGTCTTCACCCTACTCCTGGTTAGTTCTGCAGATTCTGAGTGTTTCAGGGGCAGGGGAAGTGTGTCACTCTTCCCTCCACCCTTCTTAACGATGTTCAAGAACGCAGCTTTCCCTAGCTTTAGTCGCTGCCTCGCTGACAGAGTCTCCATCTTCTTCTTCTGAAACTCAATAGCACGTCTTTGCTCTTCAAGCTGCATGTGAAGTTGCAGCAGCTCTGAAGGCACAGGTGGGGGACTCACCACCATATTCTTCCCCAACATAGGAACAGGCTCCTTCCCTATCCAGCCGGCGGTGCAGTCGCTCCTCAGTTGCCAGGGGGGGCAGGGGGTAACCTCAGAGCCATCTGGCGTGGTCTTCTGAGAGCTGCTGGTGCTTGAGAATCCATCACGGAGACCAAGTTTAAGGAGCTTTCTCTCTGCAAAGCTGGTCATTTTGACACTGGTGCTGCCTGAAGCGCTACAGCTGCTCGCCCACGATATGGTGCTGAGGCAAGGGCTTGAGCGTCCACTCAAGTCTTCCTTATCGTCCCGCTCACTAATCTTCAAGTCTTCTCTCAGCTTGGCCGACTCACCATCTCCCTCTACAAATTCACACACTTCTCCCTCCTCTAAGTATTGTCCCTTTCCTCTCCTCATCACCACTTTAGTCAGCTCCATCTGATCGTCGTCCTCCTCATCTTCTTCAAGGTCTGCAATGTCAGAGTCAGAGTCGTGCCCTACCTCCAGCGCAGTGGAGGAGGGACTGTGGTGCTCTGGCTCTCCTGACAAATGAAGGAAAAAGCCTTGGGGCTGTTTCTTCCCAGCCTGAGAGATGCCTATCGACCCCTCTGTGGGTGGCCTGAGTGAGCTTGGGGCTGATTCCACCACAGGTATGGGTGTGAAGGTACTTCTGCTGGACTCAACCACAGAGGCCTTCCTCTGTGAGGTGCTTGGGACACTGGTGGCCACTTTCCTTGGAGCTGCAGCTGCTCTACAACGACTCTCACCACTCTCCTCCTCCTTGTTCAGGCTGATGCTCTTCTCTTTGGCTGGTTTAGGGACGGCAGGCATCAAAGGCTCCAGATAGTAGCTGTCTGCCTGGTGGTCAGGAGTAAAGGGAGTCATGTCAAGGCGGGGAGAGCAACGAGTATTAGAAACCCTTGAGGTGGGGGTCGCACTCTGGATTTCCAGCTCGTCTTGCTCCATGTCACTCCCAAGTCGATGTCGAGAAAATGCAGAAGGGTGGATTACAGCAACCAGTTCCTCTTCTTCTATTTCCTCCTCCTCATCCTCTATGCGCATGTGACTCAGCAGGCTTTGACCACTGAGCCTGTGTTGAGACATTTGAGGACCTGACCCGAGCATATGTTTGGGGGTGATGCACATTATATTGGAGGCCAAGCTGTCTTTGCTGATGGAGCGAGCAAGGCTTATACTGTCTGCATCATCCTCCAGGGGACAATGCAGGGCGTAGGGCACCGGCTGGGATAAAGGCCTGGACATGGAGAGAGGGAATAATATGATTAATGTGAGCTTAGGATAATGAATCATGGAGCAACAACTGTCTGTTGTATCTGCACCTTGTGGTACATTAAATTGAATTACTGGTCAGTACAGTAATTGTGAAGGTTGTAATCACGCTGCTCACCTCGGCCTCCTCTCTGGCCAGGCCAGTATTGAGCCCTGATGCAGCCCATCTGTACGTGTCATAGAGTTGGGCCTATTTCTCACCTCTGTACAAAGAAAATGTTATCTATATTACAAAAAGGACTTCTCAAACATGCAACAGTAAGTGTGGATAAACGTTCTAGTGAAATGCTTTAACAACTAATCAAATACTTTGGGTTTTTTTTGTTAGAAGTGGACATTCAAATAAGGAAGGACACAGCAACACAACTTGGGTACATTTCACCTTCAAAGAACAAAGAACTTTATGACTGGAGGAGCCTGGGTACGTTTATTTTTGTATTACCTGAAGTGTTCTCCTCAGCCACTTTGTGCTGTCTCTGTCTCAGGGGCAGTAAAGAGTGAGATGGACTTAATGAGCTTGGTTTAGTGCTGTAAAGGAAAGACAGAGAGGTTTGGGTTTTCAAGTTAAATCTGATTTGATTTTAGACAATGAAATGTTTAAAAAGTTTATTAAAGTTCACACAACTTGAAAGCAGAACTGTCTCTGAGTGATGTTACTGGAAAACACAGTTACTGGATAATACCTGAGGTCAGGGCTCGGGGGCGTGGTCAAGGTGTCAGCAGAGTTCGATGAAGTCAGGAAACTACGTTTGGTGACGTTGGAGATGGCAACATGGGGTCTTGAACTCTTGGGCTGCAGCAGCAATCTCACTACAAAAATGGTAGAAGGGGATTTTAACTATTAAAAGAGATCCTATAAAATAGTACACCTCTGTTTGAAAGAGCCATTAGAAGTTCAGTAAATGACAAAAAACTACATCAAAGTAGATGATGTGTTATACCATCTCTGATTTCCTGAAGGTCCCTGGGCTGTACAAACTCTGGCTTCACACACTCAAACCACCAGAAGAGCTCAGCAATGAAGACCATCACATTATTCTGCAAGACACAATGATCAAGTTCAAGGTCAACAGGAAGATGTCGCTGGAGTCAGTTTTTACAGTATCTTTCTTGTTGTTCAGTACTTTGGGACTGACCTTTAGTACAGGTGGTGAATACAACATGTCCTCAGGCCTCAGATAGAAACATTTGTTCAGGTACTCATTAGAAAACTCCTTCAGTAGCTGGATGTTGTACACGCTGTCTGCTATGGAGGGAACCTCCTTCAGACAGATATCTGCACAGAATAGGAGAACAGTGGTCAATACAATGAGGCTAAGACTATATACTGTAACAGTTCAGTGCAGAGCACTTTTTAAACCTATTTCTTATGGGACACCTTAAAAGAATATGTTTGCCATTTTGGGAAATAAGTTCCACCTTTGTTGTCTTGCTGGTAGTTAGATGAGAGGATCAGCAAGTTAATGTGGTACACTAAGTATGAGGCAGCAGGCATTATCTTAGCTTAGCATAAACACTTACACCTGGGGAAATCAGCTAGTCTGGCCTCTATCTAAGAGAGGTATACAAAACGCAGCCATTATGTTTTAATGATTGCGTTTATAAGTGAACTTTAGAGGTGCAAGTAGGCTTCTTTGTTTACCTTACCTTTACAGCTATTCAGGTTAGCTGCTTCCCTCTGCTTCTAGTCTTAATGCTAAGCTAAGCTAATACTTTCCTGGATCTAGCTTCACATATAGCAGCCAGACATCAGGGTAGTATCAATTTACTTATCTAACTTCCATCAATAAAGCGAACACGTGTATTTCCCGAACTGTTAAAGAGGATTATGACATCTTAAACAGAGTAATGGACTGTGTATCCAGGGCGTGAACAAACTGTAGTATCTTGTACCTTTCAGCAGTGGATCTGGTGGTCCAGTGTTACCGTACCTTCCAGTCTTATGAGTTCTGGGCAGTAGAAGTGGATCACAGCCAGCAGAGCCGTGCCGTCACACACATCCTTCAACAGGTCGTCCAACAGAGGGAAGTGCTGAAGTGTCCGACCTGCCAGGTGATCTCTGCGGTAACGCACCTGCACAGCAAGAGAGAGAACAAGTTTAAAGAAAGCACACAAATATATCTGATCTGAACACTGAGTCTCATGCTCACTTGTCACACACAAACACACCATATCTCACTTTCTCACTAAAATATTATCTGGCTCTTTTAAACACATATACTGTACAGTAGGTGTAACTGGCATCCAGTGCTTGATGGCCCTCATTTATCAGATTAGGTCAGGTGAAGTCTTTTAGAGGAGCACCTTGTGTATCTGACCTGTCATGTGGTACAACAAGGTATGCCTTCATTAACAGGCATATTAACCACTTTCAGGTATAATTTAACCAAACGTAAGGTGAGGTTAGCGGTTGGTTCATGTGATGAATGATAGAAAGGGGTAAAACAATAAAGGTCAGGGTGAAATTAAGAAAAAAGGTCAATGGTGGGTACATTACCACACGAGAGAATTCCACAGGCTCCAATAAGCAGTGGGCCAGAGCATGCAATATATCGGGCTGATGAGGGAAGAAAGACAAGATTTGGTAGGAAGTTAATGAAATGAGGCGAGCAGTGACTAGGTGAGTGGACTTCAGCACTTTAAACACTGGACCCCACACAAGTTGCTTTATGGCAGTAATGAGCTACAGCCCAGTATTTCACTTCAGCTTTGCAGGAATAAAAGAAACGAGGAAGCACAGCGTGTTGACATTTTGGGGAGGGAAGGTGATGAATGTGAAAGCTCGGCTGAAAAGTGAAGGAATTGCAAAAGGGTTTCATGCAAAGCAAAAGCAAACGAGTAGGGAGGAGTCTCATGAGCCTGCTGTTTCTTCCTTTGCCACCGAGGGGCACTGTGTCATCTGCACGGCACACATCAGTGGTTTTATGTCATGTTGGCCTTTTTTTCTGTGTATCTCATGAGCTGTTATTTTTAGTTTGGCTTCTGCTGTCTGATCTCACACCTCATACAGACATACATACACACTCACACAGGAGAATGCTAGCGGTTGCACTTACAGGTACAAGCTTCCAGTACCATTTGGAGGGAGACTAGTATCCAAGAGGCAGGAGGGGGAGGAAAGTTTGAGGAGACACAGAGGAAGAGCAGCAGACAAGTCAGGGGTCATATACAGTGAATCAGATCCCCTGATTCACAGATCTGATTTTAAAGACAACTGGAAAGAGTTAGGCAGAGAGACTCAAGAATGAGTAGCTTTACAGAGAAGAGGCAAAGGAGGAAACAGACTGGAGGAGTTTGTGTATATTGTAATTAAAATGTCAATGATTTCACTTTGCGTTGTCACATGATCTCAGACTAATGCAACCCCATTATCCTCTAAAGAAGCAGCCCAACAAGTCTTTCACCAACACGCCTTCACTGGTTGGTAGGAACCAAGGCGGATAAAGAAAGTGCAGAGTGTTTCAAACTGTGAGGCGTGCCTCCACGGGAGAGTTAAAGAGGGAATGAGGAGTCATAACTCAGTCAAACATGAGCGCAGAGACATGACAAACATATTTTTAGATCCAGCGTGACTTACACTTCCTGAGGATATCATTATCTTCGATCTCCATCACAAGTGAGCGTCCATAAATATGCTCACAAATCATAGAAAAATTGTACTATTTTTAAATCCAGAAAATATTAAAGTAATCCAGTGATACTCGTCTCCGCATCCATGCCACAGTGTACACAGAACTGCTAGTAACTAATTCAGCAAAATGTATACAAATACAGGCCAAAACAGTTCAGACACTTTCCTCTATCCAGTAATATTTTGCCCTGTGTAAGTACAATATACAGGGGTGCATGCAGTCTATAATATAACATTGTTTGTCTCAACAAGATGGGGGGAGGAGGCACAGAGTCAGGCTTTGAAAACTGCTGACATAGAGTGTGTTTGAACGTGTGATCTGAGGTTGATGTTGGGTGCTCATCAGATCACAGCCAGAAGGACAATAAACAAAGGCAACAACATCTCCAAAGAAAGCCGCTATTCAACAGAGAGGAAGTGTTTTTCTGAAGCAGTGAGGGAGAAAGACAAAGTGTGAGACAAAGTGTGGGACGCAGGAATAACACAGAGACACACAGGGTTTTACCTTCTGGTGACTGGGTGACTCCAGCAGATGCTGCTTCATTTTCAGCTCTTTTTCTATGATCTCCCTCATCTTTATGTTGACCTGTAGGAACAAAGATGCTGCAGGTCAACGCAGACTGACCAACGCACATGCACAAACGTTAACCTCGTCGTCTGGTTCTCACCTTGTTGATCCAAAAGACCATCGCGTCTTCCAGGTCAAAAGGCAGCTCCTTGGAGGCACTGAAGCTGGAAAACCGCTTGACACTGGTCACCACCTTCTCTATGCTGATCATCTCCACGACATAGGCCATCATCAGGGCATCAATGAGGTGGATGTGGGAGCTCTGGAGGAACACAGATTGTGAGTTGTCTTTGAATGTCACAACAGAAACATATTTATGGATCTAGCATGCATTTAAAATACTAAAATGGTATTTGTCCTGTTATGATAATCAATCCCTGCATTAAGAAGTATTTCTGATGTGTTCACTGTAAATCTGTCTGTACTGCATGCCATTGTTGCACTGCATCATTAATGGCAGTACAGACAGTTTGTGTGCTTTTCTGTCGTCAGTGGAGACAAAGCTGATTTTGACAAGAGATCCTCCATCACTGAGTTGCCAGGGAAACTGCAGAACTTCCTGACTGAAACATGGAGAGTTCAGCAACAGCCTACATGTGAGACGATCACTGTGTCATTACTGTATGACTCACACACAGTTTTTATTGGTGCAAGAAGCTGCACAAAATGAAAGTCAGAGTTGCTGTGAGCCCGGCACATGCATTTCTTCTGACTTATGAGGGTGATTTCATTATAATGACAGAGACAGACGATGCCAGATCAACTCATTCTTTGTTAGCAGTGGATAGACAGTTGATTAATGGTTGTTAAAGAATCTCTTACATGTAATGATGGTCTTAGAGTCTCTTTAGTGTCTCCACGTGAGCTTAATATGACTCTATATAGATTACGCTCATATAGTGACACCTAAACATAAACTGCTGCTTCTTAGCCAGCTTGTTGCCTTTTGTGTTTTCACACTTGCGGTATGTGACTAATACCCCCAAAGTGTGGGTTCATATTAAATGATAAATGCTAAAGCTTTGGTTCATTTTGCCTCATGAATATTTTAGCTACGTGCTCTAAAACCTGCAAAACACTCACATCCACGGGTGCATTATTTATTCCAATACTCTTGGCTCATATTTGGCTCTGGAAAGCAAAGTCGCATTAGCTTGTTACCAGATGGCAAGTGTGGGTTGCCAGTTCGCTAGGTTAAACTACCGCAGAGCCTGTACCCATATTTACATAAAAGCAATCATTTTGCCACTTGGGGCAAGTAGAACAAGCTGTTAACTCAACATATTACTACCTTATCAAGTTGTTACAGTGAATGTGTTATCAAACTTTGCTTGTACACATTCAGCAGAGCTACAGTAGCATTTATTGGACTTCTTTTTGTGTGATCGTGTGATGAATGTTAATCAATATTAGGAGCCAAAGCTTCACTGAACTTCTCACAAAATGATTGAGTTTCCTCGAGTATGTACAGCCTGGTTATATTTAACCAAGTTTGTTGATTAACCAATTGTTAACACTGAAGCTCATTATCTAAGCGACCTCTTGAAGCACACAAGACCAAATGCAGAAGCTTCATACATCGATGTGCATACAGGTCAAATATAGCCGATTACAGGTTTCAGAATACACGAGGCTGGGCTCGAGCAAAAGTTTAACGTTGGTTCATAAGCAGACATGAAGGTGAGCTACCCACCATCTTGATGGGAGTCGAGCTGAGGTCCAGATCAGACACAGGTGAACTGTCTGTCTGCAGGACATAGATGCCTTTCCTGGACAGGGCCTGGATGACGGACTGGTGGCTTTGGAGTGAGGCGGCCTGCTCAGCGTGCAGGATGAGCCCGCACACTCGGCAGTAGAGCTCTCCAGACAGCAGCAGGTGAATGATGGGGGGCTTGATGTGCTCCTGCTCATACTGGTCGGTATAGAAGGGGTCCCGCAGGTCTGCAGGGATGTGATCTGGAAAGAATGACGATCATACGTGCATTATAAATGAATGTGCACTTGATGAGACATTCAGGGTTAACTGGTGAGGTATTTTTCACTTATCAAGGTTGTATTAAGTCACACATCACGCCATGCATTCACACACAAACTATTTCTGTGCAGACACGTGTTCAACAATGCCACACCGTGTTACGTAACGGAGAAGCTCCCAGGACACCGACTGTCAAGGTATTAGGCTGTCTACGAAGAAACCACTGTAAGAGGAGAGCACTGAGACAAAGTCAGTGGTTAAACAGCATGCCAGCCAGCAACCCTGAGGGCCTATAGGTGGACCAGAGGCTTTAAACCAATGAGCTAACAGGATTTAGTGGTGACACTTAAGCTGATGGTGCTGTCCCAGCCACCCTGGTGTTTTCCTGCTCATGGACACAGACATGGGGCAGCTATTTTTATATGCCTTGCACATGTTAATCCAGAGCTAAGGCCTGGAGCACTCACGAAATTTATCTTCCAGCACTTTCTGGGTAGATTCAGACAGGAATAAACAGAGCTGCCTGATAGAGTAAGAAAGTATGGCTATGCAGATGATGAGGGAAAAAAAATCAGCCTAACCTATCTGAATTTTCTCCTTTAAAGGAGATTTGAGATTAATTTGACAACAGAGTGAGCCACATACGAAGCCAGCCATTAGACTGCACCGTGCTATCCTTTGGTGCTTTGTCACATGTCTCAAGATCACAGCAATGACGCACATTAATAAAATCATACTTTAAAAGATGCAAATCAAGACCAAAACTGAGAAAACAAGGAACCAGCTAAGAAGACAAATGCAGATACTTGCATCGAATATTCTACCACTTAAAAATAACACCTTCTCTCATTTTGCATCACATTATAATCCAGCTGACTGAGATGAACTGGCAAAATGAAACATCCATTAGTGGAAAACACACACACACACACACACACACACACACACACACACACACACACAGCAGGCTCAGATGAGAGCTGCAGCACTCTGTGAAAACCTTAGCTGTGTCTTTCATGACAGACTGCTTGCTTGGCACAGTCTATCTACAGTATCTATCTCACTCTCTGCTGGTGTGTGGCACGGCCATATGGGCATGAGGATCCAGATCATGTGACAAACTGCTTGTTATACATCCCTCCAGGTCTGTCTTCATCTGCCTCATTCGTGTGTTTCACTCACAAAAAAGCAAACCTGGCACATCCTCCTTCAGCAGATTCACAAACACATCACTCTTTACCCCACCACTTCCTCAGCCTCAGCTGTCCCAGAATGCTCCCACATCCTCCCTGGTTGCCGTGGAGATGGGGATGGGGATGCCAGCATGGCCGGAGGTGGGGGGTGGGTTGCTGTCCCTCTTCCTCACCGTGGCCTGCTCGCTGAATCGTTTTATGGTCCCTGACATCAGGAGGGGTGAGTGTGTGAGGGGGAAGCAGGAGCTGCTCTCTAATCCTAGATGCTAATACCACTTAGATATTTATTATCCACCTGATCCAAGGGTTAAAGCCCACCCTGCCTGTGTGTATGTGTGTGTGTGTGTGTGAAATCAAGAGGAGGGGGTGCACAGAAAGCCTTTGTTCCTATTCTATCAGACACAAGGTCAGATTGATCAGCAGAGATCTTGCTGACAGAGGGCAGCGCTGTCAGACTCTGCAGGCTCTGCAGGGGAAAGACACAACTATTCTCTGCAATAAGAAGGCTTAATGGAGAATCCTCCACAAGGCAGTATGCTGGGAGCATGTAGCCTTTAAGCCGATGCACCCTGTAGGCACACATGGAGGTCTGACCCTGCAGAGAGAATGAAAAAGCTGGTGTATGCAACCAATCTGCCAAGTATATAACATGTAGCTCTTGAACACTCAGCGGTTTCTCGTATGCTTCACATCCACTGACACTGACTGTAAAGAAACATCTCGTAGTGTGTGTATGTGTGACAATCACTGTACACATGCCCAGTTAACAGTATGTTGATGGACATCTGCAGTTCTGTAACTACTGTTTAAATCCTGTAATATAATAACAGCCAATATCCACTCACAGGCCACTTTATTAGGTACATGTGTTCAACTGCTCTTTAACACAAATAGCTATTCAGCCAATCACGTGGCAGCAACTCAGTGCATTTATGCATGTAGACGTGGTGAAAACGATCTGCTGAAGTTCA
The DNA here is from genome assembly GCA_037975065.1 of Chaetodon trifasciatus. Classification (NCBI taxonomy): domain Eukaryota; kingdom Metazoa; phylum Chordata; class Actinopteri; order Chaetodontiformes; family Chaetodontidae; genus Chaetodon; species Chaetodon trifasciatus. The sequence continues at coordinate 6,162,550 of JBBMOE010000003.1, forward strand.
AACCAAGCACCCGAATTTCAGTGACTTTGAGCGTGGTGCAGAAACTGCTGATTCACTGGCATTTTCACACACAAACATCTGTAGCGTTTACAGAGAATGGTCTGAAAAAGAGAGAATATCCAGGTATTCTAAATGGACTACAATCCTATGGCGGTTTTATAGTCTTACTGACAACTCACAGCGCTTTATAACACAAGTCAGCATTCCCCTGTTCACACACATTCATACATGGGTGGCAGAGACAGCAGTGATAGCCATTCACGAACACTCACACACCGATGGCACAGCATTGGGAGCAATATGGGGTTTCTTGCCCAAGAACACTTGGACATGTAAACTGCAACGGCCTGGGATTGAACAGGTAAATCTGTGTAGTCAACTAGGAAATATGCTGTATATTACAGAAAATACTGTACATGTCAAACTCATCAACCATGACACAAGTTCACAATATACTTTATCAGTGCTGTGCATTTCATCCTCCAGTGTTTAGTGTGTTTACTATTCCAGCATTAAATAATAATTCTAAAACATCATTCGTGGAAGAGAAAAATTTGGCAATGGCTGACTGATGGAGCTTCTCAGAAATAAATTAAATAAAAATGTGATGAGCCTGGTTTCCAGTAGTAACATTTCGAAAAGATTTGGAAGTTTCTCCGAAGGCCATCAATGAAACTGTCGTGAGTGCAAACAAACAGGCTGTGTTGAACAACGACAAAGCCTTCAGGTCCAATCCCATTAAACACTTAACCATGTGACTGGCTGTGCTGACTTTCACACCAGCACACTGACAACACAGTCCTCGCAGCACCGCCGTGCCGGTTGGTTTGCGCTCTAATCTGATAAAAGTGTTTTGGTTCGTCTGACCTCCACACTGACTATCAATGAACAGGGACTGTATCACAGAAAACAAACAGACACACTGCATTAGAGACACGGCTTTAAAATGCAATCTGTGATTCGGTGCATTAGGAGGATTTTTCCTAAAAGCTGCATCAGCAGACATCCTGAGTTGTGGTATCGGAATTGTGTAAGTATTAGGAGACGACAAGTTGGATTACAGAATAGAAAAACAGCATTACAGCCTTATGTATACGTACAGTATATGTACAGTAATACAGTAATTGTCAGATTCATTGATAACAATAATGACTGATAGTCGCAGCCTTAGACAACATTGAGCTGAGCAGGCAAAAAGCCTGACTCATCGCTGGCACCACCAAAAAACATGAGGGTGAACTGAGGACTGTGAATAAATGGGATGTGTGTGAAGCAGGAAGGATTGTACAGCTGATCATTTTATTCCCTTCGGTTAAGTGAAAATGTAGAATGTTAATGGTTATCTTATATCTAAACTGTTAAAATGGTTAAGCTACAGTTGAAATGAGCAGAACTACATGTACTGTACCATCTCTACTGTCTGAACTTGTTCAAGTCGTGATAACTGTCATATTCTGTGTGAAAGGAGAGTTAAGATAGTGTAGTCTGTGCAAGATCTCAGTGACTTGCTGTAAAGGGCTCCTAGGTGTCCCTGGCACACTGACGTCAGGAGGAGCCAATCAGATTAAAGGAAGCAGGAAGCTTGACGGTGGAAAGGGTGATTGTTTATTAAGGGCATCTGATCTCTGCCCTGGGACAACACAGTGTTGGGTAACAGAGAGGTAAATCTTTGACCAGCAGGACAAGAGCTCACAGTATTTCTTACAGCTGGTTGGAGATTCATGTGATATCAATCATGCTGATGTGGTACAAAATGTCTCTGAATGTGTTCACATATTTGGAACGTAATGAAGCATTCTTCACTTTCATTTCTATCCATCTGTTCGATCCGCCGCTGTTTACCTCACCACACATCAGGAGCTTTGAATTTTAGGGTTTTGTTCCCCTCTCAGTCAATTTACTGAGTCATCCGCTGCAACACAGGAGACAACAGTGCAGGGCAGGAAACACTTAAACTACAGTGTGTCTGGATAATAAAATGAATATGATAACAGAGAGTTTTCCTGCACTGACTGACCGGCTCTGTGTCTCCATCTCCCTCATTGTCAAACTGATAATAAAATCACAGATACTAGCAGGCTCGCGTGAACAGCACAGCTGACCTCCTGCTCACACTCCCCTGAGAGCCATCAGCGAGTGACACAAAAACCCACATCCAAGGAGTAATTTCCAGACATTTACTTACAGCCTGGCGATGTGGAGCAATCATTTTTAATGTTTTAGTAGACCTTGTCAGCGCGGGCGAGGCTAGTGACCTGTGTATAAAAAGACTTTCGCTGATCATGAGACACAGCCGAGGTCTTCGCTCACAAGCGTGAAGGTCTGGACTGCTGCTACGCTGTCACCATATGAAAATCTTTTTCTCAGGGTGTTTCTTTACACTTTTGACAGTGAAAAGAACCAGACAACAAAGCAAAGGACAACCTGATTAATACTCAATGAGTGTGATGCTAAATCTGCAAACAGGAAGGTTGTCAACACATGCATACTTGGGCACTGGAGATCTAGATGTATTCTTACAGTCTTTTTGGACCAAATACTGATCTAAGGACAGCACTATCCTTTTATGCATCATGTATTTGACTACATTCATAAATTTCTACTGCGATTTTTTTCACTGACACCAAACGGATGTTGATAGCAGAGTTTTTCTGCAGTGTTTTATAGCAGTGGGGGGCCACCTCACCTTAACCACTGCATGAGTGTTCTTTAGCTTTTATGAGAGAGCACAGATGCGCAATTCCACTGAGCAAATTGTATATTTAACGAGTCTGACTATTGTGAGGGCTGTCGTCTACTAACGAAATCGATCTCCAGATGAGATGCTTACAGATATGGCTTACTGCCTCGGCTAAACAATTTCCAGGGTTAAACGCTGGACAGGCCTTTTGTACATCAGCTAGTAATAACAGCACTCTGCAATATGGCTGCAAGGATAATTTCCATTATCAATCAATCTACTGATTGCTTTCTAGACTGATTGATGTTGACATGATTTTGGTCCATAAAATGACAGAAAATGGCAAACAGTCCAAAACCCAAATATATTCAGTTTGCTATCACATAAGACTGGCTGGGAATCTTTGACGCATGTCATACTCCTGTCTCTCTCTTTCTGTCATGTTTACTGCCTGTATCTCCACTGTAAACTGTCTAATAAAAGCCAGATGCCAAAAAACACAACACATAAAGATGACGCCATCTCTCTGTCCTCTCATGCACAGATAATTTCAGTACACGTGACTACCTTATTAGGTTAAGAGTATATGAGCAAATAATACAAGTACTGTAATGTCCTCTTTGACAAACATATAAAGAGATGTTGTTAAAAACTTTCATTTTGTCCTTTACCTAACTTTATAAAGGTGTGTTGTTTTTGTTGCTCTCCAAGACAGTGTCAGAAAGTGGACATGTGCAACTCTTCAGGCTCAATTAACAGGATTTGCATCTAGCAAACTGCCCATGCAGCTACAGTAGAAAGTCTATATTGTACAAATACCATCTGAATTACATAACATGTGCAGCTGCTGATACGTAAGCAGGAAATACATAATTATCCTGGGCTACAGAGCTGGAATAGACAATCTGCCTGAGTTCAGTTCATGCACATTGGATGGATCTCCAGTAAATAAATACGGGAATGAAAACAAACCATTGCATGACGTGATCAAAGTGTCAACTGTGAGAGGAAGACACAGAGGCAGCCTTACCTATACCGTAAGCTTTGGCAAACAGCCAGCGGAGATTTGCGTCTATTTTGGCTCTTGCAGAGTCGTACAGCTCCAGCGGCACGACCTGAGCCTCCATGCCTCCCCCTCCGACATCATCTGCTGCTGCTGCTGCTCTCCTCCAGGTGCTGTCCCTGCCAGCACTCACCTCCACGTCCATCCTGCACCGAGAGACACGGACACATCACCGCCAGCCGACTGCATTACATCATCGATGGGAAGAACAACAAGCAGGGCCTGGCTCTCTGACAGCACCTGCTCTGGGGATGATGTGAAAAACTACACATACGCTCACCTTATTTCACCTGCTCCTACCGAAGGTGTCTCTGCCGTTAAGTCACCATGACTCGTATGCTCGGAGCGTATCTTTGAAATCCCGCTAAAATATCGTTTATTCGCGTACTGTTTCAGCTGTCAATCAGCTGACGTGTTAGGCTGGAGTGAAACAGAAAAGCTGCACTTGTGCACATGAATGGGAGCTGCTCTGGGTTTATTAGAGACTAAAAATTAAACAAAATACTTGTATCTTTGACAGATGCTGTTAGCTAGTTTTTAGCTAGTCGGGGCTGGTCATGGTGACCAGTGGATGACCTGACATTAACGTAGCATCACTGAGTTCAGAGTATCGACGTTAGCTGGTTAGCTAGCTAAACTGCCCACACCCCGAAATTTACAAAGACATACGCAACAAATACTGACCTCTAAGAGTGCATTGGGTCTTCTCTCCAGCTTTGTCTTTGAGGTGGACGTGTTGTTAAAACGCCAACATGCTGGCCTGGCTTCGGCTAACGGTGAATAACAGGACTCCTCCCTGCCCGGCGACACAAATCTCCGGCCTCTCAGGATAAAGCTGCGGCTGGCGGCTGATGGTCGTTAATCCAATAATAAAAAAATCTGTTTGGCAGCCATCCGGAAGTCTGTTTTCGAGGAAATTATTAATGTGCAAAAGCCGGACGTTTCATATCGAGGCTGTCATTGCCTCAGAGGCAGACTAACGGTGACCAGGCAGCCCTGTTGTCGGAGCCTGTCTCTATGGGGACGGCTGTTGTCTTCCGCCAGCTCGGCTGCAGCACAGCTGTTCACCTGCTGGGGGCGCTGCGGGCCCGTATATCAGTGGACATGGAGGATGCTGCAACACCGGTATGAAGGGAACGGATGAGTATGGTACTCCCTCAAAGTGTTTTCTATTAAATAAAGAAGACACTATGAAATAAGTAATCAATAATGACGAGATTAAAGAACCGACTGATCTAAAAAAAAAAAAAAAAAAAGATTCAAACTCAATTCAATTATAAGAGTGCTGACCTCAGAGTCTGTTTTTATTCATAATGGTTTTTTTTCCAAATAAAGTCAAAAAAAAAAAAAAAAACTAAAGTCCCTTCATCAATATTTATTTATTTATTTATTTTTTGGTAGAGAAACTAACTAATGCCAAAGTACCGGCATTTCATCTCTAAGTAAATACAAGAAAAAATAAATTACTAAAATAAAAAAAAATATAAATAAATAAAAAATAGCTTACCAAAACAGCATATGGACAAGAAGTAATAGAAAAAGCAAAATGAGAGAACACAGAAAAAAATGGAGGTGTTTATACAAACTATATTACTATATTACTTCCATCTTACTGCTCTTTATTACTATCTGTCTATTTCATAATGCACAAGTCAAAGGGTAGGAGCCACAGTTAAACAGCACATGAACCCTGTTGTGTGTATGTGCAAGAGGTTTATACACTCTGAGGCCTTGTTGCTCAAATGCTATCTGTCAGGGAAAAAAGGGAACTTTCAGCTGAGCACAAATAGATTTTTCATACTCACGAGTCAACGTGGTTTTAATCCATAGATAACAATGCAGCCACAGACAAATATGAAATGCCTATACAGTAGCTACTCCAGGTAATCCAAAATGCAGTATAGAAAAATGATCATGCGTGCATATGGCTTACTCCAAGTGTAGAATGAATCCCATTCTAGCATTTGCTTTCCAGATTAGTCTGAAATTCTTTCTTTTTCCAAAGATCCAGCACACATCTTCTTGAACAAGAAGATCATGTAGGCAAAGAATAGCATAAACCATCAGTTATTGGTAAACTGCCAAGTTTTTTTATGGTTAAACCCATACACATCAAGTCTAAAATCTTTCAACATTAGCAGTGATGTTGCCTTTACTGCTGTGCTATCGCCACTAGAGGGCGACAGACACCCACACCTGTGGTAACTTCTCGCATTAATGTAATGGACGCTGCATTCAATTTGAAGAAGTACAGATGAGGCGGCCACACTAACAGCCACATGATGTTTCAGAAAATCAAGTTAAAACAGCAATGGAGGCCATATGTTAACGCTTAACAGCAGCTTTTATTGAATCAAGACAATTTTTACAAAACATTTTAAATCAGGAAATACTTCTTTGCAAACTACAACTTTGCATGAACATTGATTTTGAATTACATCTTTTCTTAAAACATCTTTATCTGAATTAGTTTATAAAACATGACATTTAGACACCTTAAACCACACTCCTTTACAAAGTGCAGGTGATGTCGTTCAACACACAGAGGTACCCTTTTCTTTGACAAACAATGTTCTCCACCTTGAAGACACTTTTTTTTAGAAGAAATCTCACAAATATGTTGCTTTTCTTAGGAAAAACAAAAATCACACTGGCACTATTTTAAACTGTGTAACATTTCCTACAACAGGTCTGAAATTTAACACTTAACAGGTTAAACATGGTAACCATTATCACTGATTTGTGATAAAATATGAAATGGCAAACAGTCTTTGCATCATAAATGATCACAAATCAATCACTCAGCTCCAGCCCAGATCATTACTCAATAAAAATAGGCTCAGGTTGATTTAGATGCATTTCCACTCATTTAGAAAAGCATCTCTCAACAGATAAGGGATATATGCTCTGTGTTTTAGGTCCCAATCTCCAAAGTAAATGACATAATCTGTGTTTACTCAGCTTTGTTACTCATTTTGCCAAGAGAGCACAGTGTAGCAAGCAACATTATGAAAGGTGACACTTTGTATATATATTTGATCATCTAACACAGACTCAGTGATAAGACTTAGTGAAATGCAGTTCAGTAACAAAACCTGTGTCACTTAAAGACAAAGGAGGTTAAAATATAATTAATACTGAAAATTTTAAAATAATCTATAAAAGCTGAAAAAAATCTGTACATACATAACGCAATGCAAATCCCAAAAATAAAATTTATGAAGGCTGACGCATCAAAAGATTAAAATAAATCCAGTGAATATAGCAACACAAGACACAAATAAATAACCAGTGTACACATCTAGGAGTCTTTTTTCTGATATACACTCCCTTAAAAATGGATTCTAATCTTCCCATACATAACAGAACCAAAAAAAAAAAAAAAAAACATAAAAAAGCATAAATATAAAAGCATCTTCTTTATATTTCAGGTCAAAAAAAGCACATAAATAAATACAAAATTACTAAAACTGTCTTATCGTTAGTATAAAAACTGAAAATAAAAAAGGAGCATGTTCAGTCTTGAGACAGGTTCGTCACTCTCTTTCTGTATCAACTTACTTTATATATTTTGTCCATTTTACAAGTCTCTACTTAAACTGGTCTGGGATCAGATTCATCTGCGAATGGATACTTGTAGGCGGGCTGGAGATGCCTTCTGACCAGTCAGACATGTTGGAATGTGGGGATGAGCTGGACCACTGGTCAGGGGAGCCAGGGGAGGGAGTTAGAAATGGATGGTCAGGCACCTGCAGCTGGTGGTTAGGTGTGTTGTCCATGGGGCCAGAATAGCTGTGCTGGGAGGGAGGGGTGAGAAACTGGGTGCCGAGGATCTGCGTCTCCTGGGGCATTACAGTGTGGATGGGCATAGAGCGACCCGAGCCGTTGTTTTGCTGCATGTCGGAGCCGTTCAGCTCAATGTTTGGGAAGCTCTGGTTGTGGGGCTGCCCGGCTGTGGCAGAGTTGGAGTTTTGGTGTTGGAGCTGCCGCGAGTGAGCCTGCTGCATCATGTGTGCAGACGAGCCGAGGTGGCTGGTCTGCAGATTCTGGTAGCCCATGATCTGAGACAGGGTGGCAGTGCTGACACCTTGCAGAGCACCCATCATGTTGTGGGACATGGGTGGTGCCTGGGTGAAGTTTCCTTGCTGGCCTACACCTGGGTGCATCCTGGTGACCCAGTCACACTGGCCTCCTCTGCTGCCACCTATGGATGTTGTGCCCTGACTGTTGGGGCTGGACACAGGAAGGTGGGACAGACGGGGTGGGTTAGGATCAAAAGACATACAGCCCATGTCCTTACCCATGCTCATCTGGCCCATATGGTCTCCATTGCCTTGTAGGTGATTTAGAGACATAGGTGGGGACTGCTGGAAGGGGGATGTCATGGGAGGAGAGGCCACGTCAGACAGATAGCCATGTGGTGACTCGAGGGAATCAACTGGGGAGAGGACAGCTGACGTGTCTAACAAGTTACCCTTCCCATCCAGTGACTTTTTCTTCTTCATTCTACCATCTTTGCCCCCATCCTTCCCTCCTTTTCCACCGGAGCTAAGTTTGCGAACCTTCTTAACTGACACAGTGGGCTTGATGTTGCTAAGGTAGTCGCTGGGGGACGAGAGAGGTGGCGAGAGGCTGGAGGTGCTTAAGGGGGCACTGTGAAGCCCGGGACTCCTAACCACATTGTACTCATCCAGAAGACGGACGATGTCATGGTGCATGCGTTCCTGGGCGATATCTCTGGGTAGCTGGTCGAGATGGTCAGTGATCTCACGATTGGCAAAGTGCTCCAGAAGAACTTTGGCTGTCTCGAAGCTGCCTTCACGGGCAGCAAGAAATAGTGGTGTCTCCTCCTACAAAGCAAACAAAAAGACAGTTAATACACTTGGTACACTATTATGAATGGAACAGTGTAAATACTTGTCAAATACCTCCATCACAGTCATATCATTTCACTTACCTTGTTGTCTTGCATGTCTTTGTTGGCACCATTTTTCAGCAGCACCATAGCAGCCTCCACATTGTTTACAGCCGCGGCCCAGTGAAGAGCAGATTTACCTGCAGAAAGAGTGAAAATGGAGAGGGTTGATAATCATGACAGCCCTGCACATTAGAGGAGCTTTATGGACTGTGGAGATGATAGGTTGATAAAGCATTAGCTACCAGAGTCATCTGTGGCATTAGCATCGGCGTGACAGTTGATAAGCTCTTCCACCATGCCATCAACCGCCAATCGGGCTGCCAGAATCAGCGGAGTTGTTCCGTCATGCATGCGTGCGTCAAGGTCAGTGGCGCGGTTTCGGATTAAAATCTGAAAGAACACAGACTTGTTTGGTTAAGTGCTTTCGAGCTGCTGGACAAACTTTATCAGAAATCAAAGCCTGGAGAGATATGAGACCCCAGTAGAGGAAGCCGTTACCTGGAACACTCCCTGTGCATCTGCAGCAACAGCAGCGTGAAGTGGAGTGCGGCCCATGTTGTCCTGAACATTGGCATCAGCGCTGGACTCCAGGAGGCGTTTGGCAGCATCAGAGCGGGCGTATCGAGCGGCCAGGTGGAGGGCAGTCTCGCCTGTGCGGTCGGTCTGGTTGTGGAGGTTGGCGCCTTGGTAAATGAAGTCAGAGATAATTTCTGCTGAGGGATCCTCTTCCTCTTCACTGTTGCCTGTCTCCAAACCTCCACCACTGCAGGAGGCGATCATCAGGGGAGTAAAACCATCTGAAACAGGAAGTAAGGGGATTATAATGAGTAATGAGTAATGAGTGTTTTCATGCTGACAAATTATTCTGTAAGTCATCCAATGACAAGTGTACACACCTGGTCCTCTGACGTTTACATCCATGCAGTCATTCTCTATCTCTCCCTGAGGAGGGGTTGGAGCAATGGAAGCAATACGCAGATCAGCTGCATCCAGATGCTGCTGTGTCCATTTCCTGTGGTCAGTATGGTCACTCAAATCCAACATGGCCTGCTCCTCAAACTGAGAGAGACATCACAACGTTAGCATCAGCAGGACACATGAAAACCGTACAGAAAAGAGTCGGTTTTAGATGTTTATGTAGGCAAGAGGAGACTCATCTCAAACTGTTAGTCTTACCCTGAAGCGCCTGCAGTCTGGATCGTCATCATCCCATTCATTTTGATTGTCATCCATAAGATTTATGTCTGAGTTTTTCATAGGCCTGTTGAAAAGAGGAGGCAGGTTAGGCGAGTTACATTACATCATATAGAAAAGTTGCTGCTGCCGGTCAAGGCTAAGGCTGCAGGTAGACTTTAAAGCATAGCTGTCTTCATATTCCACTTCCATAATCTGCTTACTTCAGTCCTACAGAATCCTCTCCCAATGGCTCTCTGCGTTTCTTTTTGCTGGGCTCTGACACTTTGAATCCCTCAGGAAACCAGAGCTGACCGTGCTCTCTTCGCCGCTTACGGGACACCAGAACACCGAGGCAGATGAAACCCAAAACAGTCAAACCCAGGAAGACAGCGTACATGGGGTAGAGCTCTGAACGTGAGGGAGTCGGTCTCACACCTGGAAAGCCAGTCAAAATCACTGGGTGTTACTTAGGATTTCAACTTGATGCCCATTTGTAATATAACACGTCGAATATACTGTAAATACACGAAAGGGCTGCAGATCAGTTACGTACTGGTGACAGCTTCAATATAGGGAACGTTGAGGTTCCCACTGGAGGCCAGAGCTCCAAGGAATGCAGCTACATCTGTGGCACTCTGGAAGCATTCAGTAGACTGCTGGTAGCACTGACGGTTGTCAATCTCCAGGTACACCACAGACCTATGAGCAGAAATGGGTAGAAACATTGACATTCAATGCTTTTCTGTAATCCAAATAGAAATCATTCTGTCACTTAAAATATTGTAAATATGTTCTGTTAATGAAAATACACAAGAGGAGAGAGGAGAGAGGAGGATTTCTTTGTGGTACTTACCCTTTGACTTGCACAGGATCCAGCTCTCTACGTTTCCGAGAGCTGACCATGGCGGACATGCTTTCCTTCACTTGACCTAAAACATTGGCTGGCATGGAAGCCCACTCAGGCCAGCCATCTGTGGAGCGCTTCAACACATTATGTTTCATGAGGTCCTGTTCATTGCCATTGTAAGGGAAGATCATTGGTTCTCCTTTGGCATCACGGCGGAACACCACATTGGTGTGGAGGACACTGCTGAGGTCTCTGAGGAAAGCTGAAGAATGGTTTTTGAGTTGTTCTGGGGGGATGTGGACCACCAGAACTAAGTGGCCATCTGCCAGTTTCTCTGGCATGTTGTTGGCACAGTCCAAGCCATCCCATTCACATTCTGCATTATTGCAGCCCTGATCACAGTGACCATCTGCATAGTGGTCTTTGCAGTACTGGTCATAGAGTGGGCTGGAAGAAAAAAAGGAGACTGGGTTAGCATTCTCATTGGCATTTGTGCAAGAATGCATGCAAGAAAACATATGACAATTACCAAAATGTTTGCTTTGTTTTCTAGACTTACTTGCATTGTCCTTCCTCTCCCTGACAGTCAAAACCATCATAGAGGCACCCAGGGCTGTTGCACTGGCCATCACACTTCCCATCGTTGAAGTAGCGCCAGCACTGCAGGGCCGCAGAGCAGTTTTGCCAAGGATCATCAAAATTAAGTGAGCAGTCTCCTCCATCCCAGCCGCAGGCATGGTTGTTGCACAGGGAGTCACAGATATGGTTCCCCGCCCACTCGTCACACTGAGGAATCTCGCAGCTCACCTCCACTTCCGGAGGTGGGGTGATGTCCCGGCCAAAACCTCCTACAAAGGAATAGTCCAGGATGTGGCACAGCAGGCCATTGAAATTGCTGGGGCAGCTGCACTGGAAGAAAGGCACATCTGGGGTGATCTGGCAAGTGCCTCCATTGTAGCAGGGGTTGGAGATGCAGAGGCTGTCGGTGGGGGTCTGGCACTCAGGCCCAGTGAAGGTTGTTGGACAGAGGCAGCGTGGGCCGAGGTGGCCTGACACACATGTACCTCCATTCCTGCAATTCAGGCTCCCGCAGGAGCGAGAATCATACTCGCAGGAAGAGCCAGTGAAGCCCTGCAGGAAAAGAAATGGAGGTTATGATCACTGTGCTATACTTGAGAAAAAAGTCAAAGTATCTTTCAAGAGGCAGTGGTCGGTACTCACAGGTGGACACTTGCAGATGAAACCATGAGGTGTGTTACTGGCAACGGCACACGTTCCTCCATTCCTGCAGGGTCTTCCTTTGCAGCCATCAAACACCTTGTCACAGCGCTGACCTGCAGAGCAGAAGCAAAATGTCACCACTCATACACCATTTAGAAACTGCACTCAGGCATACTGACGTCTTGTTATGTGCTGATCGATGCACATCAATACCTGTATATCCAGTGCGGCATTCACAGCGGTAGCTGTTGGTGAGCTGGATGCAGTTGTAGGACCCTCTGGGGTCACAGGGGTCTGACAAACACTCGTTAACATCACCCTCACAGCGCTCGCCTACGTAGCCTGGTGGGCACACACACTGGTAGCCCCCAATGCGGTCCACACACTTGCCATTGTTGAAGCACTTGGGCTCGTTGGTCAGTGGGTCAGTGGAGGGGGTGCAGTCATCCAAATTAATCTCACAGTGGACGCCTACAGCAGACAAAAAACGCTGAGTTAGACAATATCCCTATCCTCATTTTTGTGGTCCTAAATGTTTGTCAAATTAGATTTTTGATATGAAGTGAATGTATGCAAGTATATACCTTGTGTTCCTCTGGGACAGGAGCACTTGTAGGTATTGATGAGGTCGATGCAGGTGCCTCCATTCTGACAGGGCTGTGACTGACATTCATTGATTTCTTTGGAGCAGTTTACACCATGGTAGCCGGGGACACACTGCCAAAGAAAAAGAAAAATCATCATAAGAATAATTTGCCATTTATTTCTATTATAAAATGTTGTACAATATGTCAATTGCCCAGTAATCTCCTTTGTATCTGTAGCTTTCCATTTTATTAATTTCATTCTAATTTAAATCAACCTACATCACAACTGTAGCCTCCCAGATAATCAGTGCAGGAGGCTCCATTCTGGCAAGGATTTGGCGAGCACTCATCCACTTGTTCCTGGCAGTAACTCCCAGTGTAGCCAGCCTGGCAACGGCAGTAATGTGTGTTTCCAGCATCCAGACATTGGCCTGAGTTCCTGCACAGGTGAGCCACCTCCACCCCTGGAATCATAGCAGATGGAGTTAACAGAATATAACAGTGACACATAGGATTTGTTGATTCAACAAGTTTAATATAAAAGGCCACATCCCATGATGGAAAGTAACTTTTGGCAGGATATCGTACCTTGCTGTTTGGCTGCGACCTCACAAGACACACTGGGGATGTCACAATAGAGACCAGTCCATCCAGTCTGACACTGGCAGGTGTAAGAGGCTCCTTGCTGCCAGCAAGAACCTCCATTTTTACAGGGAGAAGAATCACACCAGCGAACAAGATTCTAACAGGGAAGCAAAGACAAAAAACACTTAATAAACTGTAGAAATGGAGGCAAAGCCTGAAACCACTGCAGAGCCCTCCAAAATTAGGGTGATTTCACCCTACCTGACAATTCACCCCTGTGTAGCCATGAGCACAGGTGCACTTGTATGTCCCATAACTGTCAAGACATGTGCCTCCATTGAGGCACGGCTTGGAGTCACACTCATTGATATCGTATTGGCAGTAGCTGCCAGTGAATCCAGGTAGACACAGGCAGGTGAACGCATTAATTCCATCCACACAGGTGCCACCGTTGAAGCAAGAGCTGGGGAAACATAAGAAAATCAAAATGTTAAAACATTGCCGGACTTGCTTTGGGTTGATTATTCAGGAAAGTTTAATGGTTAAATAAATACAGACAATATTTTGAAATGTTGACCTACCTGTCAGTGCAGTCGTTGGTGTTGATCTCACAGTTGATGCCACTGAAGCCAGTCGGGCAGGTGCAGGTGTAGCTGTTGACACAATCGGTGCAGTTTGCGCCATTCCTACAGGGGTTACTCTCACACTCGTTTATGTCCTGCTCACATCTGCCACCACGAAACCCGGGCAGACAGGTGCACGTGAAAGTGTTGATGCCATCCCGGCACAGACCACCGTTACTGCAGGGGTCTGAAACACAGAAGAGAGGATTAAAATCACTGTCTACTAGTGATGTTTTGAAATGTGAAGATGAAAAACAAATCTATTCCTTACTTGGTTTGCAGTCATCAGTGTCTGTCTCACACTTCTGGCCAGTGTAACCAGGCTGGCACTTGCACTGGTAGCCGCCCATAATGTTATGGCAAATAGCACCATTGCGACATGGGCTCTTCACACATTCGTTGATATCAATCTCACATGTTTGACCTTGAGGTAAAAGATAGATGAAGGAAAATTAATCACATTGTCCAGTGGATAGATAGATTTATGGTCAAGTATGCATGACTAGGTGAAACAGAGATGGATGGATGGATGGATGGATGGATGGATGGATGGATGGATGGATACCTTGCCATCCTTCAGGGCAGATGCAAGAGAAGCTCTGATAGTCTTCAGACTCTTTACATACTCCACCATTTTTGCAGGGTCTGGGGCTGCAGGGTGCCAGCAGAGTCTCACAGTTTTCACCTGGTGGCAGAGAATAGACAACATCAGTTTTTGCATTGCACTGGCAATATGGAGCAACTGGTTTAGACTTCAAACACCAAATCACAAAACAAATGTTACATTTCAATATGTTACAAGACTGCTGTGAAAGACTTCATTTTTAAGAGTGACATAAATCCCAGTTTACATCCCACTTCCTTATCCATTTCCATGACGACTTAGTCAAACAGGAAGGGCCTTCCTGTTTCCTGCTATTGTGTGATCACAGACAGGAAACAGGAACTGGGAATAGGGCCTGGAGCAGGCTCTAGTTCTCCCCTTATATTAGCTGTTGTGGCATGTTATTCCAAAACACACACATACTGTTATCCCTGCATAGCAGACAGGCAGATCTTTCCACAAAGAGATGCCAAAAACAGACATCCCTGTTAGTGGTCATTGGCTGATGTTTTCTCTAATAACATGAGCCAGAGCTGGATAAGCCTTCTGTGTGGAAAGTGGAAGATATATATCTTTATATCTTCAAACCTGAACAAACAGCTGAGTCAGCAGTTAACCAAATTAAACAACCCAGGTAGTAGTCTGATCCTTTGTGCGAAGAAAAAGCAGCTACGTGTCATACCAGTGTAGGGCAGCAAGCAGTTGCACTTGTATCCAGCCACATCATCGATGCAGGTGCCCTGGTTGAGGCAGGGGTTGGAGGCACACTCGTTGATGTTAGTTTGGCAGTTAGGTCCTACAGTGGCAGGATTACAGAACACACTTGGGTTAGGAGTAGGCTAACAGGGCACACACCCACTCTCAATGAGCAAAAGAAAGGGAAAGGGAGTGATGGGAAGTCATAGGGGTTGTAACTGACCAGTAAAGCCGGCTCTGCACGTGCAGTGGTATCCGCTGGTCATGTCCTTGCAGGTTCCCCCATTCATGCATGGATTGGACTCACACTCGTTGTTATTGATGTCACAGTTTGGACCGCTCCAGCCGGAGTCACAGGTGCATTTGTAGCTTCAGTGCAAAGCAAATGTCAGTCAGTGGTGTTTTTAAATTTTTATTTAATGAGTTTTATTCAGGCCACTTTTTGCTGCTCGTTCATCTTAAAACTGGATCTGTGCTCACCCATTGATGAGGTCCTGGCATCGGCCGTGGATGCAGGGGTTGCTGCCGCACTCATCCACCTGAGACAGACAGGTGGCGTCGTTGTAGCCCTCTGGGCACAGGCAGGTGAAGCTGTTGATGCCATCGACGCACGTGCCCCCGTTGTGACAGGGGTTGATGGCACACTCGTCGATGTTGATGTTACACATTGCTCCTGAAAGACAATGGGATGTGATTTTAGGACAATGCAGCATATATTCTCTTTGAAACATGTGACATGATAAATAACTACACTAGTCATTATGAATGCCCCACAGCTGGACACTTTGCTCTCCGGTGTGGTATTCTTTGAGCCTTTATAAGCTGCTTGCTGAGTGTACTGTGTGGCTTTTGGACAATAGAGACAGCTAACACTAAAGACTCCCTAAACATTCAACAGGCAGAAGCTGTGGCAGCTCCAATGTGTGCCTAGCCTGGCGGCCCCTGGAGGCCCCTTTGCCTCTCCTCCATTGATTGAATGGGGTCCTGTTGAATAGGCAGAAGGAGGGTTTCAGCTGGATCTGAGAGGGGGAGGTGCTGCCAGGAGAGAGGGGGTGTGGGTGCTGTAGCTACTCTGCCTATTCACACACACACCACCCCCCCACCCCCCCATCCAGGGAGAACTAACCTCACCCAGGGCTGTTTACAGGGACAGAAGGCCAGACCATTTCACACACAGCCGAGTAACAATTAAACCCCCCTCTGATCCCCTACCGGGCTCCCTCCTCCTCTGCTCTTCATCAATCAGGAGGGGAGGGCCCAACTGCCTGATCTTCAGTTACAATAGTCCTCTGTCCCTCTGTGTCTCAGTCCCGCCGTGCCCTCCACACTCACCCCGTCAGCACAAAAAGATGGAGGGGAGGAAGAGGAGGAGGGATGCACAGAAGCCGGCACACACACTTGTTCCTCCCTGCCCCCTTTCTAGCATAATCACACGGCCACTACCAGTCAGAACCGGCTCTGCCGGGCCATGAAAGAGGAGGAAGGAAAACAAGAGTGGTCCACTTGTTGGGATAAGCCTTTGTCACTAAAGTTACTAGTACATTACAGGTGGACAAGTAAATGAAGGGGGAAAGGGATCAATTTGAGATATTTATGGGATTTGTCATACAGTTACACACTAATAAACATCAGCTATGCGATTAAAGGCCAAGCTGTTTTCCTTTTAAAGTATCACGTTACAGACTCTTTCCAGGCTCAACGTCACAGCCTTTTCAAGCGGCAAACAAAGTTAGTGCATTGTGTGTATGTGTGTGTGTGTGTGTGTGTGTCAGGTTGGGGACTGTGTTCTTTTCTCTACCCCCTACCCCCCACCCCCATCCCACACAGGCAATCTGACACCATTGTTCTGCAGGAGTGGACCCGCCAGCCACCTGTCCTACCTGCCCCTCCCAAAGCTCAAGGGAACACCCCCCCTGCACCTGTACACTCCACCCAGCACTCACCTGTGTAGCCGGGCTCGCATGCACACTCATAGCCGTTGATTTTGTCGATGCACCTCCCGTAGTCACATGGTTTGCTCTTACAGTCGTCCAGGTTCACCTCACAATTGAAACCTGTAGATTGGAAGACGTGTAAGCAGAGGAAGTGAGGAAAATCTCCACATTTAAACTGGGAGAATCTGACATATTTGAATGTTGTTGCAAAGTCTCACCTGCAGTGCCTTTGGGGCAGGCACAAATATATGTGTTCTCCCTGTCTTGACAAGTGCCACCATTCTTGCAGGGCTGGCTTAGACACTCGTTGATGTTGGTCTCACACAGGCGGCCAGTGTAGCCAGGGCGGCAGTAGCAGGTGAAGGAAGCCAAACCATCCTTGCAGGTGCCATAATGGCAGGGGTCAGAGTAGCACTCGTTGATGTCAGTCTCACAGTGCTGCCCTGTGTAACCTGGACAGGATAAAAGGAAGCGTTTAATAGAGAAATGCAAATTTTCACTGAGAGGGAAACTAGACAAAAAAATGGAGGGGTTCAGAAGAAACAATTGGTTTACCTTCAGCACATTCACAGGTGTACTTGTTGGGACCATCGGTACATTTAGCTCCATTCTTGCATGGGGTGCTGGCACACTCGTCAATATCCACCTGACAGAGACTCCCCGAAAAACCTGCATATGAAATGAACAAAATACAGTATTAAAATTTTCTTCAGCTTTTTGTTTAAATGTGTGAAATTACAAAAAATCACACTGCTTGTTATAGTCTGTCTACCATGTGCATAATGCAAAAATAGATGAAAGAAAAGCTAATTTGCATCTGAAGTAGGTCTGCAGGACACTGAGGGTCCTAACGAACCATTCCACAACACTCCTTCCGCCTTCACCCCCCTTCCTCTGCTCTTACTGTGCAGTGAAATCTTTCTTTCAAACCACAACACAATGGCCTCCAGCTTACCAGCCATAAACCAGTCCCTGCCCCCTAATTTTGGCGCTAAGCTCTAACACAAACTCTCATGCCCGCCAAATATGCTAATGTGTCTGCAACCTGATCTGTTCACCCGAAAACCCTTCAGTGATACTATGAGAAGAAGTAAATCATTTACATTCAATCTGTGAACCATGAATGGTGTGCTATACTCATTGACAGCTAAAGTAATGATCCACTTTTTATAGCCTCCTCTACGCTCCCATTGCCTGAACAAGAAATGGTTAAGACACTCAAAGGATCCAAGAACCTGTTCCTTCCACTCTATTAACTCTTTCACATCCCCTAATATTTTCTCACCTTTGGGGCACTCGCAGTGGAAGGAGTTGATCTTGTCGATGCACTTGCCATTGTTGAGACAGGGTTGGCTGGCACACTCATCTGTGTTGATGTGGCAGAACACACCCTCGTATCCTGAAATCCCATAGAAAGAGTTATTAGTCCAACCATATTTCCTTTCATTCCCTAGTCATTGTCCCGAGGTTAAATAAGATAACAAAGATACATGCATTTAACTTTCCCCTTTTCCCTCTCCATGCATAATAAACCGCTCTTACCTGGCATACAGATGCAGTGGAACCCTCCAATCTGGTCCAGGCAGGTGGCATCATTATGGCAAGGATTAGACATGCATTCGTTGACGTCCATCTCGCAACGAGGTCCTTCATATCCTTGAAGACACTTACACTGGAAAGAGCCTTTGGTGTTGAGGCAGCGACCACCATGTTCACAAGGGTTGGCACCTGCAGCATTTAAGATACAAGCTGTCAGGCATATGCAGTAATTTGAGCATAATGACTGTAAAGGATTTCATTTCTTGACTATAGCAGAAGAAAGAAACTGTTGACTTACCGAGGGAGCACTCGTCAATGTCTAGGTTGCAGGCTGACCCTGTATAACCTGGGGGACAGGTGCAGATTGCCTTGCCATTCACTGGGTTGGTGTCACAGTTGGAACCCTTTTGACATGGGTTGCTGATGCAGGCGTCATCAAGGTGGCACAGCAAACCTGTGAGCACCACAAGAGCAAATGTCATCAAACTGTATCATCACATTTAATCACTTCATTAAAATCATAATCTATGGGTGCAGTATTTCTGCAACAGCTGCTGAGAGTTGTACCTGTGCGCCCATGAGGACACTCGCAGAAGAAGGAGGCCACGCGGTCGTGGCAGGTGGCCCCGTGGTAACAAGCTGCACTGGCGCAGTCGTCAATGTTCTCACTGCAGTCATCACCCGTCCACCCGTTGACGCAGACGCAGTGGTAGCTGCCATGGGTGTCGTGGCACGTTCCTCCATTCTGGCACGCATTGGGCATCAACTCACACTCGTCCACATTTTCAGTGCAGTATTGACCTGAAAGAGTTTATAAAGAAAAATAGGGGAGGTTTCTAAATGTTTTCTTTGCTAGACAAAAAAAGGTCCATGGTTATTCTCTTAATGAAAGGTCACCTGTGTAATGAGGTGGGCACTGGCAATTGTAGGTGTTCACTCCATCCACACACACACCACCATTCTGGCAGCTGTGGCCTGGACAGTCATCAATGTTGTGCTCACAGTGCTGACCTGTGAAGCCTGACAAACAGGGAGAGAACACGACAAGAAGAGACAAGATATGAAAAGGTAGGGCGTAACAAAGATACAGAAAAAGGTCTCGCAACATTTGCTTTGAGTTAATAATCACACCCATTTTTCCTCTCGTTATCACTGTGCACTTAAGGGACAGATAAGCTGTCTACTCGTGGCAGACTGTTTTAATGCCCTGCAGATTATGGTGCAACTTGTCTCCCCCTCCAACATCAAAGGCTTGAGTGGAAGTTTTACAGCCACGATAGTCTGATTAACAATCGACCCGCAGCTCCGCAGGTGCCTGTGCAGCTTCGCTATCAAGCTGCATTCCAGCACGGACACCCACGGGAGACACACAGCATGGGCTAAACTTTAACACACAACCCCACAATATCCCTCATTCATCTGCATATCTAAACAACTTGCTCTGTGGTGGCCATAAGTGCTCGATCAGACAATGACACAGCCGGCCGAAAGCTTAAATAATGACCTAATATTGAACCTTTCAGAGAAATGTGCTTTGTGCGACTTGGGGAGGTTTTTTTGTTGCTGCAGTCTTGCCTCTAACAGCAGAAACCACAATTGCCCAAGATTAACCAAAGTTTTACACAATACTGCAACGGCTCTGGGTGCCAAGACAGTAAAGATGCCAAACAGAGTGGTTGTATTTAGCAGAAAAATAAGATTTTTTTTGTGTGTGTGTGTGACCTCATGAATAGAGTGTGTATATCTATACGTTTATCCCTGGTGTTGTGGGGGCTCACTGGTGATTATCAGAAGGAAACGTCTGTGTGACTGCATCCTGCCAGTGGAGGCTGGCAGGGAGCGATGGGAGGAGGGGTAACCTTAGATTACGCATTCCTCTCAGTCAGATTTTACTACAACAACAGACTGCTTTTAAGGTCAACTGATGTAATAGGAAAACAGAAGTTTGTATTTAGTTGCTGCACTCGCCACGCAACTCCATCTGTCAACAGGAAAACTACTGTTGTTCTGCTTATTTATGTGTAGACGTGTTTGTGTATTACCTGGCAGGCAGCTACAATCATAGGTGGTGTCTCCCTTCTGGACACAGGTGCCTCCGTTCTGACATGGCGAGGGGCTGCATGGCATGTAGGGGCTCTCGCAGTGTTGGCCAGTGTACTCTTGAGGGCAGCGACAGTGGTATGAGCCCACCTCGTTCACGCACACGCCACCATTGAGACAGGGAGAGGGACTCTGGGCGCACTCGTTGACGTCTTGCTTGCAGGTTTGACCATGGAAGGCAGGTGGGCATGTGCAGATGTAGGTGGAATCGAAGGCTGAGCACTGGCCACCGTTCGCACATGGATTGGATGCACATGGGTTGGCGAGTTGACAGGTTTTACCTTGAAAACAAAATAACAAGCGAGATTGATCATGGCGGTTCATGGTGACATGAGGCAATGGAGAGAACAGATAGAGTAAAATCTTATCTACATACCTGACCATCCAGGTGGGCAGCGGCAGCGGTAGGCGGCAAGGGTAATGAGATCACATGTTCCTCCATTGCGACAGGGGGAGCTCATGCAGGCGTGGTTGGTGGGGGTCAGGCATAGCCGGTCAGTGAAACCCAGGCGGCACACGCAGCGGAAATCGAACGTGTTGCCGTGGGAAACAGCCCTGCATTCGCCACCATTGCGGCAGGGTGAAGGGCTGCAGGGACTTGGATACTGGCACCGATTGCCTACATAGTCACTGGGACACCTGGAAGTGAAAGGGGAAGTAGAGATGATCAGAAAACAAGGATATTTTTGGTTAAAATCATGGGAACAATAATCCTAACAAAAGGGGAATGACGGGAGGGTAGGAGGAGGGTGTACTGGAGGGTTTGCCGCCCAGGAAAGTCCCACTGCAGCGGGACAGGGACAGCATGTTGTTCTAGTGTGTCTCTCTGGATTAGACTCCCTCAGAACCTTGAAAACACATTCTGCTGGGACAACAGACGCCACAAAATAGTCTAGCCGTTCCCATCTACCTTTCACCCCCATGCTGTCCACACTCATCCTGAATGACCGTAGAGATCAAGGGGACTGTGCCGGCTCTGGATGTCGTATATGAAGCGCTGCATTCAGGCCCTAAGCCCCTGGGTGCTTCCCTCCCCTCCAGACTAAGGATGGATGCTGCTACAGTCACATAGCTCAAACTGGCTGATTATGAGGACTGAAGACGTAGAAATCCAGGACAGAAGCTTGACAAAGATGAGGACTGGCCTCCCCTTCTGCAGTTTCTGGGTAGTTTTTCACCCCCAAAAAAACAACGAATAAGGAATTCTCTGGTTCTGATTTTCCAAACTGCTCAGATCATCATTTGATATGCAGCTTGTACATAATGCTGAAGTCCTATCTGTCCCGTGCAAGAGCATTTTAAGTCAGCAAATAAAGTGTTTATGTTTGAATTGGGGCTTGTGTGAGAGTGTGTGGTTGTGCATTTAATGTGAGTGTTTATGCGTAAGGGACGGCATCTGTTGGCCTCCGAGTATCTCCACAGGGAGCAGGTGCGCATGTTAATGAAGGCAGCTGTTGGACTGGACTCCTCCTCCTCCTCTCCCCTTATCCCTCCCCCTCCCTCCCCTCTGTCCCCTTGTCAGATGGGGGTGCTGACAAGCCAACCTCTCCTCCAGGGACATAAAGAACCCATGTGAAGTCAGCTGTTGCAACTTCTGTCTCTTCACCCCCCACCCCAGACAACCACCGCACTTATTCCTAATTCTTCTCTTATTTACCTGTTCCTCTTTTAACTTCCTTTTAGACTCTTCACTCCCCCTATTCCTGTCCCGGCCTCTTCTTCACTGCTCTGTTTTCACACTTCTCTCCTGTGTGGACAACTCCCAGCAGTTTGCCTTTTACAGCGTTTCCCTTATGTCACACGGAACTGCTGAAAACTCCCTTGTTGACTTAGTTAGGTGAGACCAATCAGTGAGTTTTTAACGGTCCCATGTGCCCCACGGGGAGCCCAGACAGTTGCAATTGGCAGGAGATTGTAAAAGCATTTGGGGTGGCTTTGAAGTTCTCCTGCTTCCCATTTCACTTTACCATGAAAACCCACTGAATTATCACTGATCACTGTTTGGGTGTAAAATCCTCACTCCACAGTTTTATGAAACAGATGTTATTAATTGTGTGTGTGTGTGTGTGTGTGTGTGTGTGTGTGTGTGTTTGTGTGTGTGTGTGAGCGCGCACTCGTGAGTGTGTGTGTCCTCCCACACTAACTAACTGTAATAGATCCCCTTTGTCCTAAAGTCAGCCCAGTCTGAGATAAAGATCCACCCACATGCTGAAAAGCTAAGCAGCACACACCACGGCAACAGGTCTCTCCCAGCGATGCAATGTCCCCTCAGGCCGGAGCAGATGCTTCCCCGACCTCTGACCCCAAACACTTTTGTGACTGTGGGATGGCCTCTTTGCCTTCTCTCCCCTCTCTCCTCTCTCCCTGCTGGGCCTGATCTACCATCTGCCACTCTGGGGCTGACTTTATCCTCCGACACAAAACCAGGCTGTATGCTGGAAATGCCACTGCTGTGGAAAATGTTGTGGAAATGGCTGAGGGTGGCATACAGTAATCATGTGTAAGTGTGAGTTTCATCCTCTTGGTTTATCTTTCATGTTGTTTATGAAAGTATTACATGACCACCTCTCTTCTTGAGCTCGTCGGCACTCACTCCCCCACTTTTCTTCTTAGGTGGCTTTTTGTTTCTGCCCTCTCCTCCTCAGTCATTTAGCTGGTGTTCAATTGGATTTGTCTAATCATTAGCCAAGGTCTGACCCATGGGGTCCACATTTGTTAGTAAAACCAAGAACAGAACAGTAAGGTTCTGCAGGAGACAATAAGAAATGCACTGGGCCTGGAAGGCCCTGAACTCCTGACACAATGATTGATCTGTACTTAAACGGGATCAGTGGGTTTGATACTGCAGTAGGAGGTGAGCACTGTACATAAAAGCATGCAATGAGACAATTCTTATAAATCCTGAAATATCTCCTCTCTCAAGCGTTTTTCTAACTGTATAAAGTTACAAATAAATATTGTGTTTGCTTAGTGGAATAAAAAATTTCCACAAGTAACAAGTGTCAGAGAAAAGAAGAGCCCATAAAGAGATCATTTTGATAGTTATGAAGCTATTTTCTGTCAAGGAGTGAGAGGTGAGAAGATTTACGAGGGCCAATCACGGTGACAAGGACTGAGCACCTGCTGCAGGATCACTTTCACACACAAAATGCCAGTTAACACACACCAGGGTCGTAACTTCAGCAGTATCTGTGTGTGAGTGATACACCTTGTTCTGCTGGTAGCAGATTAATTTCAGAAAGCATCCCACCTCACAGTCAGACAAGACACCTGCCTGCCTCTCCACCTCTAATGATGCTTATCAGTGACAGCATCTGCTAAAGTACATGTAGCCTGGAGTCTATTACACAGGTTACAGAACGTCTTTCTTGCCTCAGAGCAGATATACCAGTTTGCATTATGGTGATATTCAGGATAATGAGCGCTAACTGTCCTAACTGACAGTGTTTCCACTCATGCATGTGATTAAGAAACAGATAGAGAGCCATGCACACACATGTATGCATCTAACCCATTTACCCGACTACCTATACCCTGTAGTGCAGCACTGACCTGCAGAAGAGTTAGTGCTTCTACATTTGACAGCCTGTGCTTGTGCATGTGAACTTTCAGTACCCACTACAGCCAAATAGCCTCTTATCTCTTTGCTCTGACGGCACAGCTTTGATCGTCCCGCTCTGAGGATCTCCAGACTCGCAGGATCCTCATCACTGCCCAGTCTACTCTGAGACACTAAGTGCGGGGAAATATCTGTATCGAGACTTTCTCCACAGTAGCTTTTTGAAGTTGTTCCCAGGTTCTTAAGAATGAAACTCAAAATCAACTGAAAGTTTAAACACAGCGCCCCACCAACCTCATTCACTGCTGTATCAGAGGCGCCCTGGCATCTGGGGAATGGGCCCAACCAGGGGAGTGGCAGCCTTAGAGCTTAAACCCCAATAAAAGCCCAACACCAGTAGGAACACTTGACCCAGTCATGAACTTGTATACTCCCGATTCGCTTAAGCCCACATGGAGCTGAGCCTTAACAGAAACCAGCTCTGTAATCCTATAGGAGGACAAATGAAGAGCGGCATTCCTTGAGGGAGAGTGGAACATCTTTTTAGTGGTGCTGGGCTTGCTCTAGACGGCCTTTGCGTGTGAGACATTTTATCATCAATACGCAATACCAGACAGCTCTGTGCAAGGTCACAGAGGTCCGATCACACCAACCACCGCAGGCTTTCAGTCAATATTCTGTCTCAAGTCTTGTTCTGTCACACGTCTTGCAGTATTTGAAACACATAGCGAGACAGTTGAGATGTTTCCTGAGTGTATTATTAACAGTCACCTCAGACCAAAACAGTGTCTATTTCGGTAAAGCAGCATCAACAGTCAGTCAGTCATGCAAAGGCAGGATTGAGGGCAGCAACCTTTCAACCTTACTATGCCCTCATCACTGTCTCACGAGTGTAAACTAAATTTGACTCACGCTGTGCCCTTACATGTTTTTCAGCTGCCTACAGCTCTATGGGAAACAGGAAGCACCAGACCTTCAGATAACCTCTTACTTCACAGAACTACGACCGAGTGCTTCCCCGTTACTGTGGCTTCTTGTTGTTTCCGTGAGTCTACAGGCCCACCACCACAAACTGAAGTACACTTTGCTTGAGACAAGATTCTGATTTCCCCCAGTCTTACGCCTGTGATTAATTAATCTGTGGAGCAAATATGCATAGCACAGCAATCCTAAAATGAATCACAGACTCGCACATGCAAGGGGAAAATCTATCACCAGTTGATGTATATGAAAATTTCCCATCAGTGTTTGAAAGATCAAAAAAAGCTCTCTGTTTGTATAAATGTAAAGCTTCAAAGGAAAAGAAAAGAAAGAAAACACAGCTAAAATGAAACCAGTCAACCACGCAGCTACCGTAAATTGATAGAGCCAAACCATGTTTTTTTTTTTATAACTTTATTTTTTTCAAAATGTGTGTCACCACTGTGAAACACAGCTTATATTTACAAAGGACCAACCAAAGAGCCAAACCATGTTAACGTTAGCTACTGAGATGCCCACTCCTATTTCTAGATAAGCTAAATTTATGATGCCAAATTGTTTCCTATGAAGTGAAATATATCAGTTTGGATGAACGAACGTGGTAATTTGGTTTGTTATCCCACATAAATGCGGTAGTGACTAAATCCAGTATAGTTAGCTAGCCTAGCTGCCTTCACAGCTCTAGCGAAATTCACAATTTGGTGTGATTAAGTTTACTTGTAATTCACGTGTGTTAAATTGCAAATAAATGTTCTATATTGGTTTCAGTATATAAAAAATGACAGATTGAAAGCTTTAGCATGTTTTGTTGGTTGATGCTGTTTCTCTCCTCACTTACCCTGATAGGCTCTGTCTCACCTAGCTTACTGTGTGGTCTATGAATTCTTCTGTGTGTGAGTGTAAAACAATGAGCCTTTACATTCAGAAAAATTAAGTTTGCTGGACCGCCTGAGGACTTTAAACCCATTTTTCTTAACTTAATCTTTTGTAATGCCCTGTCTTTATGACAGATAGCCTCCAGGTAACACGAGGCCTACCTCAGAACAAAAGTTGAGCCCTATCAACCTCAGTGAGAGATAAATATACAGCAAGTAAATAAACAGGACACAAGCTTGTTCCTGTTTTAGGGATGATCCGCATTGAGAAGATTTAAATCAAGGGTGACTAATTTTAGAACCAGGAGGGACAGAAAACATCCTTTCTGCAGGAAGGGCAATGGGGAACCAATTTTGTCTTAATCTCACTAAACCTGTCCATAAGACATCTGATTATCACAGTTTACACCAAGCCTAACCTTGTTCTCTATACCAACATGTGATTTCACTCTCTATTCTCCCACTCGTGGGAACTGCACAGAAAGAGGATTTAAATCTACGTTACCACTCAAATCTGTGTCACCATATGCCTACACGCCACTGCACAAACCACAGCATGACTCACTGGTAACTACAAGAGCTGTAAGTGTGGGTTTAAAACATTTTAACATTTAAACTTTTGACACTTGCTCTGCACATTTCTCTGGTTCGCCACAGTGCCAGTCCCTTCTTCTTTTGAACCAGTGTGCAAAACATCAGTTTCCCCGAGTGGACTTTCCACCCATCTCACCACACATTTCCAAACTGAACTTGCCAGTTAATGTGATGATGAACACAGAAGCTGGACCACTATTGGATACCCCCAACCCTGTATAGACGCCACAATTTGACCCCTGAGCACTGACGATGAATCTTCCAGAGCACCCGTGACTGATGGCTGCTTGTCTTGGCGGGGATGAATGATTAATGGGAGCACAAGCAAAGAGGAAGAGAGAGCGCGGGTGGGTGAAATGATGCTCTTATCCTGTCTGTTTTTAATTGGACTGAGCAGAGATGGAGACCACAATAACAGCTTTGTGGAGGAGGAGGAGGGTGGAGGGAGAGTTTCTGTGTGCGAGTGTGTGCACACGTGCGGGGGTCTGTGTGAGGGCCTGTGTGTGTGTGGAGTGTGCAGATTAGATATCGTGAATTGGTGGCCCTGGGCTAGCAGCATGGGCTCCTCAATAGCTCCCCCTTGTCTCCGCAGACCAGAGAAGCGCCTGCCATGACCACATGCCCTGAGGGTAAACCAGGCCACCCCTGAGCTCCTTTACAGACAGATAAAAATGACACCACAACAATAAAAATGTTCTGAATTTAAGCAAAAAAAAACTCCTCTGTCTCCCCTAAGGGGTATGCACGAGGAAAAGGCTAAAGGCTGACATCTTCTTTTCACTTCATCTTTAGTAATCTTGCACAAGATCAAGGTGAATCTGCAAATTCACATATTTACATGTATGTCAGATTAAGGGCAATATGTTTGCATATTAAGTGTCTCACCCACAAACTATTAACATCAATCCGTAGCCTAAACAAATAGTCCACAATCTGCCTCCCTGTCTGTTCCCACTTGTTTGCCTTCAAATTTCTGCACTTTATTCCAATTAATCTCACTCTCTTGACATCAAATCCAATTACATTTCACAGCCATCTGGCTTTCTAATGGAGATCATAAGCGGGTAAGGTGGGGGTGGAGTGGAGGTGGAGGGGGGGTGTATCCATTCAGAAAGCAGGAGACAAGCCTTTTGGAGGGGGTTAGGCTGGAAGGGGGTTGGTGGGGGTTATGGCAGGGGTTTGGTGTGTGTTGTGGTGTTTGGGGTGGCTGTGGCATGATGGGAAGCCCCACTCAGATTAGTCACACAGCATTATTCTGACTGCAGGACAATGGGTGACGGGCGGCGGGCGAGCCCCAGCTGTCGCCCATGAAAGGGCAGAAAAACAAGATTTAGGACTGGACGCGTCCTCTCACTTTGCTGGTGAAGGGTTCTTGCATTCATTAACGGGCCCACTGATGGTGGGGGGGTGGGCTTTTGTCCAGCTACCCCTCTCTCACCTCTCTGGAACCACACTCTTTTTATTTCTTCGCTTCTTAAACCCTTTTCTTTTTAGGGAATGTGTGCTGCCTCACAGAGCAATGTGGCTCCTGGAGGGGCACAGGAGCACACCAGCCCAGAAGAAACTCAAGGGCCTCTGGTTGCTGGGCACAGGGCCCGCTCAAAGGCTGGAATGAGAGAGGGAATATGTGGCCCCTTTTCTTTATAACCACAAAAAAAGCATTTTCAAGTACCAAAATTACACTACACTGCACTTCTAAGGCTGCACGAATTCCAAAACACCCGAACAAATGACGCTCACAACACAAAACGATAACAGGAAATGCTAATGTATTGTGGTGGTCTACAGTGCAACATCTGGTGCATCACATGTTGCTGTCTTTCAGACTTCTTGTTACTTACTTGCACTCTCCGTTTCCATTTGAAGTGGCTTCACACCTTCCTCCATTCAGGCATGATTCAGTGGGCAGGGAGCATTTTAGACCTGTTGAGCAGTGAAAAGTATTAAAACACACCTTTGACCCAACGTGCATGCAGCATAGAGGTGCTGCATGCATACATGCAACAATGCATGCAGCATAATGTGAAATCCATAAAGAAGATGCCAGGATTAAGGGGGATTAGGCAGAGTTGAAATTGTTGGTGGGAAATTATGCATCAGTCAGATTTTTAATGCATCTGAATTCTTATGAATTTATTTTTAATGCACACGCGCACATGCTGGTCTTTAATTGATTTGTTACACAGTTGTCCGTTGGGGATATTGGGAAGCCTGTTGTGGACACCGGTGAGGCCAGAGCGCGTGGTGCGTGGCTTTTTTTTTTTTTTTTTTCTATTGGCGGGGGGCGAGGGGGGCGCACGCTTTTGCGGGGAAAGCGCAGCAGCTGCGGGGCTCAGATGCGGAACAAAAGAAATCAGAGTCCAGCACGAGCCATAAAACACTCTCCTCGGGCATTGTTTACCGGCAGACGGGAATAACAGCACCTCCTCCACCCCCACACCCTCCGCCCGGCACTCACAACACTCTCCCACACATGCAGACAAAAGGTGCCCTCCCCCCGCCCGGCGTCCCCCTGCCCCAACACACGCACCAGCTTCCATTATCTCCTATTTCATTTAAAACCGGTTCTCAGAACAGTTTAAAAATTTATCAAGGCCTTCATCCAAATATTTTTTAATTGAGTGCCACCAATTAAATAAAGTTAAGAGACAAAATAGACTCTAAAATGAAGGGGTTTTGGTCCACAGAGTAAGTTTTTTTTTTTTTTTTTTCAAAGTAACCTCCTGCACTGGAAGTCTAAGGCCGATTAGTCTGACTGGTGTGCCTGTGCAGACAAAACAAACAGTTAACTTGTGTAAAATAACTTTCACACTGCAGCCAAGCGCACCGCAGCGTCTGGCTGCTGCACTTGTAGTGAAATCATTCCCACGACCAAGACAGACTCAAGCCAGCGTGAGTTTCCAGGAGATTTCCAGGAATTAATCAGATTCCAATCTTCAAATCATGCTTACACACACTGGCTGTTGAACATCACTGACCACTGGTCAAAGAAAAAGGTTACATATATCAGTCATTCACTTCCTCACAGCCTAATTGTTTCCTCGCTGGCGCTCAGTCATTGATTCTCCGCACCAAAACTTTCGGAGAGATTTTACCTTGTGAGATGACGATCGCAGGAATCAGAAATGTTAGTTTCACAAAGAAACGATACATTCCTCCTCTTCAGCTTCACAAATGTCGTTGACTCCCACGTCGGGTTCGCATAGATGCGCCCTTTGATATACTCCAGATGTTGGCTTGAAATAAATATCCGCACAGAAAGGTAAGTCCAGCTGAGAGAGCGCAAAATCATCAAGAGGACTCACTTCATAGATGTTAGCCTGGCGCTTTCCGAGTTCTCAATGAAATCCGCAGGCAACTCTACAAGTTCCTCCCACTCTTCTGCCTCACCCCCCTCTTCCTCCTCAGGCCGAGTAAAAGCTGTCCCCCCCCATCCCCACCCACCCACACACACACACACACACACACACACACGCTGCAGGAGGAACACTCAGTCCCCACCTCACTGTCCGAAAGGAGGATTATTACCATGAGACAGTGGTGGAAAATAACTGTGCATTTACTTAAGTACTGCACTTAAGTACAATATAGAGGTACTTGCACTTTCAGATGGAAAATATTGTACTTTTCACTCATTTCATTACTACTTTTAATTGACAGCTATAAATAGGATACTATTCAGGCTACTTTACTACTTAAAATAATATTCAATTCAGTTCAATTCAATATTCCTTTATAAGTCCTGCAAGGGGAAATTCCAGTTTACAGCAGCACCAATAAAGCGGATAGAGTAGTGTAACAAGTGCATGCAAATTAAAAACAATAAGTATAAACAAAAGAGTGGAAAAAATAAAACTGTTGCATTGTTACAGAATAACACTACAATACTGCAAACCAGCTCCATCCTGACCAACCACAGCAGAAAAATGTGACTTACACATTGATTTATCATAAAAATACAATAATGGTGCAATAATATTACAGTACATGACTCACAGGCTACTTTCCTGTGTGGAGTACTTTTACTTTTAAGACATTTTACTAATGATACTTGATGTACTATTACATACTGTAACTAGCATTTTCTATGCAAGATTTGATTTCTAAGTCAGGATTTGAAGACTTTTTCCACTACTGCAAGTGACAATAAGTACATTTACTCAAGTGCTGTACTTAAGTACAATTTCGCAGTACTTAAGTGAATCCAAAACATATAAACTTACAAAACCTGACCAGGTTCAACTCAATCATCTTATAAAATACGACACATTTTTTACAGATTAAGCTTTCTAATAACATAAAGTTAAAATTAGCTCAACCGTGACTATCAGTAGTGATAATATAATGTATAATACTATAACTCTAAGTAAAAACACATACTTTTACTTTTGATACTTTAAGTACACTTTCCTGATAATAATTCCTTGCTTTTACTTATTGTCAAGTTTTAAAATGCAGTGTGTTTACTTTGTTGTAATCATCATTGTGTGTTCTGCTTTTACATGAGTGACAGATTCAAACAGTTTTTCCAGCACTGACATTATATTATGTGTACCATCAAACAGTGAAGGTGCAACCAGAGAAGCCAGTCCGGCGTGTTTTGTTCTCCAGTCATGCTTCTGATGTGAGAAC
This sequence comes from Chaetodon trifasciatus, assembly GCA_037975065.1. NCBI lineage: Eukaryota > Metazoa > Chordata > Actinopteri > Chaetodontiformes > Chaetodontidae > Chaetodon > Chaetodon trifasciatus. The sequence goes on from JBBMOE010000003.1 coordinate 6,193,764, forward strand.
CCTAATCTTCATGTATCTGCTTGAAATTTGCTCATCTGGACTCCAAACCACAAAATCTTGATCTAATGAAATAAGGACACATGTCAGTTCCTGTTACAGTTTCATTCTCACATCTTAACCGGCTGCATAGATCCTTGTTCCACAAAATCCTCAAAACGCGTGACAGCTTGTAATCATTCCAGTGAAGTCTTCCCACAAGCGTTGCATGATATATGATATTCCTATACAGTGTACAGTACTGCTAACTGACGGTAAGAGAACATGTCTGTTCCTATTTTCTTTTTTTTTTTCTCTCTCTCAGGGCAAGTGAAACTGTCAGGGAGTAGCTGCAGAGTTTCAGCACCCCAGGGCAAAGATTATTTTATTATGAAGCCCACGCACATGCTGGCCCTTCTGTTGGTGTGACTGCCAAATGGGCCAATGCCAAAAGGGGCTAGGTCTCTTGAGGTGCATGAAGTGTGGGAAACACCGGGAGAACAGAGAGGGAAACAGGGAGTGTGAGCAATCAGCTACAAATTTATTGCGTAACAGAAAAGCAAATATGAATTGTTGGGGGAAGGTGTTGGAAGTATGAAATAAAAGAGATGTGCACGGGCTTGTAGCATGGTAGTAGGCAACCACCTGACCCACCGTGAGAAATGTCAAATCTATCAGGCACACACTCAGATCAAGCCAGGCTGTTAACACATGCCCTCCTGCATCCTCGGCGCACGTACTGAGGTGTGGCTGGGTGTTTAAATCAAAAGGTGCTGATTTGAGGTGCTGGCAGAGCTGGTTGATTTTAATCTGTCATGAAATCTGAACTCCTGTTTCTGCTTGCGAGACTCTCTCTGACTTGAGACACTTATTTGTTTTTTGAAGGGGAAATTTAAGGCCATGAGAAAATGCTCCATAATGGATTCACAAGGTTGGAGAGGGGAAGACCCAAAGCTCGGAAAACAAACTCTATCAGAGCTTAATATAGAAACAAAACCCAGAGAGGTCAGCGCTAAGTGCAAGAAAACAGAGTTATTTCTTTGAGATTAAATATAAATGCGACTGCCCTCTGCAGAGTGAACCCTGGCCGCTCAGACCTGCAGAGTCTGCCCTGCAGCACATCACAATTCCTTTAACTCAGACTCCCTTCCTTCCTTCTCTGGGAGCAGGAATGGAGCGAGGCCAGAGGTGATGATAAAAAGTAGCTCTCCTCGACTGCATGATGTCACCCTACTATCAGACCTCCAAGTGTGACCAGAGCTGGAGGAATTGTTCTTGGTTCACACCCAAAAAGTCTCAAAAAAGCACTATGACACAGGGGAGTATATGTGTAGCTGAACAAAGCAGCCATTGGACAGTTTTACTTAGTCCCCAGACAATATTATTTAATTGTCTTAAGAATAACGTTCAAATTCGGCGTCCAAATATATGATTTATTCAAAAGGATTTTCTTCATTTCAGCTATCTGAAACAAAAGAAAAGATTTTACCCAAGTTGATTTCAAGTGCAGCTAGACAAGGATTAGCAGCCTTACATGTTTTGTATATTTTGGGTGATTGCAGTGTTTTCTTCTTTCCTCTTAGATTTCATTAGCAACTAAACCCATGAATAAAAATTCATTTAAATTCTTTCTGACTGCTTTGTGCTTTTTCAGACAACTTTTTCCATTAAAGTCGACATTTAAGATTTAAAAGTGTCAAACTTGTATATGATACATTTAAGGACACATACATGTAATTCTGAAATTACGAGGCTTGCGTGTGCCTCTGTTGGTTTATGTGTGTTTACCGACTCAGTTTTTTCACAAGTTAACTGACTGGTTGATCCAGTTCGATCACAGAGATATGAATAGAATATGAATATGACTTAGTTAAAGAGCTGTAATATTATAGCCTTTGATATATTGAATTTGGACAAGAAAAGCAACATTATCCGAGAGGTATTAGTGGCATTACTCTAAATAGCACGGTCAAAAGCAGCTAATGATGCATAAACACATTCAACATGCTTTGGACTCATTTATGACTTCATTTGAATACATTTCCCTTATATATCATATTGATGAATGGATTTAATAAAAAAGTAGGTTCCTTTTAGTCACAACTCTTCTGAAAAACACTTTTATCTTCATCCAGCCTTTGAATAAAATTGCTCAAATGATGCTTTGGTTGCAGGTTTTCTAGCCGCTACAGATTTTCTAAATGAATAATCTCATTTATAAATTCACCAATAATTTAAAAGCCCATTTTATTGATTTACGACTAAAAAACAATGCCTCTTCTCCGGCTCAGAGAAAAGAAATGTGCCTAATCTCCTTCAGGTACTTCACACCTTTGACTCTCCCAGTCTGATGGCCCAGTATTTGTTTGAGGACCTGGACTGAATTGGCTGCTGTTTGTTGGAAAACAAACCCTCTGTTGGTTACTTGAAGATAAGTGATTAGAAAAGCACATCACTTTATCAAGAGGAACACTGACCCCCCCTGTGTGTGGAGCCTCTCTGGAGTCCTGGATCAGAGAACAGAGGTCCGCAGGTGTCCCAATTATCACCCTCCGTTGACGGCCTTCGCATTCAGTTTTTAGACAAGCTTCTCATATGTATGGAAGACATGCTAATGTCAAACATGCCCAGACACAGAAATGAGAAAAGGGTAAGACAGATCAGGCGCTTTGTCACATGTGCATCACATTTAATCCCCAGTGGCGGGACAGTACAGAAGACAGACTCCACTTTTCACAGCGTATCTGAATATTGTTGAAAATTGAACATGATGTATACAAATCTAATTAAACAATTTAGCATTGCACTCCCGTAACATTGTTAGACTCATGATGTACAGTTAAAAAAGGGTCAAAGATGCAGGAGAGCAAGACGTACAGTCTCTATTGTTCTGCACACTGATGCTGACATTTCCCATAATGCAACTCAATCACTGCGAGCTTGGTTGGAGATGCATGTTTATTATGCTAGTAGCTACCAGTGTAGCCTCATGCTGGAGTCCTCGAGCAGATGACTGCCTCAAGTGACATCACTTGAGGCAACTTAACAGCTTTCATGTAGCTCCCTCTGGAGGCACAAAGGACACTTTGAAAGCTGATTTGTTAATTTTCTGTCAACTGAGGGGCCAGAGAAACTTCAAAACAAGCCAATGGACACACAACCCATCTAATATAGCATGGATTTGTGTTTCTGACCACCTGACACTGCCATATATGTCACAGTTTTCTCTTTAGGGCATATAAGTTTGACTAGAGATAATTACCACACTTGAATGTAATGGGAGCTTGTTCTTTTTTTGTTGTTGCTGCAGGCTAAAATATCGTTTTAGATATTCACTGGCAACATGTACGTTTCTGAGTGTGTATGTGTATCCGTACGTTTGCTGAAAGACAATAGAATGCAGGAAGGGCCTGGCTCCGTGCTGTCCTAGACAAGGCATACATACCTACACACACACACACACACACACACACACACACACACACACACACACACACACACACACATCGTTATTTTGGGTCCTTCCCCCATCAATATGGCCCAGAGTGAGAACAGTGCAGGAAATGGGCCACCATTCACAACCTTGTGACAGAAACGACAACTGGAGAAACACTGGAGAGAGAGAGAGAGAGAGAGAGAGAGAGTTGTGTTTCCATCACTTTTTGGGGACATTACGTAGTCTTGCATTCATTTCCTGGAGACTTACCCAACCCTTAACCCAGGCTTTCACACTAAAATGTAATGATTTATATTATGGGGACTTAGGTTGTGTCCTCATGAGGAAGACGAGTCCTCACAATCTGACTTTGTAAACAGATTTATGTTAGCCCAGTAATACACGCGCGCACATACACACACATACACACACACACACACACACACACACACACACACACACAACAAATACAGGAACCAACATTATCAGAAAATCACCAAAAATCATAAATTTGATTTGCTGCCCCACTAATCAGAGTTCAAGGCCTGCAGAAGGGGACGTTGGCTGGTTTCAGCTGAAGTCTGGAGCCGTGCAGCAGGCCATGCAGTTGGCCTTTACATGCCCACTGAGCCGATCCATAATAGCTGCACGAACGGGTCGGGGTCGAACAGTTGGAGGCCTGTGCTCTGCTTTGTGGCTCACTAGCATACCCATAGTCATCCCTGTCTGTCTGTCTGTCCACCCAGCCTTTCACATCCACCTCCCCTTCCCACCCCAAGGTCTCTCTTTGGGTAGTGTGTCGGTGTGTCTCTCCCGCCAGCCAAATGCTTCAACACTGGAACAAAGATACTCGTTATCCCGCTGAACCCACAGCCCCCCACAACCCATCACACCACAGCCTGATCCCCTCTACCACGACCAGTCTGTAATAACTGGGTCTGACTCGTGTCCTTCAGTTGAGAGATCTGAGGAGAAAGACAGAGTGAGAGAGTGAAACAAAAGACAAAATGAAAACAAGAAGTGAGAATGACCTCCGCACTAATTTGGTGCTGACATGCTGCTAGTCCACAGCAGAGAGAAGGCACAAACCGAAGTCTCAATCTAGCAAAGGGATCAAAAGACACAGCCGGGAAAACTAACTGGAACTGTACGCCTGGAAGCTTTATGTGTGTGTCTGCACATGCACAATGTGTGTGTGTATGAACACAAAGAGTGAGAATATTCACTATGAGAGGAGATATTTGTTCAGCCGGGGAATTTACTGATGAGATTAGCTCTGGTTAGGGGGTTTGGGGGTGTGGAATGTAAACAAGAGGCAAGCGGAGAGAAAGACTTTAGGAGAAGATTCAACTCCCCCCCCCCACCACCACCACCGCCACCATCACCACCTCCATTATTCTTCCTCCCCCTGTGGCTCCAAAGACAAGTGGGGTTCAGGGACCAGCCCCTGTAGCTTATGTTAACTTTATAAACTGAGTTTTCTGCAAACGTTTGTGTGTGAATTTATGAGTACACACACACACACACAAGTCAGACAGGAAGTACTAAAAAACTCCATTCTAGCCTCAGCTGGTTGTGCACAGTAATGCCGGTTTAGTAACCACACAGCTGGACTGTGTATTGGTCTTGAAAGAATTTTGAGTGCAGTCGAGCTTTCCTTTTCTGTCATAACGAACTGAATGTGTTCATTTAGAGAGCAGTGACAGTGAATAATGATCTCCCTCTTTCGTCTACATCACCGATGTTGGTACTAATGGACACTAATGGATGCCAGTACGCTTTCTCTATCTCTTTTTGAGCGCAGGCCAAGTTTTGGGGTACAGAGAGAGGGTTTCTGCACTGTCAGCCAAATGAGGATGGCAAATTCAATTGTTAGAGGATCATTCTGGCAACTTGAGTATGTATTTTTGGTAATCAATTCCATCAGTTGAGATGACATTGTACCCACTGAAATTAAATACACATGAAATGTCAGAAATATCTCTTTTTGTGCAGGGAAACTGTGTGTGTGCAGGCCTATGATAAGGTAACACCGAACCAGAACATCCTGGGTAATGATCTGACTCCTTTTTAATGTTGCCACGTTCTAAAATCACAGCAATTGACTTTAATAGAGTTTTATTACAGTAATACAGAGAAGAAGGATGCTCAAAAGTACATCATGAGTGATATTCTACAGCCTCTGTTTTGAGCTAAATGCTAACATGCTCACAATGACAATGCTAACATGCCGATATTTAGCAGGGAGTATGTTCACCATGTTCATTGTCTTAATTCAACATGTTAGCAAACATTTGCTAATTTGCACATAACACAAACTAAAACTGATGTGTCTGTCATCGTCAATGTCAAGACATGGAACTCTTACAAGCAGGAATAAAGAGCAGGCTGCAGAGGTCTTCAGCCTCAACTGATGCTGCCTCAAATACCTTCACTTGAGCTGATTTTTCAGACGTTGCGCAGCTCCATCTGGAAGCGCAAAAAGGCTCAAACAACACATGCAGCATAACTTCCATAAAGACTTTGATGTGTGACATGAGATCCCCTTCCACCAAAAGGTCAAGCTCATGGTGTCACCAGAGGAAAAGTCACAGCATCACTAAAGTCAGCAGGCTGTTGAAGTATTTCAGTCTGGACCAAACTGGTCAGCCGACAGACAGACCATCACTGGCATCCCTGCTCAGGCCTCTATCCTGGTTTAAATCAGCAAAGTTGTAATATACCGGAATCATCCATAACAAAGACATCACTGTACATCAGTACACACATGTGTTTGTTCAGTCATTGAAACTGGAACATGTGACCTTGTTTATCACAAAGAAAACATGTTCCACAGGGAAACAGTATATGCACTGTTCACACTGTATTATGTCTTATTACCCATTATCATGCAGCTCCATCCATTCCCTTTATTTCTCCATGAATCCACATGCCGGCGCCTAAGGTGTGTGTGGAACATGTTCACTTGAATATCTGGTCTTCAGAAGGCCTCATCCCATTTCCCAGCTGCTTATTTTGGGGACCTCCTGATACGCAGCCTGACTGTGGTGAAGGAGAGAAACATTCACCAGAGGTCTCTCATCGTGATCTGGGCCCCGGGAGTGCATGGGTGGGGCTGGAGGTATGCTGGAGGTTGATAGACCTTGCCACAATGTATATGATTGAAAGAGCTGTGGTCACTGCATGACACAAGAATCTGTTCTGTGGCCTCGAGATGTTGACTGTAATTTGGCGTGTGTGTGTAAGTGTGTGAGAGTGAGAAGGGGGAGAAGTAAAGGAGACTCAGATGCTGAGATTTCCATTTATCCCTGAGCTCCACGTTCATTACAAATCCGTCCAGAGCAGAGCGAATGTTAAGACGCTCCAAATTAACCCTGAGAGTGACAGAAGCAGCGTCAGCTGTCTGTGGTATCACTTTCCATCCAAATGGTATGGATGGGGGTCTGACAACTGTCACCCTGACCTTGCTTCTCTACACCACTCTCCCAAGACTCACTAGACTCTCTGGGGTGGGTGGGATGAGATTACCAACATTCACAATCTCTGCTATCTCTCCCAACACACAGCCATCTGCCAATCACAGAGATACACTCATGATGAGGTAGTTCAAAGCATGTGTAGACACTAACATGTTTGGATCTCCAAGTATGTCTTCAAGTAGGTTTATATTTAAAAGACTTGTTCGTGTGTGTTTGTGTGCCTCTCTTGCACGTCACCTTGAATAACAGAAGGTGACAACTAGTCCGCCAGAATTTGCTGACTGGTTTATTGGCCGATTAGTGAGCCATGCCTGATTTTGTAGCCCTAAATGTCACAGAGATAAGTAACATACTTTCCTCTGTCCACTCTACATTTCATTAAGTTAGACAGTATATTACTCTGCTGTCCTCTCTCCTCTTCCCTGTACCTTCATTCTCATTTTATCATCTGTCCATGATTTTCACTCAATTTTTCAAACGTATTTTATTCTACATCTCTTTCATATCCCTAAAAAAAGACTATGGGGCAATAGCCATGCTAGCGGCTCTGTTTTGTGGCAGTTTGCTGGGATCTAAATGGTGTATCTGAACTTAACATGTTTGGATGCTAACATTTACTAAAATGCACAGGACGCTTCAGGAAAAGTCAGGGGATTATCAGTGTTATCAGGACGTTTCATCCTGGCACCATCTGTACCAAATTTCACATTTCTATAAGTGTTTGTATTTCTAAAAAAAAACCCCAAAATGTCAGCTTAATAGGAGTAATGTTTGTACAAAACCTCATGGCAATCCATCCCGTAGCTGTTACGATTTCAGTCTGACCAACCAGAGAACAGAATTAAACTGCCATCCCTTGAACGGGCGGCTGGTATGTCTAAATCAGAGACCCACATATGCAATCTTGAAGAGAAACTTCACAAACAGGTTTCTCCTTGAGCCCTGGTGGTCGTTACAGTTGTCAGGCCAATCAGAGATAAGTGACATGGAAAATGCAGCGACAGGGGCCCGTAATCCTACTAATGACAGACATGATATTAGCTGTCATGCTAGAATGCATAAAGTCTATACATGTCAAAAAGATGCTTGTTAATGCTGAATTTACATTTTCAAGCTCTAGCTACACTGGCTGCAGTCTGTGAGTACCATCCAGGAGCAATCAATTAAAGCCAGAACCCTGTCTTCACATTAAACTGGTATCTGATCCGATTGAGGCTACTGGTTTCAACCAAGGCCAAGCGAAGGGGGTGAGGGAGGGCAGGGTCCTCAGGGGGATGCTGCAGGGTGTGTGAAGCAGTGGCCTGCGTGCCGTCGGCCAGCCGCCCGAAGGGGAGGCACATGGTGCCAACAGCTGCCATCGTGAAACGCTAACCCCTCTAAATGCTCAGTCCAGTAAACAACGCTGGGCTGAACACATGCCAGTGGGGGAGCCTGGGTGAGGAAAGGGTGAAGAGGGTGAATGGGGCGACCCAGCTGACGCCGTGGAGAAAGGAGAATTGACCCCTGTGAAATGGCTTATTAAAGTGTGGTGGTCACCATACTGGGGGGCCAACGCAGGACAAGACAGTGAAGGAAACTCAAAACCCTCTTTGGCAAACTGAGCGTGGTGCAGGCCACAAGCCGCAGACAGGAAGCCCCAGATTCAGGAGATACTTTTATTGGATGCATTTACATAGACAGAACACACCACATGCATGAAGTGCTGATGACAGACGCTTTTATTTTCCTTGCCGTGCCCAAAGATGAAGCATGCAGTGTTTATTTTGTCTCATGACTGGCTGTTGGGTGGAACAGGATTTGAACTCCATTAAGTATCCATCCTTTACTGCCCCAAATACAATTCATTCAAACCCATGTATGCTTTCTTTTACCATGTAAGTTGATAAATGAAGTGCACTCTGCGGCGTCTGTTGCAGCCATTGGAGCTACTGAGGGTTCCCATGCTCTCAGGCCGGGTAGGGAGTGGCAGGAGCAGATGTGACTCCCTCCTACCCTCAGCCTCTCCCTCTGCTGCTTGTAAAACAATCCATCTTCCACTTGTAAAAAAAAATTACTTTCTACCTCCGTCGCCGCTTCCCATGACTCTTGCTTTAATCAACATGAAAACAAAATTATCCCTAATCTTATAATGCAGTAATTACACCCAGTCTTAACTGATGGTTAAATGCGATACAGGACCGTGGCAGTAATCTAATAAATCCCCTTCAATCTGTCACTTAATTTCACTCTCACTACTTCTTTTCCCTGACATACAAGCACCAAAAAAACCCCAAAAAAACAGGAACTCAACCAGATCAATAAATTAAAAAACTTTCTTTCTTTTCATGCATGTCTGTTGGCAAGTCAGCTGAATGCACCATTGTCTAACATTAGATCACCTGAGCAACAACTCCCCCATCTGGTAGTTCTTCCTGAGCCTGAAGGTGCCATGTCTTGCAGTCACAGCATGGCATCCTTAAAGCAATGTATATGACTATATGAATATAAAGAATGTACAGAAAGCTTTCTCACAGGTGTATTTAATTACCTCAAAAACAACTACATTGATTTAAATTTGCCTGTTACAGCACAGGCATTGTGCATGCTGGTTCTGGCTTCTTTAAATGTTCGTTGTTTGACTGCAATGCTCACTGAAGTAAATCATCTGAATCCTTCTTCACTCATCCAAACACAAGGTAAACATGTGCTGCGTATCATGTACAAGACATTTCAGGCCAGTAAGTGTAGTACATTCAGTAGCTCTGCCTCCTTCTAAAAGACTGCATCCATGCAAATAATAACGTAGAGCCATGGGAGTTGGATTCTCATGCCAGCAACGAACCCTGGTTTATTATGAAGGGGTGTGAGAGATTCTCTGATAGGAGGGCTTCTCACATCATGCTAATCTTTGCATCCTGTAGTGTAAAACCAGGCCCACACCTGCCCGTGCAATCTTTCCTATCACTCCATTAACCACAAGTGTGTGTGTGCGCATGTGTGTGAGAGACAGAGATAGATTGAGAACGACAAAGAGCATGGCAGTGTAGACCTAAATATTTGTTATTTCCTCCTCTGACTCCTCTGCTGAGCTCCTATCTCAGTCATCACACACCTGCCGAACGTGACAGCTGATTACAAGCATGCGTGCCTTAGCATGGATGAACTCACTCTGGGGGCTATTGTTCACAGACCCTGTACCATTAACAAACCACAGGGCTCAGGTTGATATTCAGGGGCTTATCAGGAGTTTAGACAGTGGTTAACCAAACATTAACCACTCTCCTGGCTTTCCTGTAAACACGACCGTAATGACAGGGTAGGCAGAGTCTCTGAGGACAAACACTGTCAGTGGCACATAAACAGAGTACCCACAGGAAGTGATGTTGGCCACAGATTGGCCTCGTGAGGAAGTGTTGAGGTCTGAGGAGTGCCACCTTGGTGGGAGGCAGGACTGCTGCTTCTCACTGAAACATGAGAATTGATACGAGTCCCTTAAGGATGCTCAATTCCTTTAAAATGAGGTATTTCCACAGATTAAGTCGGTGATACTGAATGTATGGCCTGCGGGACAGGGATCAGTGTCTAATTCACAGTGAAAATAAGATAATTCACAGCGGAATTTTTTTTTTTATACCAATTTGTCAGAGCTGTAGAGAGGGACAGATATGTCAGTTTTGCATGATGGGATAAATTAGACTGTTACTAACAGAGAGGAGGCTGATTTCTGCATGATGGCAGTTTATGAATCATTCCAACACTGGAGTTACTGCATGGTGGAAGAGACTCAAGCAATGTTTAAAATGTGACTGGATCATTTACAACTAAGATACTTTTAAAATATCTGATTTATCTGTCATATCTAAGCCTAAGGTCAATCAAGTTAATTTAGCTAATGAGTTATAAGCTGATAAGTGAATTAATTGAGAGGAAAGAATTTTAAGGAGAGATGAGTTATGGGTTTTAATGTTTATTCATTTTATCTGATATAAAGTATTATTGTTTGTTTATTAACTGGCTCCTGGCCCTGACAAAGCAAGCTGAGCATCCCTGGCTCACCATTGTTTGTCTTTACAAGCCATTCATACAAACACGGAACTTAGATTTCTTTTAAGCAGCTCAGTCTTATTTCCAAATCCTCTTGTGCTTCATTCTTTACGGCAGCTCTGAAATGGCTTGCTGCAAACAGAGCCAGGGGGAGATGAAACAAGAACAGAGAGCGGTGGGGTGTGTGATTGTGGTGTGTGTGCTGGTGGGGCTGCAGATGAAGTTCACTGTGGTGGGTGGGTTTGAGAGACAGAGTCTGTACAGACTATACCTGCATATAAAACTTAGCGTACAGACAAAGCACCACATCCTGAGTTATGTGGTTACACTTTTCTTTGTTGAGTACTTAATCACTTGTGATATTACACTGGTATATTTAAAATCACATCACTTTGAGGCAGCAACACCTAAAATAATGTGAAGCAATCAATTTGATAATTATTACATGTAAATGGGATTCATCCTGAAACACGGTCCTCTATTCCAACAAGTCAGCAGCTACAAAGCTTCACTCAGACAGGATTTACTCAACACACTCATCCTGCACCAAGGGGACCTTACAAGCCAGGGGGTTTTAGGTGCAAACGTGAAGGTCTGTTCCAACCTGCCTGTGGCCCGTAGTCTCCACACACAGTCTAGTGGGAGGGGAGGTTTCGGTTGACAAGTCTGAGCAAAAAGGAAAGGAGGTGTGTGAACAAGATGTAGATCTGCGTGGGTGTTTGAACACCGTGAGTGTGTGTGTGTATCTGTCATTTCTTTTACTTGACCACAGCGTTTCAGGCTAGATTTTTCCATTTCCTTTAAAACAGCGGATGAGTTTCATGAATTTACAAACGTAGACTTCCGTATGTCTGTGTAACTTGCCCATGATGAGGACCTCATGGTTGCATGGAAAGTTAGATAAAGCATCACTTTTACTTTTAGCTTATCACAGGAGTATTTAAAAACATATAAAAACATACATCAAGAATGACTCATTTTGAAATGCATATTCTGTACATAGAAATATTATAATGCATCAGTATACTTGAGTGAGATGTTTTATGAATAAACAATATTCTGACACACTGCAAGACTACACACTAGTATCTATTGTCTAATTTCATGATACTAACTAGCAATGAACCAGTAAAAAAATCAGTAAGAAACAGATTTTTTTTTTTTCCTGACGTGGTTAACGTGCTTCACGTCAGTGAGATAGTGGATAATATGTAGATGGTACCATAGCGCCCCCCACTGGACAAATGCACACGCCAGTCTTTGTTTTTCCACGTCTTTAGATTATAATGCATTGAATAAGTAGCACATAAATGTTGAATTTCTTGACTTTCTAATGTACAATGACGTGAGATTTTCGATTTTGTTTTGTTGCATTGTTATCTCTCTCTCTCTCTCTCTCTCTCTCTCTCTCTCTCTCTCTCACGCACACACACACACACACACACGCACACACACACACACACACACACACACACACACACACAAATATCTCACATTTTCTGTTTCTACTATAACTTTGATCTGGAATATAAAGAAACTCAGCTCTATTGATTTTGCACACATGTTTCGTTTATGCAAACTACTGTAGAATAATCTACTGTAAATAACTTTCTAATTTGATTTATTTGGTATGTACATGTGAGATTTGAGATATTGCAACACAGCTCATTTCCATTAGTAGTCCTGCAATAAACTATGCAAATGCAACAACAAAGCAGCCTGTTTTTTTAAATTGCTCTGTAGCTCTCAATGCCCAACAATAAGTATAACTATAATCACTATAAAAGTTTAACCATAAACAGTATAACTGTCATCAGAAATCAGGTTTATAGCAAATTAAGGCACAATGAATTTGACTTGGTGTTTTGGTGCATAATGATTACAATAAGCATAGTAAAAGAAAAGAAAAAGAAACAAGTACTGCAAATAAGGAAAGTCAATAAAAACACATGTAAACGGGAGTCCAATCAATTAAATAAACGGATTCAGGTGTAAATACACAGAAATGACCTTTAGCAAACCCCGCCCCTTCATGACGCGATCGATGTTTGGCCCGTGACGCTGCTTGTACACGTAGCCTAGTAGGATGTGTTCATTGAAGATGGTGGCGGTGTGTCAGACTCACTGTCCTGCACATTTGTAAGAATTTATTTATATGTGTACACATTTCCGACATCGGGTAAGGGTAAATATATACCATAATTAACAATGTTTTACACTGAACCTTTTAATCTGGTGTCTACGACAGGCATGAAACTGTTACCCCTGTAGTTAGCATAAGCTAGTTAGCCAGCAGTGCTAACTAAGCACCAGTGCTAACGTTAGCTGACCAGGCAGTGAACCTGTTAAATTATGCTCGACGAGCGGCCAGCGACTTGTAACTGCTCGATATGTACCCTTGTTAGTGTTGAATATGATCAAAAATGACAAATCATTCGTGTTTGAACAGTCTTTAAGAGTCTTGGCTGCGGGCAAAATCAGGCGACTTTAGATATCAGTGTGTTGCTGTTATGGCGTTTAGGACATGTAGAGCAATGTAGCGTTACCGTTAGCTGTTGAGCCAAGCACTCTGGACCTTTCCTCGCAGACAGCTTAATGTGTAACCTTAACCTGATGTCTTGTCAGACCAAAATGAGTCAGGTACCGATTAGAGCTCATTAGTTTCGGGATGGTAATCAGAAGTCGATAGGGTAAGTCTCGATAGGCTAACTTTGGGAGTTTTGTTTCATGGTGACTGTCGGTTAGTTGGCACGTCGCCGGCGCTAACGTTAGCTTACGGATTGCTTTCAGTTCCTGGTGAATTTGTAACCGGGGGTGCTTGAGAGATCCGGTATCACGTTAGTAGTGATCATTTGGCCAAGACTACGGCTTACTAGCTCTTCTTATTGGAAAGATCTGATCTCTCTTTCTAACATTTCAACTGCTCTATGTCAGATTTCCCAATGACAGATGCAAAGTGCATGTATCTGATAAATAATCTCATCCAGGCGCAGTGAGTGGTTTTACGATCCTGTGTTTTGTGTTTGTATTAAAACGTCTCGACAATAACTAACGTTACAAACAGAAGCAATAATGCTGCACAAATGCCACAAGTTAGCACTATGACTGATTTGAAGCTTGTTTGTCAAGACTTAAGTAAGAAAGTTCCTGTTTAGAAAGTTAAGTCGTGAGATCTGCATTGTCTTCACTTGATCACCTGTCATACTGTGCTATTGTGTCAGTAGTTTCTTGAACCCACCAGATTCAAAATTGTCTTATGGCAAAAGGTGTCTGCGATCCAAAAGCAGGTGTTTTTATTTATTATTTATTTTTTTTATTTTTTTTTTTACATAAGTTGTTAAGATATTGAAGAAATTCAGATTTTTCTCTGTGGCAAAGTGACCTTGCTGCTTTGCACTTGTTTCCGTAATATTAAGGATATGATTTGCATTTTTTACAAGAAGCAATTCAAAATGTTTGCATCTGTTTGTATAATCATGTTTCCTGTAGCTGTTTTTTGAGTAGGATAAACACCAGGCTTTGAAAGTAAAGATTTTGTGATGTAATCAAAGTTGGCACTCATTACAATTAGTCAGTTGTGTTCTACTTAGTATCGTACTGTATGTTTTTATTTGTCATTACATCTTAGTGTCCATGTAGAAATTGCCACGTTGTACCATTCGTTTAAATAGGATCATAGGCTATTACACAAATAAAGGTGTGGTAAACTCCGTCAGAGGCATGTGTAGCTTTTTCTAAACCAGTCTCTCTTTCCTTTTCTTTACCCAGCTTCGCCTGACTTTAGTCTCTTCAGTGACATCCACTAGAGTGACCTGGTCCTCGGACCTGTTAGCTCTGCAGCCATGCAGCCCCCTCCTCGGACTGGGCCTCCAGGGGCCTCAGGCCCTCCTCCATCTGGACCCAATATGTTCCGCAGGACCAGGCCACACAAGCATACAGCAGCAGCTACTGCCACAATGCCACCCCCTACTCAACCCATGACAGACCCTTTTGCTTTTGTTAGAGCACCTCCTCCTATGGCTGTGGGTGGTGTCCCAACAATACCCAACAGCAACCCACCACCAATGCAAGCCCCACCTAACCCCATGTACTCTCAAGCTTGCTCAGGGTTGCCTCCACAACCACATACACTGGAGGATGTCCCAGCTGCTCCCCCTGGCCCCCCTCCATCATCTCTGCCAGGGGTGACCCTGTTCAACCCACACAGTGCAGCATCCCCTAGTCTTTTCCAAGCACCCAGTCCCACAGGATATGCATCCTCCTCACAGAGTGAACAGGGCTATTTCAATTCAAGAGAACAGACACCATCCATGGCCACAGAGCCACCACTTGTGGCCTCAGCCCCAGCACCATGCCAGGCACCTTTTAACCAAGAATTTCAAGGACATCCTCCTCAGCCTGTGCCCTTCCAGCCTGTGCCTCCCAACGCCGCCTCCTCCCAGTGGGCCCCTGATCACGGAAGTCGCCCTCCATCAGTTCAGAACTATTTCCAGCCTACCAGTGACCCTCCACCACAGACTTTTAATTTACCTCAGCAGACTCAGATGTACCCCACCCACACCCCACCACCCCATCACAACACACCCACCCCTCCAACGCAACCTGGACATCCTCCAATCCAGGCCCCTCTTCCTATCCAGAACACTGTAAAGGCCCCTGGTTCCCAATGGCCTGATCCAAATGCACCACAGCACCAAAATTCCCACTTCCAACCTCAGAGCTATTTCAGTCAGAGCCCTGCACCCCAGGACTCATGGTTCAACCAACCTCCACAGGATTCTGGCTACCACCAAATGGGGACTGGTCTGGGCCATCCTCAACCCCGGCCTGACTCTGCTGGATCTCAACATGTGTCCAACACAGGACCTGGGCCTAGTTCTGCCCCTGCCCCTGCCCCATACTCTCAGGAGTCTGGTACACTCTCAATGTTCTTCAAAAACAATGATGTGGAAAATGAAGAAACACTGGCTGGAGAGAGAAATAAGGCAGTGAATGGTAGTCCTGGATCCTTTCAGCAAAACAGCAACCCGCAAGCTTACAGTGGCCATGCAGATGCTCCTTTGGATTACCAAGAACCTTCTTTGCAAGATCACTCTCACCTACCATACATGATTGATGGCAACCATGCAACACAGGGAATTGCCCAGAATCCCCCTGATTCTCAGTACGATCATGTGGAGAATTTGGAGTGTGTCCCAAACCAGGAGGTATTGCCCAGTGAAACCCTTGGCAGCCCTGCTGCTACTGCAGCCCATGGAGTAGACCAATTTGAAACTGGGCCTAACCTTGAGACTCCAGATTCTGTTCCAAGACCAATGAGATCTGCCAGTGTGTCATCCAACTATAGTAATATGAGCCATGGAAGTGGAAGTGGCACTCGTCGGCCTCAGGGAGTAGTAGGTACCTTTATTCAGCAGGAAAGTCCACGTCTCACTGATGAAGCTAACCTGTCTGCTGCCACTGGAGGCTACTTTGAGCAGATTGATACTTCTCCAGCAGGAGATGCGGGTGCACAACAGAGCTCCCTGGAGCAGATGTGGCCTCCCACACCGAGCCCTCCTAAACCAACTGGTATCTTTCAGGCTAGTGCTAACAGCTCTTTTGAACCTGTGCGATCGCATGGGGTTGGTGTGCGTCCTCCTGAAGTTGATAGGGCTAAAATGGTAGCAGAAGGGGGTGCAGATTCTACACCTGGAAACCTGGAGCAGCCACCGGATAATATGGAAAATATTTATGGTCCAGGGCACCCCCTACCTCCTGGGGCTGGAGGTGGTGCACCGCATGTAACACACCCTATGGTTCATTCTCACTCTCGACCATCATCCCGAGCTTTTGGGGCCAATCGGCCCTGTGAGAGCCCTGCCACAACTCTGTGGGCTCAGAATGATCCTGCTAGCTTGGGAGCTAACATCCTCTTAGCTCCTGCAGCACCGACAGTTCTTGCCCCTTTACGAGAGCCCAGTGCTGATGTCATCCAGCCTCCAGAGGATGGCCCGCTGGACCTGCAGCCCTCCCAGAGAATCCAGCCAACTTCACAGCAACACTCAGAGAACCTAGAGAACCCACCAAAGGTGAGTGAGGCAGAGCCAACTGACTCTCAAGGCAACCTGGGCTATGCGTCTCTCCTTGTGCCTGACTCACTCCAACAGCCTGTTTTGATTGCTCCGCCAGTGTCCAATTACAATGTGATTGCCCCCAGTACCCCTGCTCAAGCAGCCAGTCAAAGTAGCCTTAGGGAATCTACCCCACCTGTGAGATCACTCACACAGGGGCAGGGTGTTAGTACCTCTCAGCCACCTTCAGTAACCTCTAATCAGAGTCCACTATTTGCCCCTGGACCAATAAGCTTCGGTTCTTCAGTCTCTAACCAGGGGCCACTGAATCTGACCCGAGACAACACAGAAGCGGAAACATCAGATGTCACAGCTCCACCACAGTCTCAGCCAGTCCGCCCTCCTCTTTCAAGGGGCCAATCATTGGGTGGAGACAGCCACTCTGCTCTCCAAGTTAATCCGCAGGCTTCTCTTGTGACTGCTACTGTCTCTAATCATAATCAGCAAGCAAATTATGAACTGCTTGATTTTTCTATGCACCAATCACAATCACAAAACCAAGCATCTGGCCATCCTTCCTCTTTACATGAGTCTCCGCAATCTAGTAATGGATTTTACCTACAGGTCACCAAAGATGCTCAGCAGGGGTTAAGTGTGAAAGGGAATGCCCCTGTCCAGACCCCGGCCTCTTCATCTACTCCACAGGCACCACCAACACCCTCCCAAGCAGCTTCAGACAGCCAGCCGCCACCAGCTGAACCTCCTAAGACATCAGACTCTCAGGCTGCACTGCAGGGACAAAATATTGCCCCTCCTGTTGCGGTGAGTGGAGCACAACCCTCCCATAGTCAGTATCCGACTCCAGTGCAGGGGCCTGGTCCTGGGAGTGGTCCTCCTTCTGCTGCTGCCTTCCCTCCAGGGCCTCGAGGACCAGTACCTCCAGGAGCTTCCCAGCAAGCTCCTGCAGAGCCACCTCGACCACCCTCCTCTGCAGGCAGCCAGCAAGGATATGGGCCCCCTGCTCAAGTGCCAGGGCAGATGTATGGTGGCTATTATGGCAATTATGGAGAATATCCGGATGGCAGAGCACCTTATCCTCCTGGCCAGTTCCCTCCTCTGCATGGGGATCCTCGAGCACAGCAATATTATCAAGTATGTGGAAAGTCCGTCCTTTCCCTACTAGCTTCTGTCTGTATTCACTGCAAAATACACAAGAAGCAGTCACATCAGCAAATGCTACAATGAAAATGCCTTATCAATGCTTTCATCTCTCAGGATGGAGCGTACAGGAACAGAGCAGATTCTTGGTATGGCAGATATGAAGGGCAGCCCTCAACTTATCGTGATCCAAACTACCAGTACAGAGAGCCTCAGCCAGACCGACCCAGCTCCAGGACCAGTCAGTACTCTGACAGGCCCTCATCTAGGTCAGTGAAACTGTTTCTCAGCCTCACGCTATCATTTAGAAAACATGTGTTTTATGTCAAGTCAGCACTGTTTTTAATTGTAGTTGTTAATTTGTTTTTGCATTTTTTTAAGTTTCCTAATTAATTAAGAGACTACTGAGAACTTCATAAGAAATCCTCTGTGGTTTTGTTACATGTAAACAGCTTTTACAAGTATATTTAAATGGTTCTTGTGCCTGACCTGTAAATCTCCCCCTTTGTTTGCTTTCCCCCACAGGCAAGGCTATCCTGACGATTACCACAGAGCAAACCGAAGTGCCTATAGTGAATATTATGCAGATTACGCCAAGCACTATGATTATGGAGGTATGAGTCACAGAGTTCAAAGCTGTGATTACTTACTAGTATGAATCTGAATGCACTGTTACCTTCTTGTTTGCTGAATTTGTTGTAAAACAATTACTTCACAAAACACATTCATCTTCCTGTGTATATAAATGTTTTTTCATGTATGGTGTTATATAAATCTCCCTCTCCTCCTCTCCATATTTTCTGTGGAAAGGATACAACTATGGACAGTATGACCCGCGATATAGAGGGTACTATGATCAGTCCTACTGGTCTAATTACGATGACAGCTACAGAGGCAACCACTATAATCAACAGATGTATCATCCCAGGTATGCAGAGAAAGCCATTTGCACACTCCAGATGTTGCACATGCGAATTAAATAGTTGCTATTACATCATTGCATATTTGGTAACAGATGGAGCTGTGTAAGAAGGTGTTGCAGCTATTTATCTGCGCAGTGATTTAAATGGAAAATGGAAGTTTAAGGTCATGTCAGTGTAATCTGTCAGAATCGACACTTGTTAAAAATGTTTACTTCTGCTCCTTCTACACGCTATGTTGATTCATAAACAATGTAGCGCTGGTTGATTCACAAACACTGTACGCCCTACTCACAGGAAAGACGGCTATGATGATCAGTGGCGATACTATCCTGGTTATGATGCCAGTTTTGACGATGATTATCGACGTCGTGGAGAAATGTACGGCGACGAGTTTGACCGACGCAGCATCCACAGCGAGCGGTCGGCACACAGTGTGCACAGCTCTCACAGCCAGCACAGCAGACGGAGCAGCTTCAGCTCACGGTCACAGCAGGTAAATGTGCAGATTTACTGACATGCTGTAGATGGCGTGCTCCATACTGCTGACGGACAAAAGATGGGTGCGTTAAAGACCATTGAACACCAACACTTATTAAACTCGTAAGTTTAGACACATGCTGTTGTATTGAAAAAGGAAATGCAGGTAGTGTCGGTAACTGTTTGTTATTGGCCTTGAAAACACGTGCAACTTATGCTATGTAGATGTTTGCTTTTATGCTTTATTTGTCTTCGTATTTGACAGTTATTCTTGTTTGTCTTTGCACCCGGCAGAGCCAGGTTTACAGAAGCCAGCCTGACTTGGTGTCAGCAGTCTATGACACCACATCATCCACTTTGGCTGTGGACTACTCCTATGGACAGTACCCGAACCAGACTGATGCTTCCCAGAACTACAGCCAGTACCTCTATCCCTCTGAGTATACTGCAGACAGCACCTGGATCGCCCCTGAGCAACGTAAGTATGCAGTCCTTAGTTTGGCATTTAATCATTGGTGGTGCTTTTAAATGATAATTGAATTTAGAAGAAGAAGAAGAAAAAGAAGAAGAGAAGAGACAGACTTTTATTATCACTACACAAACATGCACACACTACATGCACACGCCATGCTTTGTGACCCATCCTGGAATGTCCTTCCTCCGTGGTGGACTGCCGGGCGACAGCGGCGCCCGGGGACCCAGTTCCTTTTCGTCACAATTGGTCAGGTGGTGATCTTCTTGCATGTTTTTAGTGGGGGTATTTTTATGGAGGATACCCCAGGTGAACACGGGGAGAACATGCACACAGAAAGGCCCTTTTTCCTCGAGCAGCAGGCACCGAAGGCATGATGGAGGACACGCCCACAGCGGGAATCAAACCCGGGACCTTCTAGCTGTGAGGCGACAGTGTTTCCACCATGTCACCAGAGTTCAGTAAAACTTTTTGTCTGTCCCACTCTTAGTCTGACTTGTGTTTTCCCTCTAGCTCCTCCTCGTCCTGCAACCCCAGAGAAGTTCACCATGCCCCACCGTTGTGCCCGCTTTGGACCTGGTGGTCATCTGGTCCAAGTTCTGCCCAATCTGCCCTCAGCTGGACAGCCTGCTCTCGTTGATATCCACAGCATGGAGGTACATTTTTAACCAATTTCAGCACTTTACTGTGGGAAATTTTAGTCCATTGTGGTTATTTCATGAAGAGCCAGAGGCAGCAAGAAGGGATTTAGGTTGCATAGGATGATAATGTTGCTGCTGCACTATTTTTGATCTCATAAGTTGTGATTTATCATCAGTGTCTGCACAGTGGGAAACTTACAGACCTGTTATTACCGTAGTTGAAAATGGGTCCATGTGTCATTGAGAAGACAAGTTACTAGGAAACGATAAATACAGACAAATAATCTCCCTCAGATGGCAGAAAATGTTTGATTTAACAGTAAATGAGCTGAATACCTTCCCTCATTTAAAGACGAGTGCTTTTTTAAAGGGAGTGAGGTACTGTGTGACCTGTAACCTTATTAATTAAATTAGACCCCTTAACTGCTTTGTCACACTCTTCAGAATACAGTATGTTAGACATGTTGCTCAAGACTTTGCCAAAATCTGAATTTGGTAGCTTTCCTTGCACTTTTTTTTCAATACAGAACATGTAATGACTTTAAGTGAACAATGTTAAGGCTGTATAAAGTTGTATTTTGAACCATGTCTGTCTTTGCAGACCATGCTGCAGGACACCCCGGAGCAGGGAGAACTACGAGCTTTCCCGGGACCTCTTGTTAAGTAAGTCTCTTCTGCCCTTTTTATCCACCACAAATAGCTTTGCCTAGCGCAAAGCTATTTTAAGCTTTTAAGGGACAAGGCTCGTAATAGTATAATTTTTGTTATTGTCGACAAATTCCATGAAAAGACCAAAACCAAGAGTGTTATTGCTCAATTCTGTCTGACTTCCCTCACTTGTCTGTGACTCTCAGTCCAAAGCCCATTGGTTCCTGAACCTTATATCTTAAAAAACAAACAGGAGTATATGGTGTGTTTGATGGGATTTTGGCTACACAGACAAAACTGTAGATAAATTCATTGTTAGTTTTGGTCTTTCCATGAGATTATCCGTAACACTTTCCCAGCACTCTGCATGTTTTGCTCCAAACTATTTTCACCACTGCTAACCTTTCATTCTGCTCATCACTCCTCTCCGTCAGGGAGGAGACCCATAAGGTGGACGTGATAAAGTTCTCCCAGAACAAAGCACTGGAGTGTTCCCGAGACAACAACCTCTTGGACAGGGACTCTGCCCGCCTGCTCTGGGACTTCATTATGCTGCTCTGTAGACAGAACGGGGTAAGACTGCACAGACATAACTGTGAATATGGCGCACATAGAACTGAAAGCAGGAAGGCGCCTTTGGATATTAGCCCGACTCGACATTCTCACTGTCAAACCGTGTTTCTCTCTTCAGACTGTGGTCGGCACAGACATCGCTGACCTCTTGCTGAAAGAGCACCGTTCTGTCTGGCTGCCTGGCAAAAGTCCTAATGAAGCCAACTTGATAGATTTTAACAACGAACCGCTTGCACGGGCCGAGGAGGAGCCGGGAGCTGGACCGCTATCCCTCCTATCTGACACCTTCATGACTGTCCCGGAGAACATTGGCAAGGAAACAGAACGCTTCAGGGAGCTGCTGCTGTTTGGCCGCAAGAAGGTAAAAGAATACGCCTCAGTGACTGAGTTGTAGTCATTTGACTAGTATATTGTGAAATTTGAGATGAATACCACTTTGTCTGTGTAATAGGATGCACTAGAAGCAGCTATGAAAGGAGGTCTGTGGGGCCACGCTCTGCTGTTGGCCAGTAAAATGGACAACAGGACACACGCTCGTGTCATGACGAGGTAAAGTATATAAAGTAGTAGTGGGACCTTTATTCTTTTTACAACTTTATGGATATAATATATCATTTATCTGTCTTTGTTGTGTAGGTTTGCCAACAGTTTGCCCATCAATGACCCTCTCCAGACGGTGTACCAGCTCATGTCAGGGAGGATGCCGGCATCAGCCACTGTAAGTATTGCTTCAGCTTTCTCCTCGCCATTTTTTCACAATCACTCTGAAGAAGTTGCACAGGCAGTGTTTTTCCACTTATGCAGACGTTTTTTTTTGTATTCAAATAGTGCTGCGGAGAGGAGAAGTGGGGTGACTGGCGCCCTCACCTGGCCATGGTGCTGTCTAACCTCACACACACCCTGGACCTAGATACTCGCACGATCACCACCATGGGTGACACTCTCGGTAGGATTGCAGCACAAAGGCAGTCTCTCACTGCACTGAACCATGAAGAGTTTTCATTCTTCACTACAACAAACACATCATCTCAAATTCTGTTTTGTGTCATGGCAGCTTCCAAGGGGCTGATCGACGCCGCACACTTCTGCTACTTGATGGCTCAAGTTGGTCTGGGAGTTTTCACAAAGAAAAGCACCAAGATGGTTCTGATTGGCTCCAACCACAGGTCAGAGGCCGAGGCACGCGCACGCAGTTATCAGGGACCTTTTTACACATCAGTACAGTTTGCACATAACATGCCACACATGTAACCATATCTTTGTCTCTTCACTTCAGTTTGTCATTTTATCAATTTGCAACCAATGAAGCCATCCAGAGGACTGAGGCCTATGAGTATGCTCAGTCTCTGGGCTCCCAGCCGTGCTCACTGCCCAATTTCCAGGTAAATGTTTTTTTGAATAAACCAGCAAACACACACTTTGTCTCTTATAGGGGTGTATACATTCTCCTACCTGTGAAGCATAGCACATAATTTTGAGACCGTACTACTGAGGAATAACACTGTTCTCTGCTCTTTATTGTCTCTTCTTAGGTGTTCAAGTTGATCTATGCATGCCGCTTGGCTGAAGCAGGCCTGAGTGCTCAGGCTTTCCACTACTGTGAAGTTATCGCGAGGACTGTCCTCATGCAGCCTTCATACTTCTCTTCTGTTTTCATAAGCCAAATCATACAGGTATGCACTCACTCTCCACCACCTCTGCTCAGATTATTATTATCATTATTATTACTATTATTATTGTATCCTGTATTTAACCAGGTAATTGTCTCATTGAGATCAAAATCTTATTTTTAAGAGTGATCTGGCCAAGAGGGCAGCATAAAAATTGTTAGAACTGTGTAGCAGTAGCATGTGTAGTGTAAAATCTGTAAAGATGTGTACCAGGTTTAGCATTCTAAAGTGAAATTTTGTGTTTTTTTTTGTTTACAGATATCTGAAAAGCTGCGATTCTTTGATCCACAACTGAAGGAGAAGCCGGAGCAGGAGTTATTCAATGAGCCTGAATGGCTGATCCACCTCAGACAGCTGGATGGACAGATCAGGGTGAGGAGGAGGAGGAAGAAAAATGTTGTTTTATGTGAGTTTTAAATTTCAGATAAATTGTTCCCACGTTACAAATGTTTGCTGCTTGTCTTTGTTTAGAAGGGGGTGATTACATACAATGAAGACAGAACGACTCCCACACAGTTCGACTGCAGCAGCCCCAGCTCTGACTTGGACCAGCCAAGTCCGCCTGAACCTTACAGCATGCCTGTGGAGGTAGATGGCCCCACGCCTGACAACCCCCTAATGAGCTCATTACTGCCTGGGCCTCCTCCGCAGGGAGTACAGCTGATGCCTCCAGGTGTGTGTGTGTGTGCTTGAAAAAGTGCTTTTGCAGTCTTCTTTTTGCTATGAGCCAGATTCAAATTGTACCTCATCTCTTCTACCATCTCTCAGCTCCCACCTCCATCCTCCAAGATGGCATGGCCCCGCCTCAGCCGTTACCCTCCAACGATGTGCCCCAGTTCTACCCAGTACCCCCGAGTGGACCACCAGGCCAGATCCCCATCTCAGGCTACCCTCCACAGGATCCTGGCTTCGCCCCTCCTCCCTTCCAGCCTCAACCTGAGCAGCAAGAAATGTATCCAGGAGCCCATCAGCAGCAGTTCCCTCCTCCTCTTCAAATGGGCCAAATGTCACCCCACATGCCCCTTCAGGTGCCACATTCACCTGTACAGATGAACAACCCCCCTCCCCAGATGCCTCACCACATGCCGCCGTCTCCCGGGCATATGCCACCTGTAGAGCAGCTGCCCCAGGCTCCATCAGAGATGCACGTTGCTCAACCAATATCATCCTCCCCTCCCAGAAGCTCCTTCACACCGCAGATGGACTTCTACGACCATATGGCTCACATGGTCAGTATCTGGATGTCTGAATATCTAAAACGTGATCCTCTTACCCTCTTTCTTTCAGCAACATCACAATTCTCTGTCCACAGGAGTGTACTTACCTTTGTGTTGCATAAATTTGATAAAAAATGCTAACTTTGTTGTCTCTTCTGGCACTGCAGGGTCCTGGGAGGAGATCAAGGACCACTTCACAATCTTCAATGCATTTGGTGCGTTTGTGTCTCACATAGAATCATCTTTCTTTGTATGGCTCTAAAGAAAATATTCTGACCAGTATTTTCTTGTCTTCAGGCTTCAGGACGTCGCTCTCGCACCACCTCTGAATCTTCCACTCACTCTGGCGGACGAGAGCGGAGCAACTCTGCTGTCAAGCAGGCCTCTCCACCTCCGCCTTCCATTCCTGAACAGCCCCGCAAAGAAGAAGCTAAGAAAGTCAAGAAAGACTCGCCCAAAAAGGTTCATACTCACACATAAGCATTCAGATGTTCAATCTGTGCTCCTACAGCGTTACCTAGTGCAATTTCTTTTCTTTCACACAGGGTGGTGGTGGTGGCTGGCTGAACTGGCTCTATAGGAAGGGGAAGAATGAGGCTCACTTGCCAGATGACAAAAACAAGTCTGTAAGTTACTGCTGTTGCATGTGCAGGCCTTATTTTAGCTTTCCTCCATATTCTGTTTCATTATTATTATATATTATTATTATTTTGCACAGGTTTTGTTTACGTGCTTATGTTCTAAAAGTGACCTATGCTGATAAGAGCGCGATGTTCTTCATTGTCAGATTGTGTGGGATGAAGACAAGCAGAAATGGGTCGACTTGAACGAGCCTGAAGAGGAGGTATGTGACGTTGTGAAACTGGTCAACAAGACAGAATTGCATTTTTTTTAAAGCAGAGTGGTTTTTCTTGTCTAACCTGAGCAACTGAAAGCCTTATAGCTCAATCACCTCTTTTCTTAATAATCCATCAGAGTAAGCCCCCTCCACCACCCCCCTCTGGCTTCCCTGTGATGCCTCACATGCCTGGCCCTGGAGGGCCTGCTGCACCCCCGAGTAGTGGTCCTCCTGTCAACATGTTCTCCAGGAAAGCAGGTGAGATGAGGGTAATGCGCTCTGGCTTTTGGCTTTTGTTCCTTGCATGATACTTTTTACAATTGAATTACAAGTTGTGGAAAAGTCATCAAGGAGGCGCCACGTATTAAGTTTGTCTAATAAGTCAGCGTTTACACTTGTTTGCCCTGCTTCTTGCTACTCTGATGTGTTTCTTTCTCCTCAGGCACGAGGAGCAGATATGTGGATGTTCTGAACCCCAGCAGGACTGCAAAACCGGCCGGATTAGCTCCTGCTCCTGCAGACATCTTTGCTCCTTTGGCACCAATGCCCATGCCCGCAAACCTATTTGTGCCTAGTTCAGGTGCATTTCATGTGATAAAGTTAATTCCTTTAAATGCTGACTGTAATATAAGGTGGCTTAGTTTATATGTGTACCAGTGCGGTCACAAGCAAAGTACCCCTGAGGGTCACAGATGTTTTTTGTTTGATTTTGGAAAGAGGGACCACTTTATAATTGAGGTAATTTAATATTTTTCTATACCTCTGGTACAGCTCCTGACGATCAGCAACCTCTAGAGGGCTGTGAAGGAGGAAATCTGGAGCAGAATTCACCAAACAACAGTGCTGCTCCACAGGTATCTCTTTCTCTTTATTGGTGAACTTGGTCTGTTTATGTGCTGTGCTGTAGCTTCATATTTCCCACGCAGACCTGAGAGTGGTATCAATGTTGTCATCGAATGAAAGCAAATAAGATCAACTCATCCAGATTATCTTCTGCTGCACTTTAATTATCCATTTAGATGTTCAACCCCACGTTGCTACCACCTGCCCCAGAGGGTCCTCCAGTGCCTGATGGCTCACAGTCTGGAGAGGTAAGACATTGTTCCTTTCAGCTGCTACTACTGTAGCTCTCATCATGCCACCACTGAATCATGACGCTCGACACCCTAACAGCCAGTGCGTGCAGTTTGCTTATTCGTATGAATGTAAGTTATCATCAGAGGATGGATGAAAGAATGCATGCATGTCGACTTAAAATCTGTGCCCATAATCACGCTAAAATGCACAGCCTTGATATAATGTAAAATCCCTGTTCCATTTGCTGATATAATCTAATTCTTTCCATGTCTGTTTTTCAAGAATCATAATTTTCTAACGCTGATTTATTTATTTCCACTCTGAGCTGGTGGATAGTGGATACAGATCTAATCCGGCGCATGGGAGATTATTAATACGGGTTTGTGGTTTGTGTTTTTGTTGTCTACTGTTTATTTCCCTCCTGCTGTCTTTAGCTCTCACGTTCTAGCTCAATGAGCTCTTTATCACGCGAAGTGAGTCAGCATTTAAACCAGGTACCTCTGGCTGGGCCTCAAATGGCCCACTCTCACCCCTGCCTCCCACCCACCTCACTCAACACATCACTAGTCGCACGCTCCACCCTTTGCACCTGAAGCTTCACCACCTATCCGACCCAGGATGTCTGCCTGCTCACCTGCCCGCTGTCTCCAGCATTATTACTCAACTCTGTGTCTGTTATGAACAGCCAAACCCAGCAAATGGTCAACAAGTTCAAACTAATCACAGTTACAGTGACTAGAATGTAGTTCCTTAGCCACGCTAGCATCGTGACTGTAGAGAGTAACGTTGGTCTGGTGTTCTGCCACTTTCGTCCACACTGAAATATCTCACCAGCTATTGGATGGATTGCCATGAACCAAAGTACAGACATTCATGGTCCTCGGGGGATGAACCCAAATGAGTGATCCCCTGACTTTTCCTTTAGTCCCTTTTAGACCCCTCTAGATGAATACCAACAGCAAGAATTGTAATTTGTCTGATACTTTGGTTTCTGACAGACGCCTAAAAAACCCATCAGACTCTGTTATACTTTGTGTTTCGTGCTAAGTAGCACATGTCAGCATGCTAACATGCTAAACTAAGATCATGAACATTTCCTCCATTGTCATTGTGAGCCTGTTAGCATGCTGATGCTATCATTTAGCTCGAAGCACCACTGTGCAGCCTCACAGAGCCGCTAGCGTGGCTGTAGACTCTGAGTCTTGTTTATTCTACAGTAGTGAACCATCTACTCGGAAGTCGCTGGGTATTTTTGAGCCACAGATCAGAGTGAAGCATGCTGGGGACGGTTGCAGGACGACTCCCTTGCTTGTTCTCATGTGAACACACAGCTTCAATAACCCATCACAAAGCTTGCATGGTTACTAAAATAAGTGAAACAGTGGTTTGTAATGCTGCCTCACTGTGGATCCAAGTCCTCTCTGCCATTACTTTTCCTTGGCTTCTGTTGTATAATGTTGCCAAACCACTGTGTGGCATTGAGAGTGCATCTACCTCCCCGTCTCCACCCAGAGAACTAATGGGACAGCAAACAATGCACATCCTGTAGTAACTCTGTTTGTCCTCTGCAGAGTCATCCTGTCCAGGGCGCTGCACCCACTGGAGGCGTCACCTTTTATAACCCTGCACAGTTTGCACAGGTGTGGATTTAAAAAAAAAGGCAGTTTGAATAGTTATTGCAGATGTACGCTCCTTTTCACTCCATAACGCTCTTTCCTCGCTGTTGTTTTGCTCCTCTTCCCAGACGAGTGCACCATCAGGAGGTGGACACCGCCCTGGTCGTTTGGGCGGTCAGCGCCAGTACCCAGTGTTGAAGTAAACATCTTGCGGAGAGATTGTGTAAACAGACTTGTTGGAAAGAGTGATTGCCTACCTGGAAGTAAACGAAGCACATGGACATACTGCTCTCAGTCTAAAGGACCCTTCTCTTTGCCTGCACCTAAGAAGAGCGTAATCACAGTCTCCATAATGTCGATCTTTGTCCAACAGCGTAACCACTCTTTCATCTTTTTCTTTGGTTCGTTAATTGTCACTGGTGGTATTTTTAACAGGCATGGTGTTTTCTTGAAGGGCTTTTTTCCCCGCATTCAAACAGAAGACAGATAGATGTACAATGGCTTTCAACACACACACACACAGACACACATAGACACACACCACACACACACACACACACACACACACACACACACACACACGTAAAGGGTTGTCCATGGATCCATTTGTACACAAACTGTATATTCATGAAGGCATCGTTTAGTGTACAATAGGTATGTTGCTCTTCTAAGCTGTCCGGCTTCCCCTCACAGAACGATCATCCCAGGTCCTGTTTTAGGTTTCCTAAAGTCCAAATGTCCGTGTTTGATTGATTGTATGTCCGTGTGATAGATGGAAAGAAAGTGTCACCTTTTTAATTTCATGTTGTGGACTTGTATGTGCATTTGCAGCTCTTCAGTGTTCTTCTGTCAACTGGAGATAGCAGTTTGTGTGAGAATGAATCGTGTCAATAGTGCATTGTCTGCTGTGTCTGCTTTTCCTCAGTCGCCCTCCAGTGAAGGAAGGATGTTTGATGACACGGGAAAGAGGCTCGTTGTGGCCTCGCAACCCGGCAGTCGGAGAGAGTCTGCATTGTTAGGACGCTGCTCGTTTCAGATATTTATTTAAATGTCCTCCCTGCCCATCGGCCACTCTTGCTTTTAAAGATGTGTCGGGGTCTTTCGTCCATGTTAGGCTTCAGTTTCTCCTCTGAGAAATTTGATTATGTCGCTGAAATGAGGGGTGGGCTTCAGAGCAGCAGGAATTGGGATTGAAACTGCATTTTAAATGTCGCTAAAAATAAATCTATCCAAATATTTGTATATCAGATTGATTGTATTTATGAGCTGTAGGCATAAAGGTGTGTGCGTGCGTGTGTGTGTGTGTGTGTGGAGAGCAACTAATTTTTTCTGATTAGCTTTGAAGAAATGCATTTATGATTCACCAGAGATCATGTGGATTCATGTTCTTATTTGTACTGGCCGCTTCTGCAGACAAATAAAACTTAATCTAAATTATGAAATGAGACCTAACTGTACTCTAAATACTTCCCTGTCATTTTACCTTAGTGATATTTAATTCATTCATTTGTTAACCTATATGTTTGATTGATTTTGTAGACACCAGATTCTGATAAAAAAAGGTCCGCTTTTGTTTCAGACAAGCAATTGTTGTCCTCAATGTTTCCTCACGTAAAATTCTTGGCATAAATCAGTAGATACTAAAAGTGGAAACAAAATAGTAATAAAGTTATTTTTTTGCGCTCTGTAGCACTTTGAAAGAGGTGTCTGCTGTTTCATTCATTCACGAATTTTGTTAGAAAATAACATGACCATTAAATTAAGTATTTAGACGTGTTCGATCNTCACGGGCAAGCTACCCTTATGATTTCCTCAGACTCTGCTGGGAATGCGTCTGACAGCCCCCTGCCCATCGCAGTACCTGGGCTCCTGTGTGGGCTGCAGGGCTCTGAGGGCTTTCTCCACAGCTGCAGTCAGTGTGGCCTCGTCACGCAGCATCTGACCCAGGACAGGACCCGGCAGCTCCAGCAACATACCTGGAACACACAGGCAGGCTTGGGGACTTTGGTTTTATGTGGTAATTTCAAAGTTACGATCATACACTTTCTGCTGAGTTTGAATCGGGTCACCTCACCTGTGAGTTTTCCAGCATCCTCTTTGTGTTTGGGGTAAATAAGACTATACAGTTGCTCACCAAGTGTCTCCAGATCTTCTTCATCATCCATGTTTGACTTCTCACATTAAGACACTGCTTGCAGATGTCATGTTGCACCACACTGTAACGATTTTATAAATTAATTCAACCCCTGATGATGCTGTTTAATTCACAGCTTCCAATTACGTTGATATTTAGACGACATCCACAAAATCCGTCCAAAAATGCAGATTTTCTGTACACTGTTCGTCTTCTTTAGTTCGTGCTTATCCTCCGCGTGCTTTCTTGTTATAATTTAAAACAGAACCCTCGTGTTTAGGATTAAAACAGCTGACAATTGCAAACTGAGATATTTGACGTTGGTCTGTAAACACGAGGCGCACATTAATGACGTCAGCTTTTCGCCGAGAGCGGTGAGATGTTCCTCCGCCGGGCTTGTGGATAACTAGTACCCCATAAAATGACACTCAAAATATGATATAATATGATGTTACCAGTAGAACCACTCTTATAATCATAATATAAATTCAATGTATACGTTTTGATTGTTTTACATTTTAGATTCGATATAAAATGTTTCTTAAGATGTAGTCAAAGTGCGCAATGATCTGTGACAGAGGTTCCGTAAAGCGGTTTCCGCTCTCTCCGGTCCTTTTCCTCCGCTAAAAGGTAACGTGGTCGCTTCAGCAGCTAATAGCCGGTTACTAAAGTATATTTGTTGTGTCTCCCCGCTTGAATTTAGTCGCAGAAAGTAAGCTATTATTGATGCGTTTATTCTTGTGTACGTCCCAGGTGGCAGGAAATGCACCTAAATAGCGTCGAGAGGGAAAAATACATTTGTGAGCACGTCGCCCAAGTTGGGCCTCGTCGTGGTGCTTCAGTCCCTTGTGCTGAACTGTGAAGCTAACTTTAGCAAACCGTAATAGTGTGTGTAACAAAGGCTGTCTGTTCCCAAGATATGAGTGCTAACGTGAATCACACTCCGTATTTTATGTGACAGTACTTAAACTTTGGTCCATTAAATTCACTTCGCGGTAGCTCATCTACAAATCGAGAAACCAAGTGAACACGTTTAGCTGACGGCAGTTGCTAATGAAATGACAGCAAGCGAAAATGACGCCTGTCAGTTTGAAGACGTTTGTTAAAGTTGCTTTTCGTTGGCCTTGTAATTAATTTCACCACCATTTGGTCCTATTTTGCTCAGGTTCATCATGTCGTCCCATTTGCAGTGGATGGTCATCAGGAACTGCTCCAGTTTCCTCATCAAGAGGAACGGACAGACCTACAGCACTGTGAGTACGCTGCCTGTCTCTGTGATCAGATCCCTGGATCAGACCTGTTTCAACCTAACCGTACCTACAAAGGCTAACCACGGCTTGAGTTAGGTGGTGAGACCGTACTGGAAAAGTTATTTACTTGTGTGTTCTGTTTTTACCACAACACTACTAAATCTCAGGAAAAAACATACTGGTTTCTGTTGGAACATGAATTAACAGTAGCATTCAAAAGTCTTAATTTGATTGAAGTCAAATGGCACTTGCACTGCACCTTGCTTGCTTGCGTTTAAACAGTAAAGCCTATAATACTGTTAAACTGTCAGTACAGCAAAGTAAGTGCTCATTATGGACCCTGTAGTAAACAAGACGTAAAGAGACTTATCTTGATGGTGAAATAAATACATAATTGTCTGAATGTTACTGTCACCTGTGATAGTACAAGCTGTCCAGTAGGTGATCTAAAGTCAAATCCATTCATGTGACAGGAGCCCAATAACCTGAAGTCCAGGAACTCCTTCCGCTTCAATGGTTTGGTGCACAAGAAGACTGTAGGTGTGCAGCCAGCGGCCGATGGCAAGGGAGTCGTCGTCGTGCTCAAGAAGCGTGCAGGTGAATTTTTGTTTCCATCTTCAAGCACTTCCTGTGTCTGTAAAGCAAGTGATTTATTGCGTAGAATGAAAACTGGCTTTACCTGATGTTCTTAAGGTATTTCAGTAATTTGAATGAAGTTGGAGTAATAGTTTGAAGTATTTTTTTCATTCATCAGTTGCATTCTGAAGAGGCAGCAGCAACTTTTTGTGTCGCTTTGTGATATCCCTTTACACTGATTCAAAGCAGAGATGTTCATGCTCTGAATTGCAGAAAGTGAAGGAATCAAATTGACTGCTTTAGGATGTGATGATATATGATGATATGTGTCCCATAGATTGCACTCTCTCAGGTTTACATAACCTCAGACTTTTTACAGTCTTACGTCGTGTGTTCTGTTCAGATCTTTGCAGCCAGTGTGGTTACATTCAAAAATGTTTTCTGCCTGCACAGGCCAACACAAACCTGCCAGCTCTTACGAGAAGATCACCATCAACAAGAACTCCCGCGCCACCCTCAACAGCCTGAGGCACATCATTAGCAAGAACAAGTACAGGAAGGACCTGCGCATGGTGAGCTTCATCTGAGATACAGCACAATCTCAAATGTAGTTTCCACACTGGTAATTTCTGTTTCACACATGTCAAGAACGTAATTTGAGTCTAATTCGTTTCCACAGGCTGCCCTGCGTCGTGCCAGTGCCATTCTGAAGAGCCAGAAGCCTGTTGTGGTCAAAAAGAAGCGCACCAGGGCTGCCAAGACAGCATAAACTGATACACATGATAAATAAATAAAAGCTTCTTGTTTGGAAAAAAAACAAACACATTGTCCAGAGTCTTAACTGTCCCCAGGATCCTGTCAGTATTTCTAATATGCAGATTTAGCAGATGTTGATAAGTCGTTTGCTTTGGTAATGAACTAAATTATACTTAACAGTATTATTGTATAATTGTCATGTAGACACTAATTCCTCTGGGACAGCGTGAAAGAGCAAAAATTGTGCAGGTCTCATGTAAACAGTTCAAAACCAGCAGCTGAGCACACAGTAAATGCCTGAAGTACAGCTTCACAGAGAAACAGGAAAGCTGTTTGTGTAGTGTGTAAAAGTAATAACTCAGTAGACTTGCCCTTGAGGCCTGTGCACTAAACATCCCACAACCTGATCTAAGCATTTTGGCTGTTGTGGTTAGAAATAGGTCAGTAAATGTGCACTTTGTTTTACTGACCTATTTCTAGTGAAGTTTGTTGCACTCTTTTAAAAGATCTCACCATCAGAACAAACTATTAAAGCATAGCTGAAATCCAAATTCTTTAGAGGCAAATTAGCAACTAGAACAAATTTCTCAAATATTTATACAGAGTTAGACTGGAAACACCTGGTTTCAGTCGATCCTCTTCACCACACAGTGCTGATGTCCCAGTGACGATGTGTGTGCTGTACTGCATGTGACATAAATGAGCTGCATCTAATTAAATACCAGGAGGCTGCCTGTCTGTATTGATTATCTGTGCACCCAGTTGGCACATGCTCCCTTTTTCAGCCATGTTTCTGTCCTGTATTTTACGTAAATCCCAGAAGAACTGAACACTTCGTTTGCCCAGTCTATATTTTAAGCATATTACTCTCATTTGGTGAGATTATACTGGAGCAAACAGGGCCTCTGCTGCTTTAGTCACTGTGACCACTGATGTAGAAACATTGGATAGATTTTAAAGCGGCCCACTGGCAGCTTTCCACTCATGGCTTTGGAAAGAAAGAACAAACTGTTGTCACCTCCCCTTGAGTCAAAGCTGATAACGTATACCGCACCAGTCATTGCTGCAGTGAAGTGCATCTCTTTCACATGGACGTACCTGAGAGGGGCTGGTGTCTGAGGATGTGATAGTCCGTGTGCTGTGGTCGCTATGAGGGGACTAAGGCCGGTGCTTGTCCTCATGCCCTTGGCTCTGCTGGTCCTGCAAAGTCGGAGCTTTGAACTGCAGGATACAATTCATGCACTGATAGAGGAGAATATCCACCTTCATGACCAGCTGGAGAACCTCACCCAAGCCCTCAGGGAACTCAAACGGATGCTCTGGCATCACTCAAATGGTACTGAGTTTAACTTTTATATATGCAGTATTAATACACATATGAGTAAAAGCAAAACATGTTTGTAGGACTTGAAAGTCATATTGGGTGCGACATAGAGCTTAATTAGAAACACTGAAACATTTAATTTATATTTTTATGTCAAACAGTGTTTGTCTTGTTTTAATAAAACCTTTGCCCCAGCCCGAAAAACACAATATTACACATTACCTGGCATTATTGTCTGATTTCACAGAGTTTAATTGCAAGAATCAGAATCAGAATCTGCTTTATTAGCACAGTATGTGTGCACATACAAGGAATCTGACTCAAACAACTCAATGTACTTGCATCTCAATGAGGACCCAAAAAAGACTGAACAATCATAAGATAGAAGATACAAGATATGCACTGCTTGGATATTGAATATTTGCCCTCTGGTGTATTTTCTGAAATGTTTGGCCCCCAAGGTCAAATCAGCTGTCTGCTCTCTCCTTTCATTCCTGTCATTTCCTGCTTGTGTCTGTTTTCACGTCATCCCTTCCTTGTCGCCCTCATTCATTCATGTCCTCGCGTAGCTTTCTCTTTGTTAGCTGTCTGACTTCACCCAGAGGACTGACACGTTTCATGCTGTCTGTAACTGACTTGACATTTCCCTTCTGTGTGTTCAATACAGACCAAGACCACCACGAGCACCATGAACATCACGATGAGGACGTCCAGCACCTGTGGGACGAATGGTCGGAACACGGTGCGTATCATGACTGATAGATGTCAGTGAATTCGCAGAGGTCAAGTAGCAGATGAAAAAAGCCTCCAGCAGATTTGCTGCATTGAGCGTACAAGTTGTGGCAGAGCCCATACCATTAGTTGGCATTGATTTCATGGCCATGTATGCTGCAGTTAGGCTCACGGGTCAGAGGGATGAAGAAATGTTTTGTTAATCAGCTCTACCATATTTGCTGAACACCAATAGTAGTTATGAGAAGGTGTGACAGATTTCTCCCTTCCTGGCAGGCATCAGTGCAGAGACCCATCTGCTGTTGGAGCATGCCTTTTGTGCACATGACCTGCACGGCTCAGCTGCTCGCCTCCATGAAGAAACCACCCTCCTGCTGCTGACCTTACCCTGTCTCACCCTGCTGCTGCTGCTGCTGATGAGCTCTTTGTAGGCTACATTAGCCTGGCGCCCACTGCAGCTGCTGTCGATGCCGCTCAGTTTTTCAAATAATGTAAGGTCAGGCCGGTGGTGACGAGTGTAAGATACACAAACTAATACCTGATTAGTGAGTTTTGATGCGGTTACAGAGATCAGCTGCAGCCCTGGCTCGTCCTGTTCCCAGTGATTATTGAGTGGGCAGGATTGGGAGAGTTGACCAATCCACAATCTGTGTTCGATCAATCACCTCTGGGGAATTTAGTGAAGTGGAAAGGAGCCTGTTGATGCTGGTGTATGGTCACAGAGGAAGCTCTGCTATAGGACGTTAAACAAGTCGAGTCAAATTTTATTTATATAGCCCAAAAATCACAATTTGCCGTAGGAGGCTTTATAATCTGGCACCCTCTGGTCCTAGACCTTAAACCTGACTCCATGGTGGTAATGTGGAGATTTTTTTTTATCTATCAAATACTTACATAGGAATTGTTTTGTTGTTATGATAGTGATGATTATAGGAATTAAGCACATATAGAAAAGGTACTCAGCGTATCCAAAGTCCAGAGTTCAGGAAGTCAAGAAATGCAACTTTTACGAGTATTTTTCAAGTAATTGTAAGCAGACCTTATTCACAGCAGATTTTGACTCATCACAGCAGGAAAAAGCACAGGTGGAACTAATAACATTAAGGGTGAGTGAACATTCATTACACCTGAGTCAAAGTATCTGCTGTGAAAAAGGTCCATAATGTGTGTAAATACTAGTATTCATTTGAGCTCATCTGTGAACACAATAAATGGCTACAAATGGGATGAATGATCTGTTTTTGGTCTCCTCTCTCCTGAGGGAAATATCTTTATCATTCCTGAGCTCCTTGTTGTTTTATTGTCCTTCATTCGTACCTTGGACAACTCAGATAGATAAAGACACAACAGGCAGTGAGTCCAAACATTTGTTTATTTTTCCCACTATCTGAAATGGTACAGCACATATAAAAGTTAGAAAATTAACTTAAAGTCAAGTCTGGGCTGAAGGTTTCGTATTCTACAGAGTGGAACACATTTAATACGACGAGGATGCACATGGAACAAAACAGGGAAATGTGTCTTAACACAAGGAATAAATAGCTGACAGTCATAGCTCCAACAAAACATTGAACTAAACACCTACATCATTCTCGCTGTGTATAACAACATGTTCTCAATATTGATAATGGCTAGGATTTACTCTTACTAAAGTAAGTTTAACTCGTGTTTACCGTGGAATGATGTGATGATGAAACTCTGATTTGTGTGCATTTACTTTTGGCTTCAATGCTGGTTGTATGTTGCTGTGTGATTAGTAAAATGGAAATCCTGGCTCAGTCCATCATCACTACGGGGGTCCACATACATAAAAGTGATCTATAGTCCATGCAGACTGTGTACTCAACTTCTCCAAGCATATAATGCATATTATATATTATGGCTCTAGTCTATATCAAGGTCAGAGTCCTCATCGCTCACGGTACTCTGTATGATGGCTCCATTGCGAACCGTCTTCTGGACGATGGCGGGCTTGTCGGGCAGCAGGCCGTACTCCTGCAGCAGGGCCTCCAGGTCTACAGCAAAGAAGTCTTCCCCGAGCTGGTCTGTGAGGCGCACAAAGTTGCCGATCAGGTCCCCTCCTTTGTAAACGAGCAGAGCCGGCAGAGCGCTGTCTCTGAACAGTGCGCTGGTACTGATGGCCGAGCTGCGGACGCTGCAGAACTTGACCAGGGGGTATTCCTGAGCCAGACACAGCAGGCTGCCTCGCATGGCCTCACAGCCCGGGACATCCGGCTCGTAGATGTGGATCATGACCAGTGTGCTTTTGTCTTCCTTGTCCAAAGCCTCCAGGAAGTCCTCTCCACTGTTCAGCTCATAGACCTGCGCAAAGCGTTTGCCACGGCAGAGCTGACGCCGCATCTCTTCAATGCGCTGCATACGGTAATGCTGGAGGAAGTCTTCATCATCCTCTTCTTGCTGGAGCATGTTGTACTCTTGCATGGTCATCTGTGGGGTAGACAGAGAGAAGAACAGTTACAGGTTGTCAAAGGAACGGTTTGACATTTTGCTGGTTGCTGCTTTCTTGCAGAGTATGGTGCAGATGCATCTACAACCCTGATCCCAAAAAAGTTACGACTGAACCTTTAGAGGATGCCCCTTGAAATCTTCCTTTAATAAGAGCGATCTCAAGTGCCACATCTTTTACAGATGCTCCAATTAATCCAATTTTTATTCTGAACTGTTAAGATTACTGGTCTCTTAACTGGCTATCTATAACTCTACAACAAGGAAAAACCTGTTTCTCAGAACATTAAGACAAGCGTATGTGTCAAATAGTTGGCAGGTGCATTGATGCAAAGTGAAATCAAGTGTGTCACTCAGTTCACTTCTGTAATTAGACCGTGTAAAAATAGAGGCCAGAAAATGGCGGCTGAAGGTGCAGGGATTCCACTTCCTACTTACTTTGCCTTGTATTTTGTCCTGCAGCTCTTTCTGTTTCTCTTTGTCTTTTTCCAAATCGAGGTCCGAGCGGCAGGTCATCGACAGCTTCTTGATCAGTCTTTCCATCTCGTTCTTCTGCTCTTGTTTCTGCTCCACCTCCAGCTGCTTGTACTTCCTCCAGTCATTGATGACGCCCTTTGGTCCTGAGTAAGAATAACCAGCATCACTGTCATCACAGAAACTACA
Organism: Chaetodon trifasciatus; assembly: GCA_037975065.1. Taxonomy (NCBI): domain Eukaryota; kingdom Metazoa; phylum Chordata; class Actinopteri; order Chaetodontiformes; family Chaetodontidae; genus Chaetodon; species Chaetodon trifasciatus. The sequence goes on from JBBMOE010000003.1 coordinate 6,231,942, forward strand.
TGTGCTCTGAGGAAGTACTACTGTATGTTCATACAGTGTAGTTGTTTTCTAAACCCATCTTATAACCACACATTTCTATGCATCACTTAAATATTTTGTATTTACCAAAAATTTAATCAGCCTACACAAAATGATACACGGTGGTCTTACATGGTCTGTACGTGCTTGTATCAGTACCTGTGTTGACAGCACTCCCATCTGCGCTGTAGTCTATCTCTGGCTCATCGACGTTAGCGTCCCGGATGGTCTTGTTCTCCCCCTCCTCCTCCTCGTTGTCGCTGCCTTCATCCTCACTGCTGCTGTAGTAGTACTGCAGCTTCTCTCCCAGAATTTTGTCATCCAGAGTCGTCATCACAACGGCTCACCTGAGGGCAGCAGTTATTCAGGTGTTAGATGAGGGCGCCGATTCACTTCGCTAAAACAAGTTTGTCCGCACTGAGCTCAGTGCTCTCATATGAGGTGATATCATTAGGTTTATTAACATGGCTGAGAGCTCATCCTTCATATTTATACTACTTGCAGAGGAAAGTATGTGTATTAAGTAATAATGATATAAACTAATCCTATGCATTTATTCCTTATATTCGCAGACTGTATTTAATGAAGGACACCAACCTCCATTATGTTTGGTAATTTGACTGGTAATTGCCATGAGCATTGCAATTAAGACAACACTGCCATTTGTTTTATCTTTACAGCCTCATAAATAAAACCTCTACAGATTAACAACAGTTTTGTCACAGAATAGTCCGGCAGATCATATTAAGAAGTGGAGCATAATAATCCAGACTGACAGCCATACAGGCTGTCTAGCCCGGTTAGAAAGGGCTTATTTCAAAAATAGGACATCTACTCTATACATAGCTTATAATAAGTGTGTCAATTTACAAAACTCGGACTGAAAGGCCTTTAATGATGCACCGAACCGTATGTAAGGCAACTCATGTGCACAGATGGAGAAACTCAGAGGCAGATGCCCTTGATAAATCCCTCTTACTTTTGGCAGCAAAATGGAAGATGACACTACACCTAAACACTGCGTACAGCTCTTTTCTTCAATTTAGTTGCAATTTGGTGACAAAACAAAACAATAATCCTCCACTGCCCTTGAATATAATCTCTCCAGTACAATGTAAACAGTAGGAGCGAAGGCCTACAGCCTACACCTGACGTTAAACTGAGAATCACCGCCGAAATGACAGCAGCGATAGCTAGCTAAATCTGCTAGTTAGCAAGCCAAGGTGTTAAGGGGTATTGCTATTTATTAACCTGTCTACACGCCACTAGACAGAGACAATCCAATAAGCTTGTTTATTAAGAAGGGCATGGGCCGAACCAGCAGGAACTGCTAACGTTTGTGAAAGTGAGCTAGATTAGCTTTAGCTAACTGAGCTGTTTTACATTGACTTCCTGTGACCACCAATAAACATTGGCTAGCATAAACCGAGTTTCAGTTAAATTAACCTCGACTCCAACTTCATACACAGCTATAAAAGTATATAAATGTCCCTTAACTTACGCATGAATGATTGATTTTGATCTTACCTTGAGATATGACCGACTGACTGAAGGAAAATATCGCCAGTTCTCAATGTCCCCTGCTGCTAATCTGCTAGTTTAGCTGCCGCGAGCCACTCTACCTAACTATGACGCATTCAGTTACCACGGAAACGTCGTACCTCTGATAATTCAACGCAAAGAAAGCCGAGATTTACGTTTAAATTGCCATTTGGGCTATATTCATGTTGTGGATACACTGAAAGCGGCGTCAGTAATCAGTGTCACTCAATCTGCGATGTATCTTTGGTGTATATTGTCCGATTATCTCTGCATTTTTTATTTTTTGTTACAATCAAATAATTCAACCAAACCGCAGACATTTACAGTTGCTGAGCTGCACAGTTCATTCCGACGCTATTGCCACCTAAATCAGTATTTCAAAGTATAATATCTGATAGGGTCATATATTGAAGTAACTTACTTGTAAATTTGGACTTTACTGAGAGCACGTAAAGGTAACACGATACCATGGCTCATCCCACTGACGTAGGAAATGTGGGAATATGCTGGAAGATTCATTGTGCAGTTCTCACTTTCACCGCTAGAGGGCAATACGACTATGAAATATGATATGCTGCTTATACTACTTACTCTCATGATGTTACTTCATCATTACTCCTTTTTCAAATATATGTTTACAAAAGGTACCATGATACCAATAAGAGAAATGGGTTCACTCAAAATCAAGGTGACCATGCTTTTTAAACCTTGCTGTGTGGTCTGTTTATTGAAAATGCACACCGTGAGTCTCTTCTGTTTCCATCGGTATTCAGTCTAAAGCCAAAAGAAACACTGGATTCACACCAAGCAGTGGGTAAGAAGTGGAAGTGGGAAGGGAGACTGAGAGGTGCAGGCCAACGGACAGACAAAGATTTTTAACGTCGCCATTTTAAATGAATGGCCAATAACACTTTGTGTTTATAGTTTTATTTCAATCAATGGTTACATTGCATTGCAATCACTTTGCTTAAAATAAATCTACAGACATTACATTATTACCGGACAGTGTGAACAGCAGCAGCCCCCTTTACCTTCATTTAGGGATCTCAATCCATAACCTTCTGTTGTCTGCAAAGGGTCATAGCTCATCAGTCCTTACTTTACTGTCATCAACCCCTCTTTGTGACTGCTCCTCCGGCGGTACTCTAAATGCCACATACGGACACGTCTTGGTGTTTAGACAAACCAGCCTCTTCAGTGTGGCAGAGTTTACTATATCAAAGCCAACTTTGCCTCCAAAGGTGCTGGGCTTCCAGTAATCTGGTGAACATAGAGGGTTTCCGAGAAGACCTTTCAGGGAGAAGGGGGCCCCCATCTCCACCATACTCTCTCCAAATATGGCGCCCGCTCTTGTTTTTTCCAACATCATACCAGGATAAAATTCAAGAGCGTCAATGTCACCGTAGAACTCTTCCAGTTCGCGAGCTATCTCCTCGTTATCTGCAAACGGAAACCACAAGTGTAGACAGTTAATAAAAATATCTACAATACAGTGCACCGAGGACTAATTCATAGGGTCAGTCGGGCCACCACTTTGTTCCAGAATTAAATATCAACTGTTTGATAAGATTACTTGCTTTACTTTTTTACTCTATACTTTTCATCCAACATCATCATCAGGTCAGTTTGTACAATACTTTGATTTATGACCAAATACCTGCAAAGTTAATGTTATTTCCATCAGCCTCAGCTGTACTTTGTGTAAAGTGCTAATTAGCAAATATTAGCATGCTAAAACGCTAAACTAAGATGATGAACACAATAAGCATTGTACCTTTTGTTAGCATTGTCATTGTGACCATATTAGCATGCTGACATTAGCATTTAGCTAAAAGCACCAATGTTAGCTGACCTTTATTTTATTATTCTGTCATTTTATTTTCCATCTCATGTTATACATTGTCTTTATTTTCATCCTTATTCTATCTGACTTTTACTATCACTATCAAGAGGGTTTTATTCTCCATCATATTTTATATCTAACTGTCCAAGTTACCCTTCAGAAAATAGCAATGGAAGACACTGTAACAGCAATTGATAGCAATGGCAAAAAGTCTTTAAAAATTGACCTGAAAGGGAGCAGATGTCATTTATTCCAAGAATGCATATTCAGCTGCTCTCATGGACTTGTTAAAGTCATAAATCTGACGCTTCGAAGGTTGCACTTCGTGCTGTGTGGTCTGTACACAACATGGTTTCTCTTACCCGTGAACTCTCTGAATGATGTGTACGGCTTAAGGTTGAAACGCTTCCTGTACTCGTTGAAAGGCTGCATGCGGAGTTGGCGGGACTCCTTTATGGTTCCCACAGCGACTTTGGTCACCACAACATTGATGTTATGGCCACCGCCAATCTGTAGGACAAAGGATGATAAAACATTGGATATGAAATAGCTTCAGGGAGACATGAACATGTTTTAAAGATATTCCCTATTTTTGCTTTTTCAATTTCTCGTGCTTTGATTTGTCTGCATCTGTGATGTAGGCTTGCAAATGTAATGAAGTACTGTACATAAAGACTCATCCAGTACATACAAATCTGTATGTGGCAACCCAAAAACAACATTAATATATGTTTCTGTTCAGTGAGTAAGCCATTTTTGTAGCTGTCACCTCATTGCAAAACAGAAAGTATGAATGCCAAAAAATACTTTGCATGCATATTTGAAGTTAGCAATTCTGCAGACTCTATCCTGTAGTTACTGCATAACTAAGGGCTAGTTGTAACTCCAGGAATTCCTGCATAATTATTATGTCGTCTGTGGTTTGCTACCTGGCCAGCAATTTGCCGAGAGAAGGCATCCACCAGCTTCTCAATGCCGTAGTGTGTGACAACAGAAGTGTTGAAGAGGAACTGTGTGTATGAAAGTTCATCTCCGTTAATGAAGAAGGTGTCAGGCATCAAGGGGTGCCAGTGGTAGAGCTGGCTGAACTCCAGCGCAATACGGTTCCCATACTGGAAGTGGGAGTTAAACAGCAGGGTGGGATCGAACTTCAAATGCAGCAGGTATCCACTGAGGTGCTGCACGTACTCCTCTATCACTATCCTTATTGTCTCACCTGAGAGAAACGTGCAAAGACACAAAGAGGGAGGGCAGGCAGATTAACATTAAAGCACCAACTCAAACTGAGTCATGACAGAGCAGGTTCAAACTCAAGCTGACTCAAATAAAACAATCATCCGTGAGCTTATGGAGAGGTGTGCTGACACATACAGTTTTTTTCAACAGATAAAAAAAAATACATATAAATGTATTGAAGGAATGGTGACATCCGCTGGTACCGCCCTCATATCTGTTACTTAAATATGAAACTACAGCTAGCTGCCTGTTAGCTTAACTTATCATAATGATTGAAAATGGGGGGAAACTGCTAGCTGGGCTCTGTGCAAAGGGAACACAATGCACCTAAAAGCACCTTAAAAGCTCGCTCATTAACACATATCTTGTTTGTTCAACCTGTACAACAACTAAAGTGTAAAAACACAAATTCCTGGTTTTAGGGGGGTTGTGTGGTGGACTATTTCTTGGCAGGGTGCAGTGACTTCCGACCAGCAGAAGCTCTAGCTACAGCACATAATCCCCCATGAACCACAAACGTCATTTCTAAACTTTAAGAGAAACAACATTAATTAGTGAGCTAAAGAGGTGCTGGTAGATAGAGTTGACATTGATCTGTTTCCAATCTTTGTGCTAAGCTAGGCTAATTGGCTGCTGGCTTGTAACAAATACAAGAGTGGTATCAATATTCTCAAATAACTCTTAGCGAGAAATTGAGCATATTTCCCAAAATTCCCAAACCCATTCCATCAAAACTGTGTCCAGCTCACCGATGATGATGAGGCGTGAGGTCTGGAAAAGCTGCTCATCATCCCAGGTGGGATGCTCAGCCTTCAGGATGTCACATACTCGGTTATGCTCCCTCAGCCACAGCGTGGCGTACATTCCCAAACCAGGGAGGAGGCCGAATACCTCCTGACCAATAGCCATCTGAGCCTCAGGGGGGGTCCCAGGGGGGTAGCTCATCTTAATGGGTGCTTCAGCGACAGAGGGAGGGTACATCTCACCATCAATTAACTGATGGGGAAAAGAATAATTAATAATTATACATGACTCTTGCTCCATTGCGCTGTTGACAGCATGTTAAGTATATTTACATCCATAACTTTTGGCAGATGTTTCTCAGAAATAATGATGAAGTGAACACCAGCAGATTAAGTGAAACGCTAAAATGTCGTCAGCACTGTGCATGGCGAACATGTCTACTTGATTAATGACAACTGCACAGCTCTGGTCTTGTCAGACAAAAGATTTGCTCCAGTCTTGATCAGCATGCTGAGACAATTCTTTGTGCTCGTTTTCTCTATTCGCAGTTTTGCTTCTTTCACCTGATACTTGAGTTTTCCGTCTTTGTGAAGCCTGAGATGAAGCTGACGTTCCAGGTTGTCTCCATAAATGTGTCCTGCGTCCACCTGCATGTGTCACAGGACGAGACAAAAAAATGAAGCCAGAATGAGGGGAAATGGCTAAAAACCAGCTGGTGATGTTATGATATACACAATGCAGAGGTGTCACCAGATGGTTTTATTTTTGCAATTTTTATCCACTCAAGCATTAATTTAAAGCATAAGAACAAAGTTGTTGTAAATTAAATGGCAAAACATCATTGGTGCTGTGTACTGTGAGGCTTTTTCTACCCAACGCGATTGATCTGAGGAATTAGCGGCCTATTACAGTGGGCCGTTTGAGAGTATAAGCTCTCAGTTTTATCCATTTTAAGTAGCTTGCAATAGTAGTGAGACAGTATTTTTCAAGACTTAGAAGTTTAATACCATTTTTACTTTAAATATGATGCCACTGCCAGTAGCTGGTTAGCTTAGCTTAGCACAAAAACTGGGAACAGGGCTAGCTTTAGTTGGGATCCACTGTTTGTGCTGTTAGCTTGCAGCAAGAAAGCACATGAGGCAATTTCCCAAATGTCAGACTTGAGACAAGCTGTAAATGGACTAACCCCATGTGCTAGAGCCTTAGTGAAGCCCAGACCCATGCGATTGTAGGTCTTGAAGAACTGGTGCGTGAAGTGCTGCGCAAAGAAGGCGAACATGAGGTTGGAGCCCTGGGGGTCGGGCCTAAATGTCCTTCTCTTCAGCAGCCTCTCAACCAGCAGCTCAGGGTCAGGCAGCCCAGCTTTGCCTGAACAGGAAAAAATCACAGCGTCATACGCAGCAAAGGGCAACACACAGATACACCACGCCTCTAGTCATAATACTGAAGCAGCGTGTTTGTAAAAACAGTCCAGACACAGCTCACACATCACGCTGCACTTCTGAACCCTCCAAGGTCAATCATCATTTTAAGTTCAGCTTCTTCTGAAACAACACTGAGCAACAGACATCTTCTGGATCACATATTATTGATGCTGTCACACATGTCCACCTCATAGTGCATTATAATAGCAAAATTCTGCAGTGGTGGATAGTTTTGTCACGATCGCTCAGAGTCCAGCAATGACCAAAAACACAGGGTCACAATGGTGGCGAACTGATCCACACCACTTTGGAAATAGAGAAGAAAGAAGCATGTTCACCAAAAAGGTGAAGTGAAATTGTCATAATTTCATGTGGAGTAATAACAGAGTTTGAGTTGCTTTGCCCAAACAAGAACTACAGTCACTATAGTAACAGCAGGGGTTGGTGTCAGGGTGGAGGAGGGAGGAGAAGAAAACTTTAGGAGAAAAAGTCTGAGTTCATTCATTCATTAAGTTTACAATGGAGACATGAAAGCAGAGAGAAACAGTGCCAGCCAGACATGGATCACCGGTCAGCCTTGATTTTCCCAGGAGATCGCATTTCTATTTTATGCTACCAACAGAAAGTAATGGGGTTCAATAGTCAGTGTGATAAAAAAAGAAAAATCACTCAAAAAACAGATGTTTAAATTTAACCATATGCAGCAGATACAGAGCAGCTTTAACATTCATCTGGAGCCGTGATTCTGTCCAACATTCACTCTCCTTTCAGCTTCGTTTTGCCCTCCACCAACTCCTGATGGAAATATTTGACTCCTTAACTGATAAATCTTCCTCCAAGTTCACCAGCTAGCTGCTAACTGAGCAGGTAGCATGCAGATCTCATTTATCAGAGCTGAAAACAGCGGCCTGCTGTTGCTAGAGACAGGATGGATGAGAAAACTAGACCTGAAAGACACTAAAGTGCTCCATAGAGCTGAGGGTAACAGATGAGCTGACTTCTAAATCTCTGTGGGTTTGTCCCTAAAAGTGACACCTTTCACATTAGACTTATTAATGTAAAAATACCATTTAATGTAGCTTTAAACTCGACATAAACGAGTGACTAACCTTTGACCCCCAGAGGTGTAGGGCAGTCCTCTGGCACTGGGGGCAGAATCCGCGTGTAGTAGCTGAGATTATAGTAGGATTCCCAGCTGAGGTAGCCATATTTTGAGTTGAAGGTTGGAGGGCTGGGTATTAGGTTGGACCTAACTGTTCATAAAAAATAAAAGGTTACTGGACACATCGAATATGTGACAGCCCTGAGTGAATATCTTTGAATGAACAGCTGATTCTGGACCTGTTAAAACCAGCCTCATGAGAACATCCCGTAGGAAGGTGTAGTTGATGATGTCCCACAGCCAGCGGAAATGGGTTAGAATGTAATGCACCGCATCGGGGCTGGGCTTCAACAAGTGACGCACTCTGGTCCAAAACTCAGCTGTGGTGGGAGGACACATGAAAAAACAATCTTGTTACGGGAAATCAGGGCTGCTGGGAATCTGCAATGGAAATTCACTCTGGATAGAGTCAGTCATTATCTCAGTCCACCAGCACACTTAGCAGGCTTGGCTTTGATTTCACAGCCTCGTTCCAGACCTGTGAGTCGCCACCCTCTTCACTGAATTCACTGAATGAAGTGAAACGAAATGGCATTTCAGTCTGATTATCAGTCTAGGAATTTTAGTATCCTGGGGGCAAAGCTGGATCACCAACCAGGCAAAGAGGGCGACTGCTCCGGGGTCCAAAAATCCAGGCTCCAGGCTTACTGTGTGCCAGCTGGTCTGTGCTAATTGAATTATTAAAGCACCATATCAAGTTAATATGGTGAACTTGTTAGCCAACACTAGCATATTACTGAGGCGTTCAAGACTGCTGCATTTTAGCAGTCATCAACCACTCTCAGAAAACTAGTTGATTAACTGCAGGAGACCTATTTTTTTTTCCTATAATCAGTTCTCATCAAAAAGGTCTCAGATATAACCATTAAAGGTTAACTAATGTAGGCGGACTGACCTGCGGGTGAGTGAAATATCAGAGTGCTCAATTGGGTTTGGAGAGATTGAGCCGTGATCTGATTGGATTAGTTGACTAATAACTGACTGCAGTAATATGTGCTGCAGGAATGAGTCCTAAAACCCACAAATGAGTCAGCATTGTTGCACTTCCAGTCGGTGACTTTTTTTAACAGGTTTTTGCTCAAGAGATGTTCACATTTTGTTCTTGTCTCTTCCTTGTGTCTGGTGCTTTAGCGTCCACTTGCACAGTGTTTAAGTCACGCTTGAAAACTACGACTTGTCAACACAACTACCCACAGCGCCCCCACCTGCATATCTGCTGTAAATGCATTGGCATTGGCTCTGTTTGCTTTGTTTTTAGTCTCCACCAACTCCTGAGGGAGCTGCAGATTGAGTGATAATTCACTGTTGGTCCACCCTTTCACTCACTGTGATCTGATACACTGCTAGTAGAAAAATGTTGATAAGAGCTGCTTTAACAGAATAAATGAAATGTGAAAACACTGTATCAAAGGTGGTGGAAAGTGTTCGGTGACCTCTGTACCCTCTCAGTGACCCTCTTTAAAATCCTCAAGCTCCACAAAAATGTTCCGTAATGGATTCTGTTCGTGTATAATAGGCTACATGTGTGGCTATTCTACTGTCTAAGAGGTGAAACTTTTATTCTAAAGTAAATGTTATCGCTCAGTCCCATTTCCCCTTTTCCTGCTTGTCTTTCTCTTCCCTTTCCTCCCACTCCTTCTTTCTCTTTCTCTCAGCACAATCAGACCAGTGGTTAATTGATGTTATGCCCAGTGAGTGTGACGTAACTACATAACTGCCAGCTACATCCATCACTTCTGATTAAGGACTACAGTGTGTGAGGGTTCCTTGTTAGTCGGAGGTTCAGTAAAGAGATCAGCAGAGGCTGCTCTGATCCAGCTGGTCTCTTTCGGGCTGTTCCTCCAATTCTTCCAAATATTTGGGTCTAGACGAGGAGTCCTAACTATGTGAGCCAGGAGCTTTGTTGCTCTATTTCCTGATTTAACAACAGCAAAATGAAACAATCCTTTTCATCAGCCCACCATCTAAGCCTTTCTGTCTGATGCACAAAAGAACAGCAGAATGCTTCAAATTCCTTAAAAGTGCAATAATAAGGGAGGATATGAGAGCTGGTCTCATGAGGACAAGTGGACTCACGGACAGTGCAGTTTTCCCCGTAGTAGCCGGTACGAGTGCAGTCACACTCGTACTTGTCTTCCCCATACCTCACACACACACCCCAGTGCTGACAGGGCAAATAACAGCATGGGTTCACTGTGAAAAACAAGAAGAATTCATGTCAAACACCGTGAGAAACACGTTATGTCATACAGGCAGATCACGTATGAACCTTTGGCTTTGATAGAAATCGAAGAAACAGCTCAAATATTGACTCGACACTCTGCTTCCTGCACTTCCTGTGAGTTCCCAGACAAAAACATCTGTCTTGGCATGAGATTGGATCACCACCTCTGTACTTCTATGCTGTAAAAACATTTGTCTTTTAGCCAGATGTTAAGTCTCAGATTGAGCCTTCAGGAACCACTTTTATTTAAAAAACAAAAGACAAAAAAAACAAAAAAAAACATCTGCCATTAAGGTGAGGTAATGCCATTTAAGTCCTGTTCCCAGTGCAGTTCCTGTTTTTGGAAAAAATTGAAATTTGGTCACAATTCTTAACAATTTAAAAAAAAAATACGAAAAAGAGAAGTTTCATTTCTGTAAACTTTCTTCGACATAACTGTAATTTGGTCCAAATTTGGGGGGAAATAGAGACAAAGCTCATACAAATAGTTAAATTAATTAACTGTGTTGAGTGTAAAAGCGGTTGCTGGTCTCATGAAGACTTTCCTTAAAAGAATACTCAGTTTAAACCAAAGAAAATATCCATTCATCTTTCACTGCTTGCAAATATCACTCTTCATACATGTTGAATTGCTTTCTTGCCGAGTCGAGGTGACACCAACTTGGCGTTTAAAGCTACAGTCAGTAATGTTTTTTTGTATTTTTGAGGCATCTTGTGGTATATTTGTGGAAATTCTCTTTACATCCCAGCAGCAATCAATAAAGTAAATGCTCTGACAAAAAAAGAACTAAAATCCAGTATCTGTGTAGCGTGCTAACAATAGCCATGTTTTATGAATTATGATAATGTTAGGTGTTTCTGAGACATGAGCGATGACTACGATACACTGCACCCCTTCTCCCAAATGCTTAGGTTGTTTACCAACACTCCCTGCATTTTACCAATAACTGGTAGCAATTTATACGGTTCTTCCAAGGAATCTAAGCAGAAAATTTTAGGCATGTATGGACCTGTAACACAAAGCACTGCCTTGTTTTTGTTTTACTTGTTTTGCAGCAGAAGTAAATACGATTCTCTGCTCCCTTTTAGCTTGATGAGAAGACTGATACAACCCTCATATCAGTCTGTTTTAAGGGCACAGCCTGTAGCATGTTAGCTTAGCTTAGCACAAAGACTGGAAGCACTTAGCTTATGTGTTCGTTTGTGACAAAATCTGCCTATTACTGCTTTTAAAGCTCACGAATTAAAGTCTTACATCCTGTTTGTTTAATTCAGACAAAAGATTAAGTGTAAAAACAACAATTTGATGGACTCGAAACAGATGCCTGGCTAGCAACTAGTGGAGACTCCAGGAAGCACTGCGCCTCGCAAAAGAACACTTTAAACACGAGATGTAACGCATGAATTAGTGAGCTTTAAAGCTGCTGAAAGGTGTGTTATTATTAGCTTCTGTTTCCAGTCTTTATGCTGAGCTCGCTAAGCTAACCAGCTGCTGGCTGTGGCCTTAATATTTAACATACAGATATGAGAGTAATAGCAATCTTCTCATTTAACCCTCAGCCAGAAAGCAAATAAATATATTTCCAAAAATACTGAACTATTCCTTTAAGAAAATAAGATTTAAGAGTTGTTTAAGATGGATTCTGCATCTAAAACTTCAATTTACAACCGCAGAGATGTAATAAAGACTAAAACTGGCTGATTCTGATTATGTTTATATAATTCCTTTGCAATTCAAGAATAATAGAGTGGGAAAAGCACTCTTGGCTAATCAAGTGCATCACATGAAAAGGCCTTTGTTCTTATGGCCAGAAACAGAGGGAGGTGGAGGGGACGGGGTTGTCTCACGGGTACATTGACAAGTTACAACAAGCAAAGGTCATACATGCTACTGTCAGGCTGAGAAATTTAATCCTCTTAAATACAGCATGAGATAAGACTGTTTGTATCAGGCATTCCTCCATCCTGAGATCTATGCATTGATAACTACAAGTTCATAATATTACAGAATTGTCAGGGTGCAGCATTACAAATATGCAAGTTATGTGAAGCGTGTGATAAACTATGAAACATCAACGTAAAGGACGAACACTAGCAAAAAGCATGGCTGGAAAGAACTTATATACACTTCCCTGCACATGCAAGAACACGACTCTGCCTGCCCACGCAGGGCTCCTCTGTCTCCCATCAGCACACTCAACATGATCACTAACCTCATCTCACTGCTATGCAATCGACATGGACACTGTCTGATTCAGCAGGCCAGAATGAGTTCATATCTCGCAGACAACGGGAGAAAGTTGCCCTACATGCACCGTAGTACTATAGAGTTACATTTGAAAATGAATCACAGCCACCTGAGTCAGCAGTTTATGGAGAAAGTTTTTGTCCTGTGACTCAGTTTGTTTCAAAATCCTGGAGTATTCATGTGTTGGCCTTAGCTGCAACGATGACACAGCATCCCATTCAGGAAATCAGAGCGTCTGGCTCTACAGAGATCATGAAAAGAAGAGGGTAGTGAAGCATCTTGTTTGCATGTGTGTGAGCTGATGTTGTTGGCCTGCTGGAAGGATGTAATGGGGATGGGGGTGGCTGTACAGGTAATGCTACATATCTGGCTGCAGGTCAGACAGGAAAAGTCTGTTTTTGGGGGGTTCACTGGAGGAAATATGTAGTTTTATGAATCTGTCAGTGCTGGAACTAAAAGAACAAATGCTCCTTTTCTCAAAGGAATAAAATGACCTTACTCTGTTTGACTTTAATTTAAATGAGAACAAGCTGATATGCATTGGGAATGCTATTTTTTCCTGGACAGTAAGTTGTCAAACATGAGTTTAAATAAACCAGCGCCTCCTCTAGCTGATGAAGTCATGTTATTGTACGAGGAGCCTGCCGGTGCCTGCCTGTTATCACGGTTACCGGAATGTCTAGAAGCCGAAGACCCGATAAGTCCACAGGGATAAAGAAAACACAAGCATGCACGCACATCCATTGATATCTGACAGAACATGTGTTTCCGGCATCTGACCAATGGCAGCGATCAAAGCATCAAATGCTCAGACTAACAGGTCATTATTTTACAATACAGGCATGACATCCACTGCAAAGCCACTGACCTCTCACCTACCTGTGTTGGAGGTAACTTCTTCACCACGGCATGCAGGCTCCTGCAACAGCAAGAGAAGAGCCCAAACTGATCCTAGGACAGAGGCTTCAGCAACAGTTTCATGTCAATTGGTGTCCAGGAACAGAAAGGTAAAACACAGCCACACAAGCAAAAATCTGATATACTTACGTCTCATTACAGCAGTTCAGGAAAATTTCATTCCAGCAAATCAAACTGGGAGAAAAGTGAAACAATCCAGACTTCTGGTTTGTTCAGGGAGCTGAGAGGAGGAGATCCAGCTGCTGCAGACAGAGAATGGGAGTCACAGAGCGGCAGGAGCAGCAGCCCAACAGGTTAACTCCTGCGTATGTGCGCACAAGGAAAGAGGAGAAGTGAACGGAGACTGCAGCAAAGTGCGCGTTTCCTCCTCTCTATCGCCCCCTGCTGGTGCAGTCTGACACATGAACGCTGCACTTATTTCTTGCCTCTCTACACCTGCAGACTTCAATCTTTTCTCACGTTTCCTCCTGTCACACTAGGCCAGATTGATTTAAGAGATAAGAGATATGCATTTAGGATGGTCAGGAGATTAAACTATGGGTGGGGTGACAGCATAGTTTTTCTACACTGTTTTGCTTTTGGATATCATACAACATACAATTCAGCTTCATGGAAGATATTCTGACATGCCGCAGTAGGAAGAGCTGCAGGTAATCTAAATATTATCATGGCTGAATTCCATTCCTGGTACAAAAAGGTGCAATACAATGGGCTTCATAATGCATTACAATACACATTAAAAAGAAAGATGCAAAAAACAAACAAACAAACAAAAAACAAGATGATAATTTAGAGCCATCCTTGCACCCCTGTTAGGCTGTGCTTTGAGCTAAATGCTATCCTCAGTATGCTAACATGCTGATGTGAGTGTTCCCCATTGTATTTTAGCATGTTAGCTTGCAATGATCAGCTAATTAGCAGTAAACACAAACTACAGCTGAGGCCAATAGGTCTGTCATTAGTTTTGCAGGTATTTGATGGACTGATCTTGCCATGCATGAAGACAGAATGGCTGAAAAGGTGCAATACTGTAGCTTTCAATACATGGAAACTACCAAATAAAAAAGGCAGATGTTGACGGTGAGAAAAAGTTTTTCAGCAGGTAAACAACAGGAGCCACAGTAGGCGTTTCTGGTTCTTCAGCTCGTCTCTGAGCAGCACGTCATGGCTCTAATGTTTACATGACGTGAATCACTCCACTAGAGACGCTGAATTTACAGAGAGGGAACACAGCACCAGCACAGGTCACAGGGCCGAAGTGGAGGATGTGTGTCAGTACTGCGTGGATGTGATGGATGATATCAACTCTGAGTGTAACAAGCCCGGAAGAGAAACATGCTGCTGGGACAAATATATGTATATATATATTATTTAGAAGACTTGAACCTTTCAATCAGCTATGCTCCTATCAAACACCCATAGCAACGTTAACAACAATTCACAAAACAAACAGACAAGCTGCAGTGAAACTGGCAGAAATACAACGTTAAAATGCAAAAACAACAGAGCAAAGCTTCACAGCACTTTCACAGAGGTGGAGAGTATTTTGGCAGTGTATAGTGTAAACTCCGCGTCAGCACCGACAGATATGTTGAGAAATACTGGTGCTGTGAAACCCTCGCAGGCTTATCTGTGGCTGATGGCACGCTCTTCCTCTGCAGTGCGCGGCTGCAGATCACGTTAGACTTGCCAGATGAAATGTTTGTATTCGTTGGCAGTCTGCAGACAGGAACTGGTACACACAACTCTAAAAAGCCTTGCAGGCCTAATATATTGTTCAGTGACAAAAGCTTTGTGGTTCCTTCGCCTGCTGTTTTGCAACAAACATTTTCCCACAGCGTTTTGACACATTTACATTTCCTCTGAACCTGAAAATGGATATTTCAAAGGCTCAAAAAGCCGTTTAAGGTCACTGTCCTGCTCTGACATTAGCCTGAATCTTGGGCAGGCCTCTGCAGCACAACGCTTAACCTCTCCTTTATCAACACGTAGTTGACGTCCATCTTCCCACGTCCAAACACTTCCACCACATTAGACTGCTGGTTTTCTCCGCTGCGGTGAGTCTCCTCAGACGTTTTCCAGCTGCACCATAAAAATCAACCTTTTGACTCATTCGGAACCCACCTCCCCTCCAGTCGTCATCTGAGAGATTTCAGTATTGTTTGGCTGCTGCTAAATATTTAGACTTGTTTTTGTTGTTAAGATGTTTGGAAGCTGCTGCTTTGCCATTAAAGCTGCAGCGTGCACCACGTCTTTGATCTGCACGTTCACTAAGTGAAGAGCACAGGGGCAGCGTGAAAACAACTGAGGCCCTGACAGAGTGCAGGCATGCTGCGGGGCCCCTATCCAGCACTGAGCCCATTCAGTCTGCAGCAACATGTTTCTTGATGCTTCTCAGTCTTAAAGAGCTGTAGGTTTGATATACTCGACTTTAGAAAATCTTGTTTTAAGAAGGTCCTTGGTCTAAATTTAATAAAAGAGATGCTCAGTTTGGCTAAAGTCTGGCACTCAAACAGATTTGATTCAGCACTAAATTGAATAATTTGGCTCAACAAGTTTCTTTCATGCCAAAATGTGTTTGTAAGGATGTTATTTTCCCAAGCTGAGCATGAAATGCAATGGAACTTCCAAAGTGCCACTCAGATGTATTAAAAACAATCGTGCCGTTTGTTGGCTCATCACTGTTGATCAGATGTAATCAGGTCAGGATGATGTCACGCTCTTGATCAAAGATTGACAGGCAAACTGTCCTCATTTCACACCTGATGCCTCGCTGTGTGAATCCTTTTATGTGCAGATCTTTCAGCTTGTTTGCTGCTATTCAAACCAACTGATTTGATTTTTTTAATAGAAAATTGGAAAAGGACCCACTCAAAACTTTGAAAAAGTTAAAACATCTCCTGGACTTAAAACAGCACCAACCTGGTTTTCAAGGTGGGCCAAATATTTTTCTCCCAAAATATCTGAAACTGTTTCCAAACAGACTGTATCTTTGAGCCGTTCACGCATATTAATCCAATAATCTAATGCTGATCATTCCAAATGAAGCAGGTGTAATCAGGTCTATTTTTAACTCAAACGGCTCAGATCCCACTGATGTCACTACAAACTCTCCAACATTAAAACAGTAGCTCATTTTTCTGAAAACAGCTTTTATTTCAGGTTTGTGTTCTTAGTATGGACAAAACATGTGAAGCTCTTTTTGACTGAGATTTGAACAAACGAACCACGTGGGAATAAAGTCTCAACACCCTGTAAGTATTTAACGTGACATCGACCGTGACCACTGTCATCACTGGCCAGACTAACGCTCGAAGATCAAGACACAAGCCTGAAACTCTGGTTCAACATCACATTTATTTAACCAAAAATGTGTCTTTTAGGATGAGCTGGAGGCGGCCACTGCGGCACGTCTGGGTTTGGGGGTGGTGCCTTCCCGGAAACCATTCCTGGAAAATACAGGAAGAAGAAAGTTAGTCAGGCTGCTGCAGACAAATGACATGTAATCAGAGAATTTAACTTACAGGTAAATCCTGGTGAAAAGTCACCAGTCAGCCAGCAAGATAACTGGATAAGACCACTGCAGCTGGTCAGTGCTGATGATTAATTCTCAACTATAAACATTTATTTCTCTGTGATTTGTTTAGACATGAGGATAAACAGCAAGTCTGTGGCACACATGAAATCATGCTGTTAAGCAAGCACGTGTTTTCGGTAGGCAAAGAGAAGCTGGAATTTGAGTAAATATGTTATTCAAGAAGAGTCTGACTGACTCAGGTTCACTGAGACTTGGCACTAGCAGGGCTTTTTTTTCAAAGTTTATATATTTTGACTTATCGTTTCACGGAAAACACAGATTTAATTAAAACCATTACCCACTGAAATGTCTCAGTTAGCCAGCAAACAAGACCTCAATTGGACTTTTCTGATAGTAAAACCTTCAGTATGACTGCTGACTTAAAAATGCTGATAAAACTGAGAAACATGACTTAGAAGTAAACAGATGTTCACTTTGTTGGAGATACCTTGAACCCCCTCAATGCTCCACATTAAGAGGAACCATGTGGGCTCACAAGCTCTCCAGCACGTCCATATTAACGTCACTCATCTTAACAATGCTGCTTACCTCAGAAAAAACACTGATATCACATTGAATTCATTTGTTCAGACATTTTTTTTTCACCATCACTGGTAAGCAGCATTGAACCTGAACACTACAGATGTTTGCAAAGCACAAATAGCACTTCTGGGCTGAATCTGTCACGTTCCTACGTGCATGCAACGTAAACACAGCCACTGTTCACAAGAAAGAACAGACTCCCTGCCACTACTGGACTGAAAGGCATATTATGGATACATATGGTTTTACGTAAGGGTTACCCCCCTCCGTCTAACTGAGCTGCGCGCGCACACACACACACACACACACACACACACACACACACACACACACAGGTCATGTTACCACAGATATTTAGTTTACAGCATCAGGTTTATATCATACTGTGGTATCTCATACTCTCAGTTCAGTAACAACATTAATCTTGTGGTTTTTCTAAATATTTGTTTAACATAGTTTATACCCATATTAGTTTGTGGATGCACCATACCACAACCCCCCCCCCGACATGATCATGACGCAATGTCAACAGCAGCACTGCTGATAATACAGAATGTAAACACTGTAATGAAATCACTACAAACATCAATAAAAATAGGAAATGTGAACATTAGCTTTCTATTGGCAGTTAAGAGATGCAGGAATGCATGTTCCCACTGGAAATAAATCTACACAACTCAGTTTTTGTACTTCAAGTTGATAAAATAATCTACTATAATCAGGTACACTTTAAATGTTTATCATGTTTTCAACAGTTGTAGAAGTGAATCCAATCAAACAAATTCTCCCTCTGGTCTTCGTGTTAAAGGTTTAACAAAATCTAACATCTTAGCATCAATACAACATTTATTCATTAGTGTTACTGATGAAAAAATAAAAGCCCATTTCTCCTTTGACATAAAAAGCCCCAAAACACTGAACTGAGGCACAGACAGCAAATGGGTTTTCAAAGCAAAATCAACACATGACTAGCAGCACATCCTCAAACACTTGCATTTCTGCTCTGTTCTCTTAGCCGAGTGTAAAGATCTTACCTGAATCTGCGGTAGACGACCTTCAGGTGTCTCAGGCGGCCGGTGCCAGTGGTGTTCCTCCTCTTGGCCTTGGCGCTCCAGTTGTCTACAAAACAAACATCTGTATGCATCAAAGCAGCCTGGCCATTCACATCAAGGTAGAGTTAGATTAGCAATGTTAGCATGTAATGACACAAGGCAAAATGTGGGATTTGTTATACAACTTAACATTAACACATGTCAGGG
Source organism: Chaetodon trifasciatus (assembly GCA_037975065.1). Taxonomy (NCBI): domain Eukaryota; kingdom Metazoa; phylum Chordata; class Actinopteri; order Chaetodontiformes; family Chaetodontidae; genus Chaetodon; species Chaetodon trifasciatus. Next base: position 6,250,680 of record JBBMOE010000003.1, read on the forward strand.
CACCCGGTCATAACTGTAAGTCACCGTGGACTGCTATGCTACGCTAAGACAGTCCAACGAGCTCAAAGACAGCCTGGCTCTCCTGTGTGTTTAACTGCATTTTTCTGAATTAGCACACTCTCATGCATGAGTCTTACTATCAAAATGTGCCACTGGGTGACTTACACTTTCTCTTGCGCTTCTCAGGGTAGCCACACTTGCCACAGGAGGACTTCTGCAGGTGGTAAGCCTTGGACCCACAACGACGGCACAGGGTGTGCGTCTTGTTTCGGCGCTTACCGAAAGATGATGTTCCCTTCGTCTAAGAGGTAAGAAAAGAGAGATCAAGAACAATCCCCAAAGACTTCACGGCAGGTTAAAGCTGTGCCAGTCTTGTCTCAGCACAGAAAAATGAATCACAGGAAGTCATATGTTCAGACATTTGTGTTTTAAGACATCACTGACAAGACTGGTGCGGCAAAAATCAGTACTTGATTCTGAACGTGAAAGATGCAGAACAATTAGTTACTGCCGCCGTGTTGACGAAAGTACTGACATATAGGTTGATAAAAATTCACGTCCTATTCCTTATAACAGCGTTTACAAGTCTGCATGTATCACAGTCGCATGCTAACAATTGTGTACACTGAAAGGAAGCACTCTGAGCTACATGAGTGACTAGCTAGCTACTATGCTAATCGCTACGGAAAAGCTAGTTAGCCATTATACTAAGTACCACTACCTTTCCAAGGTGAGTAAAACCACCAATTCATTCGTCGTCATCTAGTTGGTATAACCGAAGATACAGAGAGTAATCTACACGTTATACGGTCTTCTGCCGGCTAAACTAGGCCCGTGCTGTAGACTGAAACTCAATGCTATGAGCACCAAATAAATGCGACAGAAACAACGTTAATTGTATTAAAATGAAACTTCATCTCAAAAATTGTCGGCCCAAATAGTAATAATGTTTATCCGACATCAAAACATCAACGTTGCGAGTCAGATACACAACACATTTCACAGATGGTAAAAGATTTCTGGCTGCCAGCATTGCAACTTACCATTTTCGTCCGGTGGCTAAGGGAAAAGAGACCGGAAGGAGAGCTTGCGCTCCATCAAATGGCATCCGTGCTACTTCCTGTGTAACACAGAAATGTGGCCCGATATAGCATTTTGATAATCAATCGATTCAAAATGTAGATATTCAATGAAAATTCAACGCCCATTCATGTATTTGACGTATTTAAAGAAAGAAAGAAAAAAATTATTAAAATTCCCCTTCATTTTCACAGAGGGTGTGTTTCCTATTTAAATCAGATTCAGCTTTACTGGTTAAGTATGTGTACACATACAGCCAAGATAAGTTAAATGTTAGAGGATCATTGACACCATATGACACCAGATCGACCACCAGCACATGGACGGAAAACTGTTCTCATCTCAACTCAACTCGTATTAAGAATACATAATGGTTTACAGCATGAAAATAGCAAGTAAAAACACAATTTATAAAATGGAAACAGATACTTAACAATAAAATCAGCATTGTTAGCATTAACCAATGCCAGTGTAAATAATTCATTTATTAAGATGTTTGTAGGCAGAAAATACATTTCTTATTTAAATATTTAATAGAGTTAAATATCAATAATATGTGCAACCCAGTGTATAACATATTCTTAAAAGGTGATATTCGTTCCCAGCATGTACTGCAAGGGTTTGCAGCTGAGAGTGAAGCAGTTGGGATGAAGGCCAAGCCATGGTATTCAGAATATGTTGTATGTCCGCTGTCATTCTAAGAATGGTCTTACTGGTCCAGTTGAATGGGCTCAAGGATGTTGGTCTCGTTCACGAGTGTTAAATGGAGCATAAGACTGACATGTGGATTGGTGTTGTGTTGGTCAGCATAGGTCCTACATTATTATCTGATCTTGATGACCTTATCTTGGAAGAATCTAGCTTTTCTCTGTGGCTTTCAGACATATCTCACATCTCAAGTACTTGAAACCGAATGAATACTTACACAGTACATAGAGAGTGGGAGGAAATAGGGGTCAGAAGGGCCCAGCAGCTCAGTGCCTGGCACATTAATCCAGCCATGGACATGTTCCAAACCCATGATGACAAGCTCTGTCTGGTGACATATAGAATAAGATTCAAGGCAGAAATAAACTTCCTTTGCTTGGGTGGCAGGGTCAATCTGTTGAGAGGAGTGAAGTCTCTTGCATGCTTACTTTTGGAGATATGATGTCCAACTGGGAGGAGCCCTAGGGCAGCCTCAGAACATACTGGAGGGACTACATATCCAATCTGGCCTGGGACTGCCTCAGGGCCTGAAGGCCATGGCTCAAGAGAAGGCTGTCTGGGCTGCTTTGCTCAGCCTGCTGCCTCCTGGCTATAGGCAAAGTGGCAGAATAGAAAGTGCTGAATGGCTTAATGTAAAATATATTACAGGAATTCAAATTTTTGTGTGTCCTGTCTCATTTATGTTTTAATTATGCAGATCGCTAGAAGTTAAACAACTAAAATGATGTGTGTTTCTTGCACAATATTTATAAGTAAAAAGGAAGTGTTTAGCGCGAGGTGCAAGGCAGATATGTTCTCACAATTCCCACATTTCAAGTCTATAAGAGTCTGACACCACAATGACCATATGATGGTTCATCAAGTATTTCTTCTCTCACATCCACCCACCACTCTGCTGCTAATAAAGGTGTTAATGCAACCCAGACTGCACCAGATGGACTTGGATGACGTGATCAAACAGCTGTCAAAGCCAACACTGGCAGAAATCAATGGCACTAATACAGTTATCAGCACCAGCACTGAAAAGATCCACTGACTTCTGTCAGGAGCTTGACTCTGAGAAGGTGTCACTGTCGTGGCATCAGGATTTACTCGCCACAGTGTTGCTATCGAGGCTTGAAATCCTCCCCAGGCCCTAAAACAATGGTGGGAGATGCTGAAGTTAACTTAAAAAAATCCATTAGTCATGTCGTGCAGAAAATGTTATATTTCACCTTGACACGAGCTGCAGTGAAAACAAAATACAGAGGAAAAAATGAGATTTAAGACCAGCTACATCAACCTGTCATACTGCAAAAAAAAAAAAAAAAAAAAAACTCATGTGCAGTGCGCACCAGCATCAGATCTGAAGAAATGACAATGAAATGTAATTTTAGATTATAACAGTTTGGCTCTGGTAAGTTTGTAGCCTAAGGAGGTCAGGTGAGCTGGGCTGTGTAATGTAAGTTTGAGAGCGCAGGTGCTTCCTTGTAAAGGAGACCATGACCTTGGTTTTTGGCTGAGTAAGGAGCATCTGAATGAGGCGCGGCGCCCCCCCGGCTGCCGGGCTGAGAAAAGGCGCACCCTCCTCCTTTTACATTTCAGGCACGCAGCTTTGCTCAGATTTGAGACGAAGCCTGGAGGATGTGAGTGTGTGTGTGTGTTTGTCTGTCGCAGCTCGTATCAAGTAATTTAAAGGAGAAAAACCGCGCGTTGCATCGATGCTTTTGCGTTACCCGATTTAACACTCCGGGATCGCTTCTAGACAAATAGCCCTCGGAGCGCGTATTTCTGGATAATCTGCGTTGCTCGCATCCGATCGAGCGACTGCACCTCGTCGAGACGAGTAGCGCGCAGCACCCGCAAATCAAGAATCTCGTACGGGACGTTTCATGTTTTTCCATCCGTCTGTTTGCAAAATATATACAGATACAGAAATTATTTTACCAGACGCAGACGCGGACGCAGGGCCGCTAAAATTTGCAATTGAGGTCACAGCTGGCGATAAATTACGATGCTTATCATCCAGCACCAATGATGCTGCGGCACGAGAGCAGTGAAATAGCCTAGAGAGGTGATGGACGATGTCCTGTCCACCGGGTACAAGACAACGGCGCTCCTGGTCCTGAATGCAGCGGACAGAGACACCTAACCGGGTGTCACCGTCAGCCCTGGATGCTGCGCCGAAGGATGGCATACGCCGACCCGTCGTCGGGAAAAGATATACTCGGTAATAGATCGCTTTGCTTCATATTTATTTGCGCATTTGGACTCGTCACACTATTACAGCAGATTCTCTATGGAAAAAACTACATTAAGAGGTAAGTGTCGGTTCTTTCTGTGTATCATTAAGAATAGGCAATTAGAGCGCAGGCCTGTTTCTAACTTACCTGCTGTAAGGATAAGGTTCAGTCTTAAAAAAGCATGCCTTCATAGCCGTTTTGTGTGAGGCTTTTGCTCAGTTTTGATCCCAGTTAATGACTGAATGGTAAAAAGAAACCCTGAATGATAAACTGATAAATTGCTCAGTATAAATGAGAGTCTTCTGGATGTCGGGACGTATTGGGAAAACAAGCTTTAATGGCTGAGAAGAACAAAAGCAATTAACCATCCATCTTTTTCCCAGTGGCATAGAAACAGTTTCCATTGGATTTATTTTTTTGATATTTTCTGAAAATGAAGCATCACATTCATGCCATACACAGTGCTCCACCTGTGTATGGTAATGTTTTCCCTTTCTTTTTCTTTTCTTTTTCCAAAGATCTTTATTTGATTTTCCGTTTCAGCCTTCTTGACTGGTCCTAGCCTACATCTTACAGAGGCATCAGATTATCGTAATGCAGCTGAGAGCTATTGGAGCTGATGATGATTACAGATACCAACATGATAAAGATGATGTGTATTTCTTATTGGTCCCTGTTAAATAAATCATTCTACCAGGTTGCACACACAGCCACTGCAGAGCCATGTTTCACAACCTCTGCAACAGCATTTATCTGTCTGATATGGATTCTTGAGCTGAACCCTGGTTGGAAGTCTACTTTTGCACTTAAAGGCCCATTTATCGACTAAATTGCAGCCCCCTTTCCTCGACAATCTGAGACAAATTTCAGTGTGAGACGAGCAGATGCTGAGAAGCCGGATGTTTGATCTTTAGGTGGTTCAAAGAATCTCACAAAACACCAATTCTCACTCCAAACAAAAGGAACAATCTGAAAAAAAACCCACCTCTAGATATTTTGCAGACAGCACATATATGTTTACATCAAAGCAAACATATATGTGCTGCAGTCTGAAAGCTCCCCACAGCTAACCCCTCCCCTGCCACCCGCTGGGCTGGTCTGACAGTACTCAATGTGGATTCATGGCATCTCGACCTCTGCGGTGAGATGCATGAATTCAGACCCGACACACGCACCTTTCTTTCTTCGCCTGTGCCCTTACTTTGCTCCTAGCGGCCTAGGAGCAGGGGGTGGGGTGGGGAGGGGGACCAAGCCGCACAACAGAAACCAGTTGGCTCAGCGGCAGCCATTTTGCTACAGTCTGTCTGCACACACACCTCAGTGCAAGTGGGGGAGAGAGAGGAAGGAGAAGGCGAGAGTGAGAGACTGAGTGGGAGTGATGAAACGCCTGTGTTCGCATGTGTGTTTGTGTGTGATGCAGAGAGGGAGGGAGAAGACGTCACCTCATGATGTCTCGGCAAGCATAAACAGTCAGAAGTCCACATGGGTTCGACCACACCCAGCCTCATCCCCCGTCAAACCCAAGCATGAGGAGATGCATCCCAGAAAAAACAAGTCTGCGAATTGCCATAGGCGTCTACGCTAGAGCGGCAGCAGAGGAGACATTTGGGTGCTTAGATGGGGAGAAATAGGGAGAAACAGTTCAGATCACCAAAGGTCAAAGGGCTCTTCTCTAAACGTATTGTTGTATTTGACAAATCTGGCCGTTGAGTTTCCGTGGAGTCACATTATGGTGTCGCATGAATCCCTGTCCTGCCTGCCTTCACCCACATTAGGATGCAGCTGTGGGAGGATGTAGGACTGTAAAATGGCAGTGGCAGATTCAAGAGGAAGGCTTATTATATGATCAGAGTGAGTGACACACTTCTGCAAAGGAAGTCTTATTAACTCTCAACTCTATTTGACTTGAAGAGGCTGATGTCTAAAAATACTCTCGGCTAGAAAGAGTTGCAGCGAAGGCCCCCGGGCTGCAGCGGTTTGGTTAGTAACCATCTGAAAATGAGCACCGTGCATGTGGCTGCCACTAATGATCATCTTCCTTGTTAATGGATGAAACACCAGGAAAAAGGTGCCATCTTTGAATTTCTAGAAAACGAATCTCCATTTTCAGTGATGTAAAGCAGAAATGTCTTAAAATCTAAATCTTTTCTTAATAAATAACATAAATGGTTATTCACTTCTAGGTTTTACAGTAAATATTCTGCAGACTGATTAATCAAAAAAACAAATCACCTTGTGACTCTTTATGAGCCCTTCTTGATGCATTATGTATTTGGGTCTTATCTCTGATTCTGACCAGCTTTCTGTGTTTTTTTTAGTTTCAACACGCAGATGACAGAACTGTATGTACATAGCAACACATAGAAGCGCTAGTTCATAATTTATAAGTCACAGCACTTTACAGGAGTCATCCTGTTAAAAGTTAATGCAGAGAGGAAACAAGAGAGAGAGCAAGAGGAGATCGCAGTTGTTTTTGCACAGTCTGATATCACTATTGTTGCTGTTGTTCCTACAACTATCATTATGTTGCTCCTTGGACCATCATTGCAAGTGACCAGTCACATTTTATGATGCCACAGCTTTGCAACTGGGGAAAAATGACAAATTTTAACACATAATTAAAGCTGTAAAATAGTTTTGCTGCCTAATCCTAACCAAAGTGCAGCAGAAAACAGAAAATAATAAGTCAAAAAATAATAACCATAATACCAGTATACCTGAGTCCTGTGCTTGACCCATTCATCCCCTCTGACCTGCTCCCTCGATGCTTCTGGAGCAACATTAATGATGATGTTTTAATAGTAACACCAGCGCAGCCTTATCAGAGAGAGCTTTCCATATAGTTCCGGGTTTGATAAGGCCAATGAAGTATCTTCCCATCTGAAGTGGTCTGTAGTGGTTACACTGGACATACTAAATGGACATCTAAGTTAATGTGCCCGCCTTACCCTGAAACACAAAGTGCCCATCCTGCTTGCAAAAAGCATGAACAAGGCTGAAGGGCAGAATCAGAGTGCATTAGTGCTGCAGAACAACTTTGTGCTTCTTGTTTGTCTGATCTGATGCGTAGATCACTGTCTGGATTGTGCTCATAATTGAGTCAATGGGAGCTCAGTTTGCTTTTATTATGTGACGTGAAGACCATGGCTTGATCTGCGAGTTATAAGCAGTGACATGAGATGCATTTAAGGTTCTTGTTTGGCAGCCACAACACAGAAAAATATCAATATTGGATAATCTTTGTGATATTGATCAACTCCCAGCATTTCAGTTAGAAACAAGCTGATTTAATTGCAGTGATTAAGATTAATAGCATGCATGACTAAATTATACTGGTACAATTAGCAGACACTTGTCCTCTCGTAGGCACACATGCTAAACCGAGGCACAAACATGTCTCTGATTTTAGGCCGTTCTGTTCTGCAGCTGGCTGCAGAGTGTTGTTGAGATGTTGAAGTAGCACTCAGAGGACCCAAATGCGCCCGCGGATCAGAGCTGAGATGAGTTTGACGATGAATGCCTTCTCACATAATGCACCCAGAAAGGCTCTCTTTGGGTTCACTTTCCCTGCTGAATTTAGCACAACACCCACAGAGCACTCGCAGAAATGAGTCACACATGAATACTTGCATAATAATCAGTCGTTAAGAGGAGAAGCTCACCCACTGATATTTGGGTATGGAATGTAAATTGTAAATTTCAAAGCCTTGTATGCAAAGCCTGATATAGTGTATTCCTCTGTTCCATAGACCTCAACTGTTGTCCCAGAATTGAGTAACATACATATTTGAGCTTTGTAATACAAGCCAAAACACAAAATCTGTGACTGAAAATAATCCCAACAAATGCACAATCTTCTCCTGTTTCAGTAATGTGAAGATTTATGTCTTCATTAGGAACCAATGGAGCTGAGAACCACAGACAGGCGGTAGAACTGTTGGTTCTGGTCTTTTCACGGGATTTGTCTTCAGTGACAAAAATATAGAATATTGCCAGCCATATCCTTAAATTCACAATTAGATATGTTTTAGGCCTTGATATTATCTAAGTTTTCCCTTGTTCTAAGCCCCAAAAATGACTCTTTGTATATTACTGCGGATGCCCCTCTTCTCTCTAAAAGTCAGTAATTTGAAGGCTATGAACCACCTGCACCCAATGGCTTCCTCTGATGGTGTTAGTGAAAAATAATGTAGCAGAGGCCCAAATATCCTGACTTCCATATTTCCAATAATGCAAACAATAGCATATTTTATTAGACACAGACAAGTTGAGATAACCCCACAGAAAAAAACTGTTTTCAAAGGCTGAGTGGTGCTAAACATGACTAGTAAATCCATTTTATGTGCAAAACCCCCTTTAACAGTAATATCTCATTGAAAATATGGTATAAGTAGGCAATTTTTACTACCTACACTTGGCAAATCAGTTGGCATCTCTTCCTCAGAAGTAATTTGGCATTTGCAGCAACATTGGCAGCATTTATTGCTCCTCCTTTAACTCACTTTGACTTTAATATATTGAATTACAAGGCTAACACTCGTGAAGCCCAATATTGAAGGGTGTGAATGTTCGAATCACACTCAAGATAGTGGCAACAGCCCAGCAGAGCATAAACTAACCGTTGAATCCATGATGTCATTAATGGAAAATTCATTCTAACCATGTTTGGTGTCATACCTTGACTGTTTTCTTGAGCCAAAAAGCTGGTCCGCCTGATTGTATTTGTGTATGTGAATGTGCAAATTTGAGCGTTGTGAGTGAACACATGGGCTTGGTTGTATGTGTTTGACATTTGCACGATGAGGACAATAAATCCCAAAAATAAACTGACTCATTTTCTTACTAGTGCGCAACAGTTTAGCCGACTCAAAGGGGACGAGACAGGAAATTGGACCGGTCCCGTTAATTTCTCGGATGATGGATCTCTGAAGCCTGCCAGAAATGGAAGGAAAAGGTACCTTTCCAGCGTGACTGACTGCACAACACCTCTGAGAAAAGAGAGTGTGTGAGAGAGAGAAAGAGAGAGATGGAGTGAGAGAGAACACTAGTTTCAAATCCATCATAGTGACGACCCAGCCCTGCATGTGTGGACTGGGCCGCTGATATGCCCACCAGTCTCCTCAGATGTTATAGAGAGAACACAAGCTGTAGCATATTTATATTTTCTTTCCTCTACATGTTTTGAAATCTGCAGATTTAGCAGGAAGTTAGCAGGGGTGGTGATGTCACAGGACTACATCACACATTTAACTCTAACTTAACCTACCTGTCTGCATGTTGACAGATGTTTCCGTCAGAATTTTCAGCCAGATTCACAGATCTCCGTAATAGTCACACCCTGCCTAGCCGATATTAAGAAGAAAAAAAACCGCCCTCAAAGGTAGGCCAGTTTGAAGGCATTTTAAGTATTTTCACAGAAACCCAAGAATGCCTCTTTCTTTTCCATTAGTTTGAAAGGTATAAACTCTCATATTTTTTCAGTGGTGGTTGCACTTCAGATTTGCTCTTGCATGTTGTCTGATCCCGTTCACCTCGACCCCAGATCTCCAAACCCCATCCCCCCCCCTCCAGAAGCTGGTAGAACCACGGTCTCTCGTTGATGTACTGGCTTCTCCTCGTCCCTCTGTGTCCCATCCAGCACCCATTTCCAAATGCCTTGTCCTCCTCAATATGTGTCTCATGTGTTCTGCACAGCTCTGTGTGTATGCCATGTACATAGTGTGGACACTTCTCTCTGCTCCCCCTATCTCCCCTTCTCACATCTGCATTGTCTCTCTCTGCGACCTGGATTTACCCCCTTTTCCACTTTACTTTCCTTGTTAGAATACGACAGGAACGTGCCAGATTTTTCTTTCCCCAAAGCTCCAAATCCTAATTGCACTGAGCCGTAGATGTCAGTATCTGTGGTAAAATGCTGGTCAGTCTGGATTGGTTTTGAACCAGCATTGTGCAGTTAAACTAAGATGCCATATGGGATGAAATTCATCTCAAGTGAATTGCTGTCTTGCTTTTAGAACTGAACAGAGAACACTTGCAAAGGTTTCATCATCTTAGCTAAAACAAGCATGAATAGCCCCATTCAAAGGGTCAAATATATTATGTAAAACCTCAGAAATACACTGCATCATCAGGTGGATGTAGACAACCAGTTTCATTGTTCCTTATTTGTACAATTTCATCCCTGTATCTTGTTCCTTTAATGCATCCCTCCATTGTATTGCTTGTTGTGTTCGGTCATGACTATCATTATTTTTAACTCACCTCATTTACCTCCACAGCCACAGGTAATATTATCCATCTTCCCAAACACCACACTACATCCTTTTTATCTGATGTGACAAAAAATAACATTTATTCTGATAAGTACACATTGCAGCCGCTGCCATTTTGGCATTAAATCCTCTGACCCTCCCTCAAGCATTATTTGAAAAATAGATTCAGATGTACCTCAGAGGGGGTATATTATGAAACTATAATTACTGTACGGATCAATATTTATTTATATAAAACATGTTTATTTAGAGAGAGATGGCCTTCTGCCCAAAACCCTAAAAGGAAAATTATAGATCAGGGCTAAAGAGAGAACCCCTCTTGGGGTTGGCAGTAATACAAAATCATTTGTCTGTGAGGTAAACAGCACATTGAAACAATTAATAAATTAATTTCAAGGCTTTCAAGTTACATTTTGAAGCACTTACTTTAGTCATTATGGAATTAAACAACCAAAAGCCATCTTATCACTAGAGGATTCTTCCACGCTTGACAAAACACCTTTCTGTAGTAATTTCACAGTAGACACTCGGAATTTGGAAATAATCAAGTAGCATTTAGTCTGTTGCATGCATTAAGAAAACAATGTTAAATTAAAACTGATAAACAAACCTCAAACACCAAAGTGACAATATGCAACTTTTGTCAAACAGCACCCCCTGTGGCTACAAGTGGTAATTACAAGAACATTGAATTTGCCTTTAAAGATGTCGCCATGTTTATCTATGACATGCTAAAATACAGCTTAACAGGAGGTCAGTTAGAAAGAGTCATGAAGTCAGTGAAAATTCTCATTAATATCAGATAGCATCCGTCTAAAGTTTGCTAACATAAGCTGCTCGTACCAGAACAAGTGAAGCTGCAGCAGCAATAGTGATGATGGATGTGCAAGGGTGTGTTACTTAAAAAAATCCTGAATTTTCATCTCAAACCTTTAACCTCATGATCAAACTGAACCACTTCATCAGCAAGTAACTGGAATGTAACTAAGCCCCACCTTTACCAACTGCCACATTAAAGTGATATGCACATTAACGCATCACCAGTTATTATTCATTAACATACAGCTGTAATATATATGATTCTGAAATGGGCCATTCTGCATAATAAGTACTTTTACTCTTGGTATTTTAGGTCTTGATACTAATACTTCTGTACTTTTCTTTGGGTAAGATTTCGAATATGTGACTTTTACTCATAATAGAGTATTCTTAAACTGTAGTACTGCTAATTGTGCTAATTTTGCTAAGCAAAAGAACTGATTACTTCTTCCACGTCTACTTACACTTCATACTCATGTCCATCTACTCCAGAAAAAGCAGCTATGAAAATTAGATTTATTGTTTTGGTTAATCTTTGTAGCCTAATAAAACACCTTAGTTCCCTCCCGTTAATGTAATAATATGACCTTGTAAACATAGACGCCTCCATACTAACCACACCTCTCCCAAAACACAAACTCTCACACACAAACGCACATTTTATCCAAACTGCACGTTGATTGCATGTAAAAACAATGTTCCGCTGCAAGAAATGAGGCATCAGTGCACAGATAAATGACAACTTATTGACACCTTGATATGAATCCTTTCAACCGTCTCTGCAGAACCATTCTGTCAAATCCACCAACACAGTCACACCACCATACTGAAGACATTATTTTGTGTGCTTTTGGTTAATGTTGCCATTTCAATGTAATGATTGTTTTATATGTGTAAAATCAATCTCTCAGATTCTTTAGCTCAAGTTAATATTAATTTCCAAATATTTATTGCCTCCATGTTATAATTACCTGTTTGCATGAACATATGTGTGTATGTTTGTATGCACACTTTATCGAAATATCAAGAAATCAGTCAAAATTTCATGTTTTTGCAGCCAGCACAACTCATATATAGTATTCTTTTTATGCAGTTAATTACATTATATAAATGTGTAAATATATTGTACTTCCGCACATAAAAAATAAAAAAATGCTAAACTTACTATCCATCTGATCCACCTTTTTAACAAACTGTGCTCTGGAAGCAACCCCATTCTCCCTGTCAGACCTCATAACTAATTAAATAAGTAAAAATATGAGAGGTATTATGTTTGTAAAATTAGTGTATCACATTGGTTTAGACTAAGATGTAATAGAATCTGGTGCAAGTGTCCAATAAACAGTATGTTACTCTCCTGTTTGTGACGCCTAAAATCAATTTCATCACTTCTGTCATTTGTCATCTCACAATGCTATACTGATATTCTGTTATTTCATAAAGTCAAACCATAGACGTTTTGCAGTAAATATAAGATATTTTCCTTTACACACTGTTTTTATATATATCTATATGTATATATACTGCATCTTATCCACAGTTTGTATATTAATTCTGTTGATTCTCTTGTGTGTGGAGAGTTTAGGCAGAGGATGACTGTGTCTGTCCCTCCAGGTATCTGGAGAACTATGATGGTTCCTTTGAATACAACTCCACTGCATGCAGGGAGCTCAGACAGGAGATTATGGATGTCAAAGTCCTGACAATGTGAGTGATCATTATGACATGTCCAACACATGTAGTGGACAACTGTGTTTAGAATAACATCTATTTTTCCCCTAAGTTGATCCTCAAGCACCTGTCAGGTACGTATAGAGACTATTGACCACCTGACTTATGATATATGAGTGTATTTCAGTTCCCGAATGAAGTCAGTGTCCTTCAGGTCTGAGAAAACAAATAGTTAATGTCACTTTAATTCTCTGTGGGACCTTAAAAAGAGTGATAACAGCCTAGCTACAGCCATGCAAGCAGCTCTGTGAGGCTGGACTTAGGCAAAGCATTGCTTTGAGCTACATGCTAACATTAGCGTGCTAAGATGTTCACAGTGAGAAAGCAAACATGGTGATGTTTAGCAGGTCTTGAGTTTCCCATGTTCACCGTTTTAGTTTTAGCATGTTAGCATGCTAAAATTTGCTAACTAGCACAAGCATTTTGTCAAGAAACGAGTTCAGATTTTGGCCTGATGGTGGCGTTAGATGGGAAGCCACCAAAGTTATTTCAATACACCCTGAAGGGAATGTGAATGTGTGTACCAAATTTCATGGCTATCCATCCACGTACTTGTAAGAGCAGTTCAGTTTAGACATTTCCCTCAAAAACTGCAAATGTCAACCTCATGGCGGCAAGGAAAAATCACAGGATCACAGAAGTCGAGAGGACTGATCCTCTGGGGACCATGAATGTCGGTACAACATATCATGGCACTCCATGCAGTAGTTGTCGAGTTGTTTGAGTGTGGATTGGAGTGGTGGACCAACTGACTGACAACACCTTCCCCAAATAACGACTAAAAATACACAACAAGAGACAGCAGAAGTGTATTTAGTGTTAATATTTGATTATTTTGAATGCTTTTAAAAGCTGATCAGTTAATTTAATAGTAAAAATAGTTGTCTCGAGAGGACGGGAAACAGTAGGTTGGCCACTGCAGATAAATAAAAGGAGAACCGAAGAGAACAATGCTCAAATCTTACCACACGACAACATTTTATAGCTGAAAGTTGGTAACCTCATCTTCTATTGTCAGTTCAACTGCAGCACAGTATAAATAACACATTTTCACATAATGCAGCTGATTATTTGCCAGATTCATTTCACCCCTCAATGAGCCAGTTGTGCTAAAGGCAAGTTGAGCAGCACATTTTCTCTTGTAAGACCGTGAAGATTGTCCAGTGACCTTTTGTGCGTGCCCCTCAGGCTGCCAAACTTTAATGTCGAACGCATTCTTGGAGCTTGATGAAGGGCCATGAGCCAGTCTGACTGAGGCAGAGAACAGCTGCTGTCACTGTGCCAGACACACAGACAGACCAGTAATGGTGCCACCCTGCCTCCCAGAGCAAATCACATCTCCCAATCATCTCAAGGGAAATGTCACTTCAAGGACAGCTATTTAGAGACACGCTTGATGAAGCCACTGTCTTTGTATTAGCGATTCTAGATCCAGCAGCATCAGTAGAGCCATCACAGAGCCATCACTACAATTCTGTGTCCCCTTGATTGTCTTCTTAAGTCGTTATAATGATTTCTCTTCAATTTATTACCCTTGTAGAGTAAATCGGAAAAAAAAACATGGCCATGGGTATCCCTCCTTATTCCACAAGTCTCTCTGCCTGTCTGCCAGGGTGAAAACCTCAGAGCTGTTTGAGCGATGGCGAAACCTGCAGGTTTGCAGATGGGAGCAGAACAAGGAGGAGACCAGCAACTTCAAGTACGTTTGACTCAGCCTCAGCAAAGATGTTTCTTCATTCCCCCTCAGTTTACCCGCTTCTCATACTTAATCTCCACCTTCAACCCCAGGAACGGCTCAGCTAACATACTCAACATTGTTTTAACACTTTAAAATGTCCTAATTTTTTTAAGAATTGATCATAAACATGATTGTTAACCAATGATATGCTTCAGACGTCTGCCATATAAAATGACAAATTACTTCTGTTTGAAGTCTCAGAGAATCCAGCTGTAAAACGTGATGAAACACAATGTAAAACTGTATACTCTCTATATCTGTGATTGGTGTTCACAGAATGTTTTGTGCAGTTTGGAGTTTAATTGACTCCAAACATAAGCAAAATCACTCTGCAGGTTAACATACTGCACATTTCATAGTGTGTAAATGACCAATTTGCTCGTCCACAGCCCCATAACACGCATAAAAACATGTATAAAATGTTTTCTTTTCTTAATTTTATAACAATTCCTGCTAATTTTAGCATTTTGTTACCTCAATCAAATGTGAAAGCCCAGTTTGTGGCAAAGGGGAGGTACTTCTCTACATAACATCTTGGGTTTTATTGGGATCATGAGAAAAGATAAGAAAATATTTAGAGCAAAAAATAGGTTTATCTTGCAATTATTACTTTGTGTGGGACTCCAATGAGTCAGTAAAGCCAGTGTGAACACAGCACAGGGGTTAAGCTAGTTCTGGTCTTGATGCTGGCATGGAGGCATTTACAACTGAACTCACCCCATTCTCTCCTTGGTGTCCTCCTAAAGGATGTCTCTGTCTCGCTGCTGTAATGCTCCTTCATTTCTGTTCACCACCAAGAGGAACACTCCTGCAGGAACCAAGCTGAGGTACGAGGTGGACACCAGCGGTATCCTTCCCATCACCGCTGAGGTCTTCAAAATGTTCCCAGATGTGAGTTTGTCGCCTAGTTGCTCTTCAATATTAGCTTTGCGTATTCTGCCATTGGGCTGATGCTACAAACCTGGTGACAAGATCTATTTGGTTTCAAGAACCGTCAATGCTGTTTGTCTGAATTTAACAACATATGTCTGCTTCATCCAGGATATGCCGTATTCCAAATCGCAGTACAAGAAATGTGCTGTCATTGGAAATGGCGGCATCATCAAGAACAGCAAATGTGGAAAGGAAATTGACTCAGCAGATTTTGTCTTTAGGTATTCAGGTTATAATCCTTCAGTGTTTGTCGTGTGGTAATCATCATTCATCAAAATGTTTCTTTTGCACTCGGCAAATTACCCACAGTTTTACAATGCAATTAAAAGCCCAACATTTCTAACAGAGAATTCAATCACATAAAAGACTGTATAATGGTGTAGTTAAAATGGGCTCTCTGTGATTGGCCATTGCTAGGCCCCATCCCTCTTAGTTACTATTGCTATGTCTGTCTAAGCTTTCTATTTGACGGCACCCATGCACTTAACAATAACTGTTAACAATAACACTTCTAGCTTGCAGTTATTGATAATTTTAGACATTTTGTCCATTAGACCTCCTAATTTTTAGGTGCAGTGGTGTGACCAATGAAAATGCTTTGCTGCACTTGACAGATTGAAGTAGAGTATCACGCTGTGATTGGACGGGTTTAGCAAACTATCAGCAAAGTTTGATTTATTGCAGAGACCAAAGTGTTAAGTGATTAATTGTGCAGCTCTACGTTATGTCTTATCAGCATGCCTAGTTGAACTTCTTCATCAGTGGATTCTCTTTTTTGCAGGTGCAACATACCTCCCATTAATGAGAAGTACACAGCTGATGTTGGCACTAAAACAGACCTGGTGACAATAAATCCAAGCATTATCACGGAGAGGTACTGTAAATATGGGTGTGAGCGAGAAGTCAGGGTGATATCTCTCAGTCTGTATTTAGCGTCCTTCTCCTTTGTCTTCTTCATCTCATGTTTGACTTCCTCTGCAGATTTCAGAAGCTGGAGAAATGGCGGCGACCGTTTTATGAAGTCCTCCAAAATTATGAGAACTCCTCAGTGGTGCTTCCCGCTTTCTACAACACCCGCAACACAGATGTATCTTTCAGAGTCAAGTACATGCTGGATGACTTCGACTCTCAGAGAGGCGTGTTTTTCTTCCACCCGCAGTACCTGCTTAATGTGCAGCGTTTCTGGGCGGTGCAGGGCGTCCGGGCCAAGCGGCTCAGCAGCGGTCTGATGCTCGTGACCGCCGCCTTAGAGATGTGCGAGGAAGTCCACCTCTACGGTTTCTGGGCGTTTCCCATGAACCCCTCTGGCATCTTCATCACTCACCATTACTATGACAACGTCAAGCCACGGCCGGGCTTCCATGCGATGCCCCATGAAATTTTCAACTTCATTCACATGCATACCCGTGGGATCATTAATGTACACACGGGGCAGTGCACGTGATCCCTCACTCCTCTGCTTTAATGTGGAAGTTCAACATTTTACCTTTTAGTTTGTTTACTTTGAATCAGGTCGACCTGTCGTGTTTTATTTCAGTCAATGAGTCGGTTCACTTCTTCCTCCTGTTTAAAAAGAGAGTTGGCCTTCGGAGTGTACACTTCTTTGCTCTCACTGATTCAACGACACATTGAAGGTTGCTTGCTTTAATTGCCAACATACTTCTCTTTTTGATGTGTACCTTAAGTTGTTTATTTAGTCAATCAAATCACTATGGTTATCTCTGACTTTCTAACCATAGGATGCTTGTTTTTAATGTGAAAAGTGGTCTTCATAGTGATGTTGTTTCTGTGAAGTTTTCTAGTGGCTCTGCTGTACAGAGGTGTTGTTTTCTACTCAACGTTGCACAGATATTTGCGCTGAAATGGGCCGCAGTGGGTGTCTTTCTGCCCCTCATCCCCCTCTCTTCTCTCTTTATCTCAGACACTCTGTGGGTGTGGCAGCTTTTAATGTTTGTGTAAAACAAGACCTGAACCTTGATATCAAGCTAGTATTCAAAAACTGATTTAAAAAAAAAAAGACTAAATTGTAACATCCAATTGTCTACTTTTGTAATCTATTTCCTATTCATCAAATTCACTGGGTGAATATTTTAAAATGCTACTGAAATGGCCTGTTTTCAGTGGCCTACCTTCTCCCATTTTTCCTCTGATATCTCCGGTGAAAAAAGGGTGTATGAGAGGAGCACTGAAGAGGAGGTTTTAGACAAAAGCCAGACGAATATCTCACAATCACACCAGGTCAGCAAACTTTGACTTTCAAGGCCACCATTCGATTTGTAAAGCAACATAGCTCTGTTGAGCGATCCAGCCTCTCGCTGTCATTCATGTCTTAAGCCATGCTGCCTTATGAGATATCAAACCCTCTCTACGATATGCAATGCACCCTTGTGTTTTGCTTATCTACAAGTACATAACATTAAACTTAATCTTAGTTTGTCTCTTAAAGGACATTTAAGACTCTCTAAGGTATAGAAATTCATGTGCAGCTCTCAGCTTATATTATACTGGAATCAGCCGTTCTTACTCCCTGTAACCTCCATCCATAATCATGTAATGCTCTGCATGACTTTACTCTATACTTGGCTTTGTGTGTGCCTGCTTCAATGATCACTGAAATATGTTTACACTTAAGCCTCTACTGATGTTCACAGTGCTTTTGGAGATATATACACAAACCTTTTCACAGGAAAAAATGAATGGATTCCTCGTAGTGAGTTGTATAATAGTGGATGCAGTTCTCATTGATTAAAGATGCAAGAATGAAGATGGTTGCTGCCCTTTTGTGAAGTGCTACGATACTTTTATTACTGCTATGTTATTTAACCTTCCCCTTTGGTTATGTTGGTTTTTACTGTTTATTTTATTGTTTTGTTGCTGCAAAAAGGTTTAAAGAGACTGTAAACTAATATTTTGTCACTCCTTTGTTCATGCTTGGCTGTCCTTTGTATTTGAAGGACATCATTGCTAATAAGATGCTGTTTCTTTCATCATTTATTCAGACTCTTTGTGTGTTTATGCACAAGAGATATGAGTTCGGCAAATATGAACACCAAAAATCTTTTGGCTTGACCTCTAAATTGTTATACACACAATTATCAGGAATGGAAAAGGAAGGGAACTGGTCTGTGTACTGAATGGAGGTAATGTATAACACAGTGCTTCTTATCTGACTCTGGATCATTCTTTATACTGGTATTGTGTTTGTAAATAAAGTTCTTTGGATTTTCTCACTTGTATGTTTTATGGAAAGAGCACACAACAGTACTAATTAATATATTTGAATACAATTGGCCATAAGTAAGCATAATCATTAATATGCTGCCTAATTACAAAATTTTCTGATTTGGTGGTGACCACCACACGCTGTGCTTGTTTAGGGCTCCAGACGACACAAGATGCTAATTTAACTGCCTCATTTTAGAACAGTTAACCTTTGGTTTGTCTGCTCCAATTAGCTCGTTAAGCAAAGCTACTGTCAACACCTCAATTATTAAGCAGCAGCCGGTGTCAGTGTCCTCTCACAGACTGACTCAGCGAAGGATGCTTGCAAGTATGGCTGGCAGATCATATCTGACTTTTGCTGGAGGTCTTAAAATTCCACCCTGTCAACAAGCACAAGAAAGGTTAATGGTAGAAACTGAATTTGTATAATGACAGTTGGCTAAAGATAAGAGACTTTTAGGTGGATTTAAGGCAATACTCTCCACCAGGCATATTCATGCTCCAGATTGGTGCCTCTACATTTACTGTAGAATATACTCAAAGATTGTGTAAATTAAAAAAAAAAAAAAAAAAAAAAAAAAAAAAAAAATCAGAAATTAAGATTTGATTAGAAATAAATGAGAATGAGAGTGTGTTAAAAGTTACTTAGCGAGCCAGCAGAGAAGTCAAAAGAGTTAGCTAACATCTCAGTTAGCTCAAAGTACTGGATAAAAGGCTGAGCAGGCTAGTGTTACGTAAAAGCTACCGCTATGCAGTTTAAATTGTTAAAGTAATGAATAGATAATTGATGTAGTTAGTTAAAAGTACTCGATAAACTGTTGAAATAGCTAACTAATGTTACCTAAAAGCTACGGATATGCAATTTGAATTGTTAAAGTAATGAATAGATAATTGATGTAGGTAGCTAAACGTACTGGATAAAAGGCTAAATAGTAAGCTAAAAGAAATGGAAAAATTGTTGAAGTAGCTTGCTAATGTTACCTAAAAGTTATGGATAAAAAATGTAAATTGTTAGCTAACTTCTGTTAAAAGTAATTGATAAACAGGTGAAATTGTGAAAAAAGGATAAATAATTGAAATACTTGACTTAAATAATGAAAAGGAGTAGTTAAGTAATGTAAAAACTGTTAAAATAGCTAGCTAATATTACCAGTACTAATTGTTAGCTAGCGTCAGTTAAAAATATTAAATAAACAGGTGAAACAGTTAAAAGTAATGAAAGTAGTTGAGACTGTTAAAAATGATAGATAAATGGTTGAATATTTAGAAAAAGAAATTGCTAAAAAATTTAAATAGTGTAATACTAGTTGAAAGTAATGGATAAACAGTTCAAATCTAGCTAACGGTTGTGCTAAGTAGAGAAATGGTGAACTAAGGCAGCTGCACATACATGACTGACTGATTCTCTCAGGTAAGCTGTGTCTGATGATATTATTTACATTCAGTTACTTTATTCAAACATATGGGAGAAGTAAGGTGGTCTGGTGGTCTGCAGGACAGTAAGACAGGATCATAATGGACACAAGAAATCAGAAAACAGATCATTTAAGAAGTGTATTGACAATATATTTACAGTGAATGTATCATGAAATCTTATTGCATGAATATTTTAGATACGATTAGTTAGGAATACTGTAGCATTTTGTGTTGTTAGGGGATGATTCCTCTGTGCACTGGGTCAAATGAGGTTTGACTCTCTGCTGTCATCCGTAGGTTGGGTAATCTGATGTTGAAAGATCAATATGACCAAACTCTGCCCTTCCCCTGGTGCCTGCATTATCTGGTGTCAGGTGGCAGCAATAAGGCTAATGGGATGATTTGGCTAGTCAGGTGCAGATGTGTATGCTGGTGTGATGGAGCTGCAATAAAAATTTGCATATGGGAAATTTGTGCTCTTTTAAAAGCAGCTTTACTAAAGACAGAAGACTCATTAACTAGTCTTACACTTAAGTTGTCTTGCAAATCTACATTATGATTGAAATGTGCAAGAAATTAAGTTCCTGGTTCATGCTGATTACTTATTTCAGTGAGCATTTTTAAGTAATTTTGTGTTACTGAACTATGACTTCTGGTTATATTTTGGGGGATGAAATATTAATGTAAAAATATCATTGTGCAGATGAAGGCCAGTGCAATTTCACACTTGAAAGAGTTGCCAAATGCTTACATTTATAGAATTATGAATCATAAGTATTCTTATTAGCTTTTTAAAGGAAGTTGCTGTTTTGAGTCTTCATGCTAAGCTAAGCTAACTTGCTAGCCCTAGATTCATATTGAGCATATATATGTGTACATGTGTAGCATCAATCTCTTCATCTAACTCTTGGCAAGAAAGTAAATGAGCATATTTTCCAAAATGTCAGACTGTTACTTAAGTAACTTAAGTTTACACAGAAGTTGCCGTGAAAGAGATAAATCATTGCTGCATGGATACTTACTCATCAGTTGTAAATCAGTTGATACAGTCAGTTTGTTACCAGTTATGAGTTTCTTTAGATCAAGATCTCTAAATGTGATTGATACGCACACATTGTTATATCATCATAAACAAAAGGGAGTAGTTATAATGGTGAGTTTATGTGTGTGTGTGTCTCTCTGTGTGTATCTCCCTGTCTGTGTGCGTGTGGCTGCAGGTAAAAGCGAGACGCCCCCGGCCCGTAAAGCGATCCTAACACCATGAATAATGGAGAGTACCGTGGCAGAGAGGATAAGTTCTCTGTGCAAGGCTCCTTTTTCACAGGGCTTTCTCCCGTGGGTCACGTGAGTGCTGAGGTGACACAAATTTTTTATGAGTGGTGTGTGTTGGTTGTATGGCCATATATTGCCCAGGTAGGCGACGTCCAGGCAGTCATCTCTCCCTCTGAGTCTGTACATCTGCAGCCACACACACCCATGCTGCTCTGAACGCCACGTTCCCAGAACCTCCCTGCAGCCAAGGGTCAAATGAATTGTCTTACACTATTAGAAACTCAAGGCAGCACTTACGAAACTAAAGGCCGGGGAAGTGGATGAATAAAAGATGCCGTCGAAACAGAAAAAATCCACAGCTTCAGAAGAAACCAAAGAGGTCGATGACGAAGTGGAGGAACCGGAGCCAGAGTTAAAGGAGAGGAGCAACGGTGTGACCCGTGGGGACACCACAAAAGGAGAGAAGAGTCGGAAGAAACACAAGAGTGCTGAGAGCTCTGAGAATCAGGAGGCCCCAGAAAAAGAGAGGAAGAAAAAAGAGGGTGAAAAAGTAAAAGAGACAAAGAAGAAAAAGAAACCAGATGATGATGCTGATGCTGGTGCTGTGATTGAAGATGAAGCTGAGGAGGGTGAGCAGAACAATAATGACCCCAAGACCCATTCCAAAAAGGAGAAGCTCAAAGAGGAAGTGACTGAAGGAGTGAAGGAGGAAAAGAAGAAGAAGAAGAAGAAATCCTCCACAGAGAATACAGAGGGAGAGGAGGAGATGGGCTCCAAGGACAAGAAGTCAAAAGATGGCAAGAAGAAGAAGTCTCACAATGATGATGATGAGGAACCTTTGATTGAGGAGCAGGAAGAGGAGGAGGACTCAAAGAAAAAGAAAAAGAAGAAGGCAAAGAAGGGATCAGCGGACAGTGACGAAGACAAAAAGAAAAAGGGTAAAAAATCCAAAAACAAGCAAGTGGACTATGGTGTAATCTACCAGAATGAGCTGCTGAACTACCACACAGATTCATCTGATGGATATGAAGATGAGTACTACAAAAAGAAAGGTAAGAGCACACAGAGAAGCCTCACCTGCTGTATTTTAAGTAAATCTCAGTTTCATGGCATACTTCATGTATGTACTGTACCTGTTGGAGTGTCCCAGCTGCTCAAATGCTGAATACAGGTTTCCTCCTGCTCCTTTCAGCTGAGCAGGAGCACCCAGGGAATCCCTCTGTGATTGTTCTTGGGTGAAAGCTCAGTTATGTTCCACATGAATGGAGCCAAACAGAAGCTCTGAGGTAGACAGGTGCTGGGTGCCGTCCCAGTCTCAGGGGCTGGGAGAACCACCAGGGCCAGAGGCAGGGCCCAGAGCCAAAGGAGGTTTCTTAAAGCAGATCAGAGGTTTTTACAACGAGGGGGAATCCGACCCTGCAGGGGGCTGCCAATTGCTTTTTTATTTTATTTTTTGGTTAGGAGGAAAGAGAGCTGAGTTTGACTGTCATCCATGAGTCATGGATAAAGTTGTATCATCATTAGAAAAATCTGAACTCAAAGTTTTACTCACTATCTTTTCCTGGGCTTTCAAATTCAATTCAATTCAATTCAATATTCCTTTATTAGTCCCGCATTTTGCATTTAAAAGACCCTGCGAGTCAGTAGGTCAAGAATGAATGTTCATGGTCAAATTATGTCCAGTAACAACACTGTGTCTCCAAGAAGTGTTATCTTTATGACTAATGTGAAGCAGCAAATGTGTTTTAGGGAAAGGATGTGGTCTAATATTGAAAAGGTCAAGACAGGAAGTGTTTTCTGTGTTATTAACCGAAACCACAATTTGTCCTTAATCTTAACCAAAGTGCTTTTGTCGCCTGAACCCAGCCCACATACTGGCCTCAGACACAAATTAGGAGACTATTTGGCATAAAGGAGCATTTGAAAATAAAGCATTAAGCTGTATTTGAAGATGTCTTGAATGAGGAAAATGCACATAAACACATAAAAAAGAGTGCTGAAAATGTGACATTTCAGTGTACTTTTCAGCATTTTCACTGCCAGATAATTGCTACCATAAAGAAACTGTTGCAGGGATTATGACAGCAGTGAATATCATTATTTAGCATCAGTGGCGGTGATCCATACCTGTGTACATGTGTTCCTTACCTCACTGGCTCACTTAGTTCTCTGACACTCCAAGGAGTTTATCACGGCTCGGTTTTACCAGGCCACTGTCTATCCGATTTTATCAGGTGTCTCTCTTTCACTTTAATCCGGCTTTAATAGCTCTGCTCACTGTTAATTAGGTATCAATGTCCCTATCGACTTTGGTCAAATTGCTCTTTATCAGGTCTCTGCCTCTCCTTTCCTCTTCTGCTGGATGTTTTCAAGTAATCTGTCTGTGTGTTCTACCTCTGCTTCCTCTTTACGTCTCCTTCATCCTCTACTCCTCTGTGTGTGTGTGTATATATATATATACATATATGTCCTTCAGTCCACCCTCTCTTTTCTTAACATTCAACCAGGACACCCTACAGAAAACCAAGTCCACCAGTCTATCTCTGTTCACTATGTCCTCCATTGTTTGTTAAATTTGACCCAAAGTCACGGTGTGTGTCCCATACCCTCCAGTCAAACTTACATAACCACAACAAAGAGGAGTTTACATTTACGTACAGGAACGCAGCAGGACTATAGAATTACCACCGCATATACTCCTCCTGAAGATTTAATGTTGAGACTGTATCTCAAACTCAGGCTTTTTCACTGGGGTGACTTTTAAAATCCACATCCATTCACAAATCATCTGATAAGTCATTATCAGTTATTGAATTGTGACTCACACAATAAGTAGATCTGAGTATACAGTCTGCAGCCATGCTAGCAGCACTGAGGCTGCATGTAGGCACAATGGTGCTTTAAACTAAATGTTAACATGGGCGTGCAACATGCTCACACTCACAATGACTATGCTAACATGCAGATGTTATGGGTGTTTACCATGCTTCCCATCTTACAGCTAATTAACACTGAATACAAAGTGGAGCTGAGGCTGATGGGAATGCAAACCAAAGTGATTGAACTATAAAATAAGCAAATTGTAAGTTTGTCCTGATGGTGGTGCAAGATGAAAAGTCTGGATATGAGTAATAGTTCATTCTGAGGGGGGGCATTATTGTCTGTACCAAATTTCACAGCAGCCCATCCAATAGTTAGTGGAGAGACATTTAGTCTGGGCCAGAGTGCTGACTGACAGATCAATATTACCATCCCTGGAGCCATGCTGCAAGCATGCGGTGTGTATCCACTCCTCTCTTCCCTTCCTCCACAACAACACCTTAAATGACACAAACTGAGGCAGATGTCAGAGTCTGCTGAGTTTTGATCCCGTTTACCTTCCCATCAACTCAGTGGCTTGGTCAGGTGAAGAGACACATTTGTGAAATGTGAGAGAGGTTTGGCTGCTGGAACACACCAGACATGGATTTGCTGCAGATTCGCCGCATTGAATTCCCTGGCAATCGTGCATGGAAGGAAACATAATGCTGCCTAATGTTTATAGATTATTGGACACTGTGTGAGGATGTGACTTTGTGTTTGTCCTTTTATTCAAGTTTTTACTTTTTAAATTATTAAGACCTTGTTAGATAGGATTTATCCCCCGTACGTGCTCTCATTAATTCAGGATTGTGATTGTGACATTTCCTCTTCCCTTCTCTTTTTAACCTCCTCTCTCCTCTCTCTTTCAGTGTATGAGGTGGTCACTGTCACAGGTGATGTAAAGGGAGCCGGCACAGATGCTAATGTGTTTGTCACCCTTTTTGGAGACTTTGGCGTCACACCCAAGGTTCATCTGGCAAGCAAGTGAGTTTAAAAGGGTTTGTGTTGATGTCACTGAATTATAGCACACTTTGATAAATATGTTGTCTTTAAAACTCTAAATTAGGTGTCAGTGACTCACACTGCTCAGATTTGTTTGCACTTACTGTATTATATCAGTCGATTGAATGAGTCAAGTGGATTTCATTCTATTTCAGTAAAGACATAATGTATAGTTAGTAAGCTTAGCTAGTTTTCTTTTTGACTGTTTCAATGTCAGCTGCTAACTTTTAATCTTTTCTATTCCTCTCTGATCCTTCAGCACAGAAAAGAGGTATTTTCTAATCAGTCTGCTAAAGGATGGTTATGATTCTGTCCTTGTGTTGGGTTGTATTGTGCATATAACACTGTATGAAAGGTCATTCCTGCGCAACATCAGCCTGCTGCCTTGAATCAAGACAAAATCAGTTTGCACATAGAGGATCTCTTTGACCTGTTTGTGGAAAGCTCAGAATTAAAAACCCTTTGATGCATGTTCATAGCAAAGGTTCGGTTGTGGTGCAGGAATCTTTCTTCTATACAGTCGTATAAAGTGTCGGACACAGAATATCTGGAGTAAGGAGGAACTATGTGACATGGCCGGTCTTCTTTTCCATTCAGAGGCAAATGAAAGAAGACCACGATGTCATTTCTGTGGATGATCAAATGACTCTCAGGGGATCTTATCAGCAGCAGGCTCCCTTTATCTCTGCACACCTTGATTGACAGATTGAGTTACCTGTGCAGCGTATAGTATATACCAACTTATTGTAAGCCACACTGGACCATGTCACCCACACCTTGTGGTGGTCTAATCCATCCACTTCAGGCAGCATCAGCATGCTATGCATTCAGTATCTCCATGCTGTGTGACTGTAGTGTTGCTCAGCTGATGAAATACTGTACATGGTGGTTGCTGAGTCATTTTTGTCATATGATAAACATACCGCACAGTAAGGAGTTTCACCTTACTCCAATATATATTAGGTCCTGCCTGTATTGTGTAATGATCAATTAAAACTACAACATGATACAGGTAAGGGAGGGCTGCTATGTCTCCAAGCAATATTTGCCCAATTGAAAATAAAGGCAGATTAAAAATGCAACTTTATGGAAATTCAATGTGATTATAGGAGACTCAAATTGCATGAATTCCAAAGTTTGCATTGGGTTTGTTTTTTTACATAATCAATGTCTCCCCATCATTCTCTTGCAGGTCATTTTACACGGAAACAGAGAACAAGGGCATGTATTCATGTGTGTTGGGCAGTATTTCATTCTTGGCAGTTGCTCTACAGTATATGACACTGTGCACCTTAATTATGGGAGTCTTGGCATTGTCTGTGGGTTGAATATTGTAGGGAGAGGAGAACAGATGGAGATGTGGGTCAAAGACAAAGACAGGCATTCTCTGTTAATGAAAAAGAGGGTGTCTGATTCACTGTGGTTGGCAGAGGGGATCCTCTGTGTGCACAGGCCCGGTTCGTCTCTGTGACGGATAGGAGTGCATGAAGATGGAGTGCTGAAGTGGCTGAGCCTCAGGAGGTTTCAGATTATGCCAGTGCATGAGACCACCAGGGCACCATAAGCCGGATCAGTCAGGAGATGTAATTTACAGTTCCACAGTTCAGTTGTCTGTCTGGACTGTGTTTCTTCAGCCCCTGTAATCTCTCCCGATCAAATACAGCATTCTCTCTCTCTCTCTCTCTCTCTCTCACTCTCTCTCTCTCTCTCTCTCTCTCACTTAATTTGGATTTCTCCCAGCATCTGATATTTTCCCTGTTTCCTCAACTTACAGAAGCAGAACTGCATTTGAAAAGAATAAGACCGACATTTTCCGCATCAAAACGCACAACGTGGGGCCTCTGAGGAAGCTCAGGTACTGTACAGCAGATGAATGTGACAGAAAACCCCACAGCTGATGGTGTGCGATAACTTATATAGGAATAAATTAAATGTAAATATACTTAAATTCCCCTTTGGTGTTTGCATGGCTGCAGCAGACACACAGAATGCACAGCTGCAGGTCACTGACAACATCACAGTTTATGCTTCATAGTTAAGTATACCTCACACAGGATAACAGCAGCTTACAGAGAGGATCACACAGGAACATTTCTCACTTATTTTCCAGCTGTGCCACTGGCCATCAAAGGATTTCGTCCAGTGACAGGAGGTTAAGCCCATCTGTTGTTGAGAGTTCGTGTCTTACTCCAGAGGAGGCTGAGTTACATCACAGCCGCCAGACATGAACAGTGAAATGAGGCAGCGGGATACATTTGAAAGTCAGTGAGTGCAGAAAGTGGAGATGCTGCACTGTGGCTCAGAATAAATAAGCACTATGGAAGCGTTGCCAGTGTATGAACCTTAATTTGGGATTGTATTATGAAACTGCAACTTCCAAGATCAGGAATGCCTCTCCAATACTGTTGAAAACATTTCCAGATGAATGTGAATCCATTTACTCAAATTCTATTAAGCATTATAGTATTAATGAATATTACAGAATCAGCTTTTCACTCCCCAACTGAAGTTCAGTTTACCAAACTACTTGTGTTAAACTGCAGTGAGCCTCATCTGTCTGCATTGGACATGACAGCTACTCATAAACTGAATGCATTATTAGGAGTCCAAGCACTGCAGGTATCTGGACTAGTCTGTGTGATCTGGCCAGCAGCTGTTGGTGCAAAAGTGACTGTTTTTACAGCTGGTTTGAGATTTCATCAGAGATCCTCAAGTGCTACAGAAATGATTCATGGATTGTTCAGATTCTGGCGATGAAATGTTGTAAAAAGCAGTTCCAGGGAAGCCCTGGCAGGCTAAGCGTTAAACTTCTTGTCATTTCCAGACTGTTGAATTGGTTGCAAAGGCATAAAATGCTACCAAAATAGTTCCCCTTTCCAAACTCACTATGATATACTGAGCAGCAGCACAATAGTTCATAATGATTAAGTGTGACAGGTTATTTGTACAATACAGCATTGAAATGAATGAGAGTAAATAACCTAATTGTATATAGAACTCAGTGTAAGTTTAATTTTAAAGAAAGTTTAAAGACACATACCCTGCAAATACAAGGTCACTGGGTCAAACCTAGCTCAGGAAACAATGTGTGCGAGTTATTTCATACACGTATGTCAAAACAACGGACCCTGCTCATCACCTATGTCAGACATTATGTTATTCTTCTCCATCTTATTCAGTCCTCATTCTATGTCCACAAAAAACAACATTGTTTTGTATTTGCCACTGCAGAAAAAACAAAGGAATGGGTGCATGTGATGTGGCGAGCTCAGTTGTGATTACCTGCAGGGTGAATTCACGTCACACTATGACTCCCCAGGATCGAGCACGACAACACAGGGATGAACGCCAGCTGGTTCTTGGACCGGGTGGTGGTGACCGACATGAACCGGCCCCATCTGCGCTTTTATTTCGCCTGCAACAACTGGCTGAGTCGTGAGGAAGCGGACAACCTGTTTGTCAGGGACCTGCTGGGCAGCCTGAACCCCATGGACGTCCCAAAATGTAGGTCACTCTGGGACAAACACTAACCCACACAAAGGTTCACAAAGGTTAAAACAAAATTACAAATAGCTCCACCACTTTTCAGAGAAACCACTGGGTTTGAGCAGAGGGACCACTATAAAAGGCAATAACCACAAGCATTGACAGCTCACAACTAATCAGACAGCTCAAGAGCTCCAGTAATTATGCAAATACCTGTCTCCTTAGAATCAATTTGGCACTAATGTTAGATAGGTACAGTTTTTTTAAGTCCCGTTCAGCTATTTTCTGCCTTAAATTCCCTGATCAGTGGGATGAGTTGAACCGAGAGGAAAGATATCGTACTGTATTTCAAAATAAAACCTCCACAAATGAACAGGATTTCTTTGTTGTTGTTGTTTTAGAAACTTGCCAGCGTTGGCACCATGTGTCTGGCCAGTTGTGCACAAAGGTGTCCGATAGCCTTCAGATCCTTCTGTGTCAGGCTGTAAATGAATTCCATCAGTGTAATCCTCGGGTAAAGCAGCCCATGTGCCCTGTGTTGCAATGTGATCTAACGTCTTAGTACCTGCGATCGATCAAGCAGAGCAGAGCTGTGAGGGAGCGGCCAGAGCAATATGGCTGTAACTCACACAACACACACACACACACACACACAGTTATGAATATTTATGCTGGAAACCATCTCCGCGCGGATTAGCAAGGAACCTGCCTAATGACAACCGAGAGTCCAGCTGATTGTTATTACACAGTGTTAGTAGTTGTGTAACTCATTGAGGCTGAAACTTGGGTCTCAGAGATACTGTAGTCTTTCTGAAGCATTGTTTATATGAATCACTGTATTCTTGATTTCCTGTGTCATGTTTTGCAGCAAATAAGTACATAGTGAGTGTGTTCACGGCTGACATGAAGGGAAGTGGAACTGATGCTGATGTGTTCCTCAACATCTTTGGAGAGAACGGTGACACAGGTACCATAGAGCTGATTTTTTTCATCACTGATTATTCTGTTGATCATTTTTCTATTAATGGATTAACCACATTGTGAGTAGTCTGATTTGCCACCAGCAACAACCATGACACATATTACTGTATATTTATTGTTACTATAATGACTGTATTCCAAAATGCTCTGTTTCTTATGAAAGGAGAGAGACGACTGGACAGTGACAAAGACAACTTTGAACGTGGGTCAGAGGACAAGTTTACAATAGAGGCGCCGAACCTGGGAAGGCTGAGGAAAATCACCATCGGCCACAACAACAGAGGCTCATCAGCTGGATGGTTTCTAGATAAGGCATGCACAATCTGCCAAGCATGAAACACCTTCACAAAAGTCCACGCATGCATGAAAACACTGATGATCCTGCATAACGTGTCTCTCCAGGTGGTAGTCGATGACATGGGGAACAAGGAGGTGTATGAGTTCCCAGTTAATCGCTGGTTTGCCATGGATGAAGATGATGGCAAAATACAGAGAGATGTGCTGGTTGGATCCATTCAGCCAATGGGTGAGAATGACACAAGCCGTGACACAAATGAGATGAACAGCAAAAAGATAGCTAATGATGTCGACGTCCAGCTGGCTAACTGCTTGTGAGCTGCAGTGGTATTATGAGCTATTTTAGTGTCTTTCTGCTCAAATCAAATTACTGTGCTGACATCATCACCCTGAACCGAAAACACACCCCTGAAGAGCCGTAATGTGAGGGACGCTGTCACTGCAGAAAAATCAATAAAGCTTTAATATCCCCTCCACACATGTATGAAAGCTGATTTGTAGTTGGGATTTTTTTGCTCATCCACTCAGGAATCATATACAATGTACAAGTGATGACTGGAGATGTGAGGGGTGCAGGCACCAACTCCAAGATCCACATGGTCATGCACGGCTCCAAGGGTATAAAGAACAGCGGCAAAGTCTTCCTGGAGGGCGGTGCTTTCGAGCGAGGTCTCATCGACATTTTCAACGTGGAGATTTGCGAGCTCATCAGCCCGCTCAGCAGGGTCACCATCGGGCACGACAACGGGGCCGTTGGTGCTGGCTGGTACTGTGAAAAGGTACAACACATCTGTTTTTTGGAACAGCGTGATTCTCGAAGTGTCATTCACCTACCAAGTACCTGTTTCCTTCTAGGTGGTAATATACTGTCCGTTCACGGGCATTGAGCAGACGTTTCCGTGCGGGATGTGGCTGGATGAGGATGAGGGGGACGGACTGATTGAGAGGGAGCTGTACGAGATGGTCTCCCTCAGGCAGAAAAAACAGAAGAGTGGGTGGCCTCATTGAACTCACAGATCTCTGCTCAGTGAAAGAAAAGCAAATCACATCTTCTATTAACCTGAAAAGAATTCAGGTTCATTTTTATTCAATTATATTTAATTCTGAAAACATGTTATCAAATCTACCCTTCGTCTACTCCAGAGTACCCATGGTCTCTGTGGATCTGGACTTCGGATGTGAAGGGGGCAGGGACCGATGCCCAGGTGTTTCTACAGATCTACGGCGAGAAGGGCAAGTCTGACGAGATCAAACTGGAAAACAACTCGGACAGTTTTGAACAAGCCCAGCTTGATAAATTCATGGTAAGCCCTGGATCATCTGCTAAACTGAGCACACTACAGCTTCTTCTAATGATAAGTTCTCACGCTGATCTACCCTGTGATGTTTGTTGGGATCACTGTAGGTTGAAATGCCAGACATTGGAAAACTGCTGAAAGTGCGCATCTGGCATGAGAAGAGACATCCATTTGCTGGCTGGCATTTAGCAAAGGTGACAAACGATTAAGATTTTTTAATAACCCATTTTACAGATTTTATAAAGTTTCCCCAAACTTGGCAAATCATGAAACTATGGTTTTTTTAAGGGAGTCTGGGGCTTGAATCGTTTATTATGTGGATACAGAACCTATTTTAATACCAGGTGTAAATGAGGTTCCTGATCTCTCAGTGTAAGCTGTTCAGTCTGTTGTATTGTGTCCTCTCATAGTTACAGCTTTTTGGAAAAACCGTGGCGTTTCCTTTGGTGTGGCCCAGTATACGGTGCCAGGAAGTAACTCGGTCTATCCCACTGGAATTTGTCAGCTGTTTGGAAAATGTTTGTTAAAGCTGCTGCACTGCTGCAGCCTTCATTTGTCTGAAGTTTGGATCACGAACCTGACTGTGACTTTCTGCAGGTGACTTTGCTCAAGACCCTGACAATGGACAAATATTCTTTCCATTGCGGCCGTTGGCTGGACATCAATGAAGACGACAACGAGATCGTCAGAGAGCTTCCGGCTACTGGAGCGCTCATCGAGGAGCCGCTGCTCTGTAAGAAACACACTGAGGACAAACACAAGAGGATTTGTTCAGTTGATCTTAAATAAGCACAAACTTTTTGACTGAGAGTGACCGCAGATATTTAAAGTTCATGTTAACAGTCATGACGTAATGTGAATGTACTTCTCTGATTCTTTTTTCAGTGATAAAGTATCGCGTAACCATCTGCACCGGCAACGTAAGCGGCAGCGGCACCGATGCCAGCGTCTTCCTCAATATTATCGGTGACCTGGGTGACACGGGGGAGCGACTCATGATTATGAGCAAAAACAATGTCAACAAATTTGAAAAGGGCAACGTGAGAGCACGCAACAATCACAGAAAACAAATAAATGTTGTCTGGGAAATGCGCTGCAAGCATCTTTAACCGGTTTCCTCTCTGTCTTCCCTCAGCATGATGAGTTTCTCATTGAGTCTGTGTCCTTGGGCCAGGTGCGCAGAGTGCGCGTCGGCCATGATGGCCGTGGTGGAGGCTGCGGTTGGTTCCTTGATAAGGTGATGGTCAGGGAGGAGGGCCAGCCAGAGAGTTTGGCCACTGAGTTCCCCTGTTTCAGGCAAGGCGATAATACTGCACATATGACTTAAAGGAATAGTTACACAGTTCCACGCTTTCTTGCCGAGAGTTGTGTAAGAAGATTGATGCCACTCACGTACTGGTCGGGTAAATGTGAAGCTGGAGCCAGGAGAAAGACCAACATCTCTAGCGCTCTTCAATCAGCATGTTGTATCTAATTTATTTTTAAGTGTAGAAATGATAAGGTGTGGTTTTGCAGGGTGTTATGCTCCTGACTGTTTAACGGCATAGTCTGCGCTGGGTGACTACAGCTTCATAGTAAATACAGATTGATACCACTGTGCTCATGTTTGCCAGGAAACAATTAACATTGCTTATCATAAAAAAATAAAAAGTGTAATTTTTACACTTAGGTTTCTGTAAGGAACAAATTATTCAGCGTTATGTATTAGATTTGGAGGTGCTGGCAGACATATTGTTTAAACTTGGGACTGAGCCATGTGAGCTGTTTTTCCCTGTTTCCAGCCTTTATGCCAAGTGAAGATAACTGGCTGATAACTGCTATCAATTTTCTCCTCTAACTTTGGCAAGAAAGCAAATAAGTATATTTCCCAAAATGTCAAAAATATATCTGTATAGGATGAAATGTCTGTATGTTTTATGTATTTACGCATCATTTTTTAGTGCAGAATTTTCTTCTTAATTCTTTAGTCCATAACCCACCAAAGCACCAACCAGCAGGATAAAATTGCCCAACCAGCCCTAAAAGCCTCCTAAATTGGCCACGCTTACTTTCACTAGTCCTCCAGTGGTGTGTGTTTAAGTAGTTAGGCAGCTGATGGATGTGTTTGGCGCTACAAATGGGCACTAAATGCACAGCGGTCAGCCAGATCTCTGCCTCTGTAATTGGAGCCAAACCACAAGGCTGAGGTGCAGAGTTACGTCTGGAAAGAGGCTGTTCCTGTCTGTCTCCTCTGTTCCTGTCTGTCTGTTCCTAATTTCCTAATCAAATATCCTTATAATCTTTGGCTACTTAAAATGTTTAGTGATTTGATTAGATGGGGGCTCATGCATTAAATGGAAACGTAGACCAACGCAAATGTAATTGTTGCAGTGTAGTGCATAGCTCCAGCCGATGAATGTTAATGTTTGAGTCTCGCCTTTTTTAAACAGAACGTTTTCTTACCTTCTTGTCAAGAATAGCTTGAATTTGAGCGATTCTGTAAATCTCATGACACCATTCTGACACAATAAACGTTAGAAATGAATAATTAACTTTTGATCTTCTTTCCACATATTTAAATTTTTTCCAGGGAGGTTTGCCGGGAGGGTTGATCTCATCCTATGTTTACTGCTAAAGGATTAAATGTGTGCGATTGTGCTTTTCCTCAGATGGTTGGACCGCAACGAGGATGATGGACAGATTGTCCGTGAGTTAGTTCCGGCTGGAGACGGCCTGCGTCTCTTTAGTGAGTGCACAGAGACCATTTTAAACCAAGAGCAAGCTAAAGTTCATATAAATTACATTATTCTAATTTCCATCCTCTTAAGACGTCAGCTACCACATAGCAATCAAGACGGGCAGTGTGAACGGGGCCAGCTCGGATTCCAGGGTGTTTGTCAAGCTGTATGGGGAGAAGGGTGACACTAACAAGATGATACTGGCAGTTTCCGACAACGACCTCAGGAACTACTTTGAGACGGGGCGCACCGACATCTTTACCATAGACACCTTTGACATCGGACAGGTAAGTTCTTCAAACATACTTTTCACAGAAGAAACATTTATTTGTGCTTCCTAAATCTGTTTTATCCGCTCATGTTCTCTGTGTTTACAGATAAATCGTCTCCTGATTGGTCACACTAATGAGGGCTTGCGGGCCGGATGGTTTCTGGACAGCGTGCAGATCTCGGTCCCGGTTCATGGGATGCAGTACATGTTCCCGAGCCACCGCTGGCTCTGCAAAGACGAGGCTGATGGGAAAGTGGAGGTTGAGATCTATCCAAGTGAGGTCTTGAACATCGAACAATGTAAATAACAACAACATAAAAAGTGCTAGACAGTCAGAATCCATCATTTTAATGGATTTAGTTATAATGCTCTGTTCTACATAATCTTTCTTCCTGTTGTAATACTGCGATGCCACTACAGTGATCAACTATGAAGTCACAGTGGTCACAGGGGACGTGCGTGCAGGTGGCACCAACGCCAATGTCTTCTGTCAGATCTATGGAGATGAAGGAAAAACAGAAGTTCTCTCCCTTCAGAGTCGCTCCAACAATTTTGAACGTGGCACCACTGAGATTTTCAAGGTCTGTATAAAGCCAGTGTCGTGTTATGTCAACATATGTAGGAGTTTAAGTTCCTGGTTTGACCGCTGTTTCATACCTACAACACAGATAGAGGCTCATGATGTTGGTAAGATCTACAAGATACGTATCTACCATGATGGGAAGGGTATCGGAGACGGCTGGTTCCTGGAGACAGTGGACATCAAGCGGCTGACGATGGCTATGGTGCAGGTTGAAGTGAAGAAGGAGGACACCAAGAAGGACAAGAAGAAGGACAAGAAAAAGAAGAAGAAAGAAGAAGAGGAGGAGGTGGAGATTGTTGAGAAGCTACAGGAAGTAGTGGAGACATTTACTTTCTCTTGTAACCGCTGGGTGGCCAGGGATGAGGAGGACGGGGAGATTGTGGTGGAGCTGCTGACGGATGACAATGAAGACCTGGAGAGTAAGTAGAGAGCCAATGTGTTTCTTCCAAAGGCTAGATGAATGTCACTCATGACCTGCATTTTCTCACTGTGTCACTGTGTTTTCCTCTCAGTGAACTCATACGAGGTTCATGTGTTCACTGGGACTATGTGGGGGGCGGGGACTGACGCCAATGTTTACATCAACATATACGGAGAGATTGGCGACACGGGGGAGCGGCAGCTCAGGAAGTCAAACAACCTGAACAAATTTGAGAAAGGCCGGGTAAGCTTTGTTTCTGTCAGCTCTAGGTGTGCTCATTTCTGAGGGATAATCTGAGTGTTGCTCTTTAAAGGAACAGTCTGACTTTTTGCAGAGTTTGATGAGAAGTATAATACCACACTCATGTCTGTCTGTTAAATGGGGTGGGGGGGGGGGTCATAATTTATTTATTAATTGAGCCCAAAATTTCTAGTAGTGCTAGTGCTAGTCTAATAAAACTATGTGACACATTACAGCATCTTCTCTACAAGAAGAAATGTGTTCTTGCCTCCAGCACTCCACAGACGCCTCCTTCTTCCACTGTTTATGACCTATTGTAGATGTATTTATCTGACCGGCTGTGTTCTACATGGTCATGATTGTTATCAGTGACACTGTCTCCAGGATAAGGCTCTGTTGTCAAACAAATGTTAGATCTAAAGAGCCTTGCAGGTTAAATAAAAATCAGATAAATAAGTAATGAGGGTCTAATGGACTGCTAATGTAAGACCTGTGACATTTCTTGACCTTTTGACACCGGCTTGTTCGCGTTTGATCCAGGAGGACATTTTCAACATCACGGCGGTCGACCTGGGGATCCTGAAGAAACTGAGGATCCGACATGACAACAGCCAGGCCAGCGCCGGCTGGTTTTTGGACAGAGTGGAAATTGTAGACAACAAAGACGACACCACGTAAGTCATGATGATGTTAGAAGGTGAGCAGAGATCCGTCAGCTCTTTAATTCAGATGTGCAGCTGCATCTTCACACAGCATCATCCAGCATAGCAGACAAAACCTCAAGACATAAAATGTCTGTAGAGCTCCACTGTGTGGTGTGAAATGGTATTATTTTGGTGTCCTGGTTAAGCGACAGCCTGTCTGTGGAGACTTGGGATCAATCTAAATAGAGATTGACATTTTCTTAAGCTGTTTTTAGACATGGAAACATTTGACAGTCCTAAACAGGCTACACACAGGTTATTGCATTGTTACTATGCAGAATGCACACTGCACATATACTGTTTTTTAGGTACTTTTTCCCTTGTAAGCGCTGGCTGGCCATTGACGAGGACGATGGACAGCTTGCCAGGGAGCTGGTTCCTGTGGACGAGGCCTTTATGAGGA
The DNA here is from genome assembly GCA_037975065.1 of Chaetodon trifasciatus. Classification (NCBI taxonomy): domain Eukaryota; kingdom Metazoa; phylum Chordata; class Actinopteri; order Chaetodontiformes; family Chaetodontidae; genus Chaetodon; species Chaetodon trifasciatus. The sequence goes on from JBBMOE010000003.1 coordinate 6,287,358, forward strand.
GAGGGGACGATGATGAGGAAGACTCTGAAGCCACACTTGGTCTTGAACAGAAAGGTGAGAGCAACATGACAAGACATTTTTTCTTTTAAATAAATAACAATAATAATCACAAGATGTTTAATTCATTCTGGTATTTTTTATTCTAGCCATGTCAACAACATACACCATCAGGATAAAAACTGGTGACAAAAAGTACGCAGGAACTGATGCTAATGTCTTTATGATCCTATACGGCACCAAGGATGACACAGGTAATTCTCCAGACTGTCTTTATATCTGTGTGCGTGTGTGTTTGAATTATTGAATTATTCTGTGATGTGCATATCTACAGGGATAATTAACCTGAAGGCGTCAAAGACTCACAGGAATAAGTTTGAGCAGGGTATGACTGATGAGTTCACCGTGGAAGCTGTGGACATCGGAACACTGAAGAAGCTGCGTATTGGACACGACAACTGTGGTACCGTAGGACAGAGTCCCTGTCTGTGCAGAATTAGTCAGGATCTGTCTACATAACGTGATCACGGTAATCTGTGTTGATGTTCAAGGAGGAGGATCGGCAGGCTGGTTCCTTGACTGGGTGGAGATTGATGCTCCGTCTCTTGGACAGAAGCTGCGCTTCCCCTGCGGTCGCTGGTTGGATAAAGGGGAGGATGATGGGGCCATCATACGGGACCTTTTCCCTAATTCTCTTCAGACTGAGCTTTACACACCATGTAAATCCCACTTAGTCACTGCATTACAGTCTAAATCACACCTGATGAAGATATTTGTCATTTGATGCACATAATTGGTTATTTTGTTTATTTTGTAGTTGTTCCTTACGAGATTAAAACCTTCACAAGTGACTTGTTTGGAGCCGGCACGGATGCAGACGTCTTCATTGTTCTGTATGGGCGAGATGCAATTTGCACCCAGCAGAAGTCTCTGTGTGTCAACAAAAGGGAGAGGAGGATGTACTTTGAGAGGGGAGCTGAGGACATGTTTATAGTTGAGGTAAAATAACAGTTTATAGCCACAAATAGATAAATCAAGCTCTGCAGACCAGGCCAGTGCAGAACAGCTAGAACATCAATGCACTGTTCATTTTGTGATGTTCTTTCTGTGCAGCTGGAGGATGTGGGGGATGTAATTGAGAAGATCCGTATTGGCCATGACAACCGCGGGGTCAACCCAGGCTGGCATCTGGACCGAGTGGAGATCAGACGTCTGCTCAGGAAGGGAAAGGTACCGCCTACAGAGCTGGAGGGTTATTCAGATCCTTTACTGAAGCAGCAGTACTGCAAAATAAAAGTATTCTGTCACAAGTACCTGCACTGAAAATGTCAATGTCAAGAGTCAAAAGGAAAAGTACTCACAATTCACTATTAATATACTATTACTGTGTAAGTAGCATTTTACAGTTGCAGTAGGTCAAGATTTATATATATATACTATTGGATGCTTTAATCTATAGCAATGCATCATATTTTAAAAGATGGTAGCATGTTTTCTATCCTAAGCTGTTAAGAAACTGCAAACTAAATATTTGCATCTGAGCTGCAGTGGAATAGAAGTATGAAGAAGCATTCAAGGCACGAACTGAAGGTAGCTGAAGGCAAAGCGAGGAAAATTCATTTGCTGCATTTCATACCCAAAGGCAACTGAAAGTGCTTCCCAGAGTACACAGGCAAAAACACAAGAAACAACTCATAAAACAATAAAAACAGGCAAGCAAAATCAGGCAAGTAAAAATGATAAAGCAAACTAACAAATAAATCTGATTTAAAAGAAGATTAATTTAAAACAATGGCAAACAAGTAAGTTTTTAGCTTGCATTTGACATAGTCAGCACTGCCTTTTCTTTGAGTCTTTTCTTTTAAGGTAATTTGAACAGCATAGAAGCTAAAGCAGCTTCACCGTGTTTAGTTTTGACTGTCTCTGATAAGTATCCTGGACCTAAACCATTCAGGGATTTATGGACAGGCAATGGGATTTTGAGGTTGACTGTGTGAGAAAGTGAAATGATCTGCTGGAGTTATACGCTGAGCTTTTTTGGTCCTTGTTAGAACCCTGACAACACATTCTGCATATCTGCAGCATGTTTTGACATTAATTTGCATAATGATAAGATAGTAGAAGGCTGATTTTGTTTCAATGTGACTACTGAGGTTTAGGTCCGAATCCAGGATAACATCGATGTTTCTAGCTTGATTTTTAATCTTCAAAGACAGACTATTAAGGTGAGCACAGACTTGAACCTTTCTTTATTGTCCACCAAAACAATGACTTCAGTAGTACAAGTAACCAACCGATCACTGGAATGATGATTGACACCACCACCTTAAATTAAATCAAACCTTATTTCTATAGCACTCTTCATACACAATAAAATGCAACACAAAGTGCTTTACAACAGTTAAAAACATTATAAAGGAAAACATAAAAACAGAGAAAACCCATCCCTCCCACCCTCGATATGTACATATGCACACCCAGAAACACAAACACACACACACACACACACACAGACACACACGCACACACACACACACACACACACACACACAGTAGTGAGACATGGCAAGGCACTGAGGATCGGGAAAAACGCCACCTTTGGGGCTGTCCACACTGAGAGGAGTCGTCGCAGACTATGACCACAGGGGGCACCGGCACCCGGGCCCCCCCGACTCCGACAGACAGGTGGACCCCCACACCAAGGTGGGGAGCCCCCCGCTCAGCCGGGCCGAAGGGACCCGGGATCAGCACCCCCAGCAACAGACTAGACACAACTCTCAGTGTGCAGGACCCCCCTGAGGAAACAAGAAACACTGCAGTTAAAAGGAAAAGGCATGATATAAGAAAACTAAAATAAATTAAACAGTTAAAGGAAGAAAAATATATAAAATAATAAATTTAGTAGATTAAATATAAACAACAGGTGTGGAGCGTAGTGGCTGAATGCCACCTCACTGTGGGTTTAGTTCTGGTATGGATAAAAGGCCGGTGCCGGAGGACCTCAGGGTCCGCGAGGGTTGATACGGTAAAAACAGGTCAGATAAGTAAGAGGGCGCAAGGCTGTTAAGACATTTAAAAACTAGTAAAAGAACCTTAAAATCGATCCTGAAGCGGACAGGGAGCCAATGCAGCGACTGAAAACGGGTGTAATGTGGGCCCACCCTCTGGTCTTCGTCAGCACACATGCAGCTGAGTTTTGAAGTATTTGGAGGTTTGAAATACTCTTTTTGGGAAGACCAGAGATCAGGGCATTACAGTAATCTAAACGACAGGAAATAAAAGCATGCATTAGCACCTCTGTGCTGGCCTGATGGCTGATGATAAAAGCCTATTTTTGTTATATTTTTGATATGTGGAATAAAAATCAGCTCAGAGTCAATACAGATTGTGTTGGTTTCAAATCTTGTAGTTTTGGTAAAAGTTTCTCAGTCTGGCATTTGGGACCTATAACTAAAACCTCTGTTTTGTCCTGGTCCTTAATGCTTAATGATCAAATGCTTGATGTAGAGTACTTACAGTACATTTGGCTTTTCCAACATTTTACCACTCACATCTGCTGGTATCACACAAGCTCTACTTTTGGTCAGTAGGTGGAGATGTTGTCTTCACAGATGGATGAGGGTAATCCAGCACTGTCACATACTGAGCCCAGGCTCAGACAAGGACAAGCCACTGCTCACTGATTCCCCTCTGAGGCACAAACGCATAAATTAAACTGTGGGTATCTCTCTCTCTGTAGGGTTCGGAGACTGTAATCTTCCCATGTGAACGCTGGCTCGCCAAGTCGGAGGATGATGGAGAAACAGTGAGAGAGCTGGTGCCCTCTGACATCATCACTGAGAAACTTTCGCGAGATGGAAACCTGAAAGTCACTGAGGTCGAGGTGGAAGATGCTCTGGAGAGTATGTTATCATACAAACAACACATTCATCTAACATGCAGGGATATCTGCAGGATTTGTCTCTGTTGTGCTCTGTCTCTTTGCCACCTTTCTGAATATTAATTTGAAAACTAGAGGCAATTTTCCGTGAGTCTCTGTTATGTAACAGTGGCATCAAACCAGGGGTGGGAAATTGCTTTCTTTTCACTCTGTATTCTGCCAGTTGCCTAAAAAAATGATCCCCTTGTGCTTGTCTGTGATCACGGTCCTCGCTACAGCTCACACATACAAAGTGTCAGTGATGACAGGTGATGTGTATGGAGCCGGCACCGACGCCAACGTCTTCCTCACGATTTACGGAGACCTGGGGGACACTGGAGAGAGGAAGCTCAGCAAGTCGGAGACAAACGGCAACAAGTTTGAACGAGGATCTGTGAGAAAAGCACATTTTTCGCCACGTGTGCTTTTCAGTCTGGAAAGCTAAATTACAGAAAAAGCACAAACACATAATTACACTGTCATGTTTTATCTCCCCAGGTGGATAAGTTCACTATAGAGGCCGTCGACCTCGGACAGGTTTTCAAGATAAAAATCCGCCATGATAACAGCATGCTGAGTGCTGACTGGTACCTGGACCAGGTGGAGGTGGTAGACGAGGATACGGAAGAGGTCTTTCTCTTCTTATGTGAACGCTGGCTGTCCAGGAAGAGGGAGGACCAACGCATTGAGAGAGTCTTCTATATCAAGGTAGAGAGGAAGATGTCTGTGTGTGATTGTGCGTAGAGGTGCCTCACAGTCATATGAACAAATGGCACAAGAGACATTAAAAAACTATAGTGGAGAGGAGACTAAAAAGGCACCTTATAAATTTTCTAATTCAATATTTAATTTTTAATTAAACTGTCAGTTCACCTAAATTACACAAAGAAAGATTTTTCACTGACCGTTCATGTTATCTACCTGACATGTTGGAGATTCATGCTGAGGATATGAGATATCGATCTTCCTAGATTCTCTTTTTCCATCCCTGAATGGATGAAAAAAGACTCGTGAACAGGATGAACACTCTGCAGCCTTGCCTGCAGCTCAGTGAGGATGTTCTAAATGCTAACATCAACATGCTAACATGCTCCTATATTAACATTCAGAGGTCATGTTTCCCATGTTCACCCTCTGACTTCAGCATGTATGCATGCTAATATTTGTTAATTATAACTAAAAATAGAGAATCTAGATCTTAGCATGTATCTGTGTTGGCGTGTTTGTCTGCGTCACTAACGTGTGTTGTGTTCTTTCAGGGTTATGAAGGAGTTAGAGAAAGCCTAAACAGTAAGAAGAACTCAGCCCTGACTGTGAAGAGTGTTGACAGTAACATGAACAAAAAGAACAAAAAGAAGAAGGAGGAAGAAATCGAGCTCCCGAGTAAGAAAAATCAAGAGTCTTCAGTAGCGGATGCCTGATTCATCCTCTCTGCTCTGTGAATGTTTGTCATTAATATTCTAACACAGACATCTTTACATAATCTCTCCCTCTCATGAATGAATAAGTGTTGTGCTCTTCCTGTGCAGTCATACCATACCACATCACCATCTGCACTGGACTGGAGCGCGATGCAAGCACCACCAGCAGGGCTTATGTGATCATTATCGGGGCCAATCACACCCAGACAGAGAGGTTGTGGCTGGACCTGCTGGACGGGAGGCAGGGCTTTGAGGCCGGCTCTCTGGAGAGCTTCGAGTCCCACGGTTCAGACGTGGGGGAGATCAAAAAGGTCGAGGTGAGGGAGGGAGGGGGAAGCTTTTAGAGCTTCAGTGAAGATCGTGCACTCTCATGCATCCACGCACACACACGAACGCAGAAAAATACACCCACGTCGCTTGAAATGACTGTTTCTCTTCCTCCCTGCAGCTCGGCCATGATGGGGCCACTCCTGAGAGCTGCTGGCTGGTTGATGAGCTGTCTGTTGCTGTGCCAACCAAAGGGGTCAAATATATCTTTGCTTGCAAGTGCTGGCTGGCCAAAGATCGAGGAGATGGTTTGACTTCTAGAGTATTCAACGTGCTGGATGCAGAGGCCATTTCCATCTCCCAGAAGGTATGGAAATGTGAGCATATTGACGTAAAGCACAGGCAAATGGCAGAAGACATATAATCACAGCTGAAGCAAATTACCATTTTCATTAATGACAATGATTCTATGCGATGATACCAGAACTGATTTTTTAACCCTTTGAATCATGATCAAATTGTTTCATTCTCCTGGTTTGGATGATAATATAATTTGCAACATTATTGATATAGTTGGATTTATTGAAGACAGATTTATTGGTGAAGGTATTAGAAAATTAATATTTTCATTAAAATCAAACTTTCCTACATCTTATCCTTGTGGCTGAGTTTTTGACTCTGTTAGATGGGATTCTATTTAAATATGTGAGGAGCCCTTTAACTTTGGTGGCCCTTCATTCATCATATGTCTAATATTTTCATGTCAGATTATTTACGAGGTGACGGTAGTAACAGGAGACGTGCAGAATGCAGGAACAGACACCCTGATCTACATGTCTGTGTTTGGAGCCAATGGCAGCACAGAGGAGATGCTGCTGCAGAAGAATGAGGACAGGTAGCCAAACACAGACGCCACAGACAATATAAAATGAAGAAGCTCTGTCATTGTGCTGCAGATTATAACTTTGTGTTGTTTGCTCGGTGGATAACAGGTTTGAGCGCGGTCAGGAGGACACTTTCAACATGGAGATCGATGACATTGCCCCACTGAAGAAAATGAGGCTTCGTATTGATGGTTCTGGCAGTCGACCTGACTGGTTTCTGGATCAGGTCAGCTCACCTTAAAGGGAAACTCCACCCATTTTACACATCAAAGTGTGTTTACAGGACCTGCAGAGTACTTCTGCATACGTGAAAAATCAGAGCTCCAAATTGAGGCTACACTAGCTGCTACAAGCAAAATACACTGAACTCTCAGCGGTTGAGTTGTATTGTAGGTAATGTAGGTGGCAAGTAAAGAAGAACAATGCAAAGAACAAGACGATATTTCTGGTTCTGCTGTATTGATTGTGATACTGTTTTATAAACTGTCCATCATTACTCTGACAGTTTTATAGTGCAGTGCTAAATTGGCTCATTAGCTTAGAGCTAAGACAGATAGACACATGTTCAGGAGCTGAGATCACAGTAAAAGATTACAATAAAAGGAAATCTTTAAGCTGGTTTAAGCCTCCAGAATGAGCTGATCGCGCACTGTGCACTGGTTTCCTTCCACTCTTTTCAAAAGCTAATTAATTATCAAGAAGAAGCTGCAGATCTCATCCATAAAACATAAAACCAGGAGCATGAAAAGCAGAACAGTAACTGCTAGCGCCTTCCAAAATCAATAGTACAAAGCAGTCACAGGTTGTGTTTTTACCCTGGCACTGTATGCTGTAGGTCACAGGATCATCAATCTATTGTATCACACAGACAAATACACACACACATTTATCCCTGCCTGCAGGAGAATGGTCAATGATTCACCCACCCACGCGGACACATACACACACTCATATGCAGCAGGGCCCACAGTTCCTGGAGTGAGCATATTGACCCATTTTATTCACCATGCTGTTGTTTCTGGCATCATGGACGCACACACACACACACACACACACACACACACACACACACACACACACACTCACACAAACAGTAATGAGAGCTGTGTGTTCCTGTATTCAGAAGACAGCGAGACATTCCATTTTGAATTTCCTCTTAGTGTGAATTGATGTGTGTTTGTGAATATATTGCACATTTTTTATGCACGGTCCAGCAATATAATCGACTGCATTAATATACATAGTTTCCCAAAAATGATTCAATATTTTTTCTCCTGGGCTGACCCTGTAAGGACAGCATCACTGCTCATCTCCAAATTCAGTCTGATGTCTCAAGCCAAACGCTTTGATGAAATAGAACACATTTCCTATGCAAATGTCTCCTCTGGTAAAGGCACCATGCCTGCAGAGCAGCAGAGCAGTCAGGAACAATACCAAGCCCTGTCCGTCCGTGCCTGGGACTCAGCGGCTGCGAACGTCTCCTTGACTTGACCCTGCACAGAGCCTTGTGTGTTCAGCATCACAAGCAGATGTGCTGCCTTTATGGATTGCTGGGTCTGTGTATTGAAATGGGCACAACAGTGCACCGGGCGAACTGCCAGCATAGTAATCTGCCGAAATAAATATGCAGAGTGGAGAGTGTGGCTGCCTGGGCTGAGCCTTTGCCTAGTAATGAAATGTTTCCCAGGACTAGTGACAGACATTTTGGAAGAGGCAGGGTTTGTGTACACACCAGCAACACATTGGTATCCATAATATGATAATATGTGACATAACACTTTTTCACATACTGATCCGGTTTTTAGCCATGCTGCAGGATTAGCTGTAAAGATGGTAATGTCTGTCAGTCCTCCACTTTGGTTCATACTGAAAGCATATGCTATAACCACCTCACAGACCTCTCTCTATATAATTGGTTCCCATCATACAGTAACTGGTTGAATTTGCTCTTTCTTGCACTGGTTGCATATACTTATTAGCAGTCCATCCATATTCATTGCATAAAAACTGACATGACTCAATCTTCCCAATACATCATAATAATAGCAGAAAAAGCATGCATTCATACCCTTTAGGTGCCATACTTTTTTGTTACACTCCAGTGAATCATAAAAATCAATGTCAGGGTGCTGAATGACATTTAGAGGAAGTGTGACATTATATTTGAAGAGCTCGCTCTGTGCATCCAGGTGATCATGCGTAACCTGACCACAGAGGAGGTGTCTGTGTTCACCTACGAGGAGTGGCTGTCCAGGACACGTGGACCCAAGAGAACCATGATCTGTGAGATGGGTGCTGTTGTGGACGAAGAGATGATGGTGGAACTCACCACCTATATCATCCAGGTTAAGACTAGTGATATTGCAGGTAAGCCTTCATCACAGTTGGAGAGCTTTTTCTTTCACTTTTCACTGAAAATTAGTACATGGCAGTGACTGCAAACGCTTATATGAAAGTACATCATCAGGTTTGTGACCCCATAACATAATGTTTTCTTCTGACTTATCATCACACTGTGCATATGTCAGTGTTTGTTGTTCAGTTGTTCTTCAGTAGGCAAGTAAAAAGCAAAGACTAGGAAAAAAATGAGAATATATCAACATTAATTTTGCATAGCATTCACACCACAAAAAGAAGGGGGCCAAGGATTGATCTTTGAGGAGCACCTTTTATGTTAACATTTGATCAGACCCATGAGGCACAGGAACTGAAGTTGAATTCAACAGATGAGAGAATTTCAAGTCCACTTATTAGTCATTTCAACATTATCCATCCATCCATCCTTTCATCTGCGGGTCAGGTGAGGTGAGTGAGCAGCTCAGACATCCTCTTTCATCAGTAAAATCCTCCAGCCCTTCCTGAGGGATCCTGGAGGACTCAAAGGTCAGATGACAGACTTCATCTGTCAAGTGTGTTCTGTATCCACCATGATGTCATCACCTCAGTGTTCATTCTTTTATGAGCTCCGACCCTCTAAGGCCAAATCAGTGCTACAACCCTGTACAGGCTATTTATGTCTGTAATCTCATTCTTTCACATCATTGTCCAAAGCTCAAGGCTGGGTTTCACAGATATGTCACAAAGAACCTCATCCTCATTTGACCTGTCCTTGTGCAGAGGTTTGTGTTTTCAAGGAAACAAAAGGTGGAATAATTTCTGTTGGACTGAACATTGTAATGAAAGAAATCCTCCTCAGAAACCCTCCACGCTGCTTTGCTCCTTCTTTTCTTCATGCAGTATTTCATGTGGCTCGGTAGTGCTGCTGATCAATACGATAGTGTGGTGAGAAGTCTGAGCCGACTTCAAAGGACTGCTCTCTGCCCTTGGCAGTTACTGGAGGCTAAGATATAGCGCTGTACCACCACTGAGGCTCTGGGAGGAATAATGAGGCTGGCTGACACACACACACATACAGGCAAACACATGCACACAGCATTACACAGGCAATGCTATGCATGTGGTAATGGTCTGCTTTGGGATCATTGTGGGGGTGAATTTCATGTACAACCCCAATTCCAGAAATGTTGGGATGCCGTTCAAAATACATTGCTAATCCTTTTTTGACATTTACTCAATTGAAAACAGCACAACGACAAAATATTTAATGTTTAACCTCATCAGTTTCTCATCCTGGAAAGGCTCAGCCGTTCACAAGCGAGGATGGAGCGAGGTTCACCACTTTGTGAACACATGATTGGATATAAATAATAATTTAAAGGCAACAGCAACACAAAATGCATTTCTCAAAGTTACATTAAAAAGATCTAGATTTCTAGTGTTACAAACACTTTCATTGCTCAGTAAAACTACAGGGCTGTTAATTTAAATATCAGATTTCCAGCTTGGTGTTTATGCACGTGTAAAAAGAGGACACTGAAAACGTGCTGCAGACTGAATGAGGTTTGTGTTCACTGTTGTCTTTTACACACTCAGTGTCTAACCCGCTGTAATGGAATAATAAAGCACAGCGGGATTATAGATGAGTCAGAGAATGCAGCTTTCTCTGCTGGTTGTTAGCTGATCTGTTTCCTCAGGGCTTTGCAATCTCAGTATTTATTTCAACAAATAATTCAACAAAGCCCTGCAATGGCTGAGATGCTTTGCAGTTTAAACCTCAGACAACAAAGTGCAAGCACTTTTAAATGAAATAGTCCTACATTTAAACACAGTCAATACAGCATATTGGCAAGTTCACAGTTTGTCACATTGTTCTCTGTTTAATCCAATCCAGTGTTTTTGTCTTTAGCAGGGCAGCGAGGGAAGCAGAAATCCTGATTCATTTTTCTAAATGGGCAACTCTCTCCTGTCTCCCCAGTGGCAGGCACCGATGCCAACGTGTGGATCATAATTTTCGGAGAGAACGGAGACACGGGGACGCTGGCATTGAAAGAGTGCAGCAAGTCCAACAAGTTTGAACGCAAGCAGGTGGACACATTCCGCTTCTCTGATATCCTCAGCCTCGGAGAGCTCTCCAAAGTACGAGTCTGGCACGACAACACAGGTCAGCCGCTCAGATGTACCAGTCAGTCTGCATCGTGGGATGATTAAATCTGCACTTTCAAACCGTCATGGTGAAGAGCGCTGTTTAGTTTGCTTCCTAAAACATGTATGTTGCATGATTACACGACCTTACCTAAACCTGGCCACTGTTAGTCAGACATCAGGGGACATGCCTGAGTCACCACTTGTCTGATTTTGATGAAACCTGGATAGCCAACGCTAACAACTGCTACATCACTGTCAGGCTTTGAGGAAACCTGAAGGGCTGACGCAGCTTTTTACTCACCGGCCTGAAAGATTGCTGCATCACTCTTGCTTCATCACTCTTGACAACATTTCTTACTTACTGTCTTGTTTGCTTCCTGATCCCATTACACCCAGGTCTTGCTCCAGGATGGCACTTGGAGTATATTGATGTGAAGGATGAGCTCATGGACAAAACATTTCGTTTCCCCTGTGACCGCTGGCTTGCCAAGAATGACGATGATGGACAGATAATGCGAGAACTGGCCTGTGCGAACAACGACTACTTAGACCTCAATGAGAAGACGAGTAAGGCCCGAACGTCTAGCACATTTTAAAGTTGTATTTTTTAACAGTCCAGTCCTGGTTGATACGGGGACACCTGCAGTTACCATGGTAACAGCAAGTGCAGTTTAATACTGCAGGTCCCCAAATTATTAGAGGCAGCAGTAGGCACTCCAACAGAAGAGCAGCTGGTGGATCAGTGGAACAAGCTCACATTGCTTTAAGAAAGATGCCTGTCAATAATCTCCCACCCTGTGTTTTGCAGTGCTTTTAATGTGAAGGAGCAACAGTCGAATGGTGTGTTTGCGTTAGCAGTAACTTTAATTTACCTTGCAAACAGTGTGAGGAGAGAACAAAGAGGCTGAGGTCAATGAGACAAAGTTACAATGACATTTACTACTTTGAGAGATAATCACTGCATGCAGATACATTTAATGGTTATTGCTGAGAAATGCTGACAACAGATTGTATCAAAATGCAGTGTGATTTCATGAAAGTCTTTCTAACTTAAGTTATCCCACATATTTTTGTGCTGTGGCATCTTTGCACAAACATGTCTGTTTGAGGACAACTGAGACAATTTTCTTTGACTGTCCATGTTTTCTCTCTGAAAGAGTACGAAATCTGTATCACAACTGGAGACACAGATGAAGCTGAAACCAAAGAAAATGCCTGGATCGTACTTGAGGGGAAGAAGGGCCGATCAAAAGAATTCGTAATGGAGAACTCCTCAAAGAAGAAGAGGTTCTTGCGGTAGGTGTTTGGTGTGAGATTGATTCAAAGAGCTGCAACTTGTTTGTGTGAAAAAGCTTCAAGGAATGTGTTCTCTCTCCCTCTAGTTCTGCCTTTACACTTACTATGATAATCCCACCAGCACCAAGCACTTCAGCTCAGAACAATCCTGCTATCGCAACATTACACCATCCCGGGGAAATATTCATTCTGGCACAGGACAAATTGCCTGACATGAATTTAAAGTTTGTGGACCAATTACAGGGAATAGCCACTCACTCTCTCATGCTTATTTCCCTCCGGTTTCAGGGGAAATGTTGACAGGTTTGACTTCTCGTCCAAGAACCTGGGTGACATTGCTGGTATCTGCCTTGGCCACACTCCCAAAGATGGAAAGAAAGTCAAAGGGGAGGTTTACTGGCATGTGGAGGAGGTGGTCGTCACAGAGAGGGAACTGGGAAACAAGTGAGACATTGGCTGCTGCTCAGTGAGCCACAAATACATCCAGTCATTCTTCCTTTTTGGTAGCAAATTATATTCTTTCTTCTCTGCATCTTCACCTCCAGGTACATCTTCATTTGCAATGCCCTCATCCCGCTCTCTCCAAAGAGGGACGATTTCTTGACCTTCGAGTGCACGAAGGCCATCGAGAGCTTTGCCAGTAAAGCTCGAAGCCTTGTGCCCGTCAAGTACGAGATCATCGTCATCACGGGCGATGAGAAGGGAGCAGGTACTGATGCCAACGTTTTCATCACTATCTACGGCTCCAATGGAGATTCAGGCCGTCGGCAACTGCGGCAGAAGTTTCGTAACCTTTTCGAACGTGAGCAGACGGACCGTTTCCTGCTGGAAATGCTGGACATGGGAGACCTGCAGAAAGTCCGGGTGGAGCACGACAATGCAGGTCTGAACCCCGGCTGGCTGCTGGATCGCGTGGAGGTCACTAACACAGCCAATGGCGTCACCACCATCTTCCTCTGTGGGAAGTGGTTGGACACTAAGAGGGCTGATGGGCAGATCGCCCGGGTTCTCTACCCGAAATATTAGAAAAAGTATTATTTAAAAAAATTCCCATTGCAGAGAGATCTCCCCTCATGACCAAAGATATTCTGCTTTGGCAAGTTTTATATCTCAGGAACTGAGACAGATTTTTACATTCATAGTGTATTTTTTATGATATCATACTTCATTATTTAATACTACTCGGAAATATAGCCTGCAATGAAATACTGTGACAATATCCTCTTAGGTCAGGAAACTGAATGTGCCATTCTTTATAAATTTCATATGTCAGGGATGGTTTGCTCAGTTGCTTTGTTATAATGGAGGTTTTATAAAAGATTAAATTCTTTTGTGATACTCAGAATCACAGCCTTCAATCTGTTTGACTCTCAGAGATTTAGCAGCTCTTTATTGGCTCTGCAGGCCATTGCAGCTCTATGGAGCGTGTTAGCATCTTTTAACTCACTGTTGTGGTTTTTACAGCCTGGAATTTTACTGCTTTAATTTCACCCCCTCATCAATTCGTTTCCAGCAGCAGGCAGCAGTTTTCAGTGAAAAGACTCTGATGAACTCACTGTACACTACCTGCAGGCAGACAAAGTGTGTGACAAACTGATGGAAAAAAACATGGATCGTTTAGCTGTTAAAGAGCAGATTTTTCCCTCAGATAAGACCAAAACCAGCTAAAAGGAGGGTGAATAACTGCTGCAAAACCTCTCAAAAACAACAAAAAAAGCAATAAAAATGGATAAATAGTGCCTAAAATATTCAACAGTATCTGCCAACAGAACAGGAAAGTTTCACGTAACGTCTATCGCATCTCAAAGAACCCACAGTTATCTTAAAATAGTGCAGCCAGACTAAAAACAAGTATATATTGTCTTGATTTAAGATATTTCATCTTACTTAGATTTCAGTTTTTGTAGTGACGTGAATATGAACAATGTGTTAGCCTTAACATATTTATAAGGAGATAATATGTAAACTTTGGGTTTACAGCTTGTTCTGCTGCCCCCAAGTGGCCAAAAATGTTCCTTCAATTAGTACTGCTTTAGAGTCATTGATAAACATTGTATTATGTATCAATTTATACACATTACACTGTTATTTAAAGCATAGAGAGGGCTGCTTTGTCTTATTTTATCTAATAACAGCTTCTTTAAATGTCAAAGGGTGAGATTAGAACCACATGTTAGCATCTGGGGGAAAAGCTGAGACCACAATATACTTGTCCATTTTATCCAATTTATTACAAAAAGAGCACATACAAAAGGATAATATACAAGCCATGAAATAAAATTAAAATTAAAAAACAAAACAGAACAGAACAGTTTGGGTTTAGCAATGCAACTTTTGAAATCATTATCATCATTATTAGTAGTAATAATAAATAAAGTACAAAATTCCACCACATGTGAATCTAACATTTACCCATAATATGCTCATCCATTTCTTCATCAACACACTCGTCACCATTAATGCGCTATTGCTTTAATATTAATGATAAATAGTTCTATTTTCAGATAAAATATCCTATATTGAAAAACATTGCGCAGTCACAGCTAAACAGCAGATTTTCGTACAAGGATGTCGGCAGCCCTTTCACTGGCACTTTTTGGGATATTTTCTCTTCAGCTTTGTTTTTCAGTTTCAAACAGCAACAAAATTCATATTTTTTTTTCTCTTATATTCTTTGTATATATTTTCACCATAGACTATTAAACCATTGAGACTATATTGAAACCTGAGAAAACATGCATTTTTAGAAAAGGTTGTGCTTTAAAATCCTTGCCTTCCTTTTAGACTGTGAAAGGAAACAGAGGATAGAGTCTGAGAGACGGACGGTAAAATAAAAAAGAAGAGCTGCAGATAGAAGATAAACAGAAGAGAGAAATGAACGAAGGAAGAATTCCTGTAGTATCTGTAAAGCCCACAGTGGAACATGCCTCTTTATACAACTTTTTCCACAATATGTAAATACTTCATCACGACAAACCAGCAGCTGTTTTGGACAGTTTGACTTGAATTTTGAGGAAAATGGCTTTTGTCGACGCCTGTCAAAAGCTCCTTCAGGACTCGTTCTTTTAATTAATTATGCAACCAATAAGGCATGGTGGCTTCATGGACTGATTGTTATTAATGGTTTCAGTAGTATGGAAATATCTCCTAACACTTAAAGCGAGGCACTTGTTATGCTTAAGACTACAAACTATTCTGGAAACTGAAGAGAAACACCGGAGAGATGAAAATGAAAAGGTATAAAGAGTTAAAGCGAAGGAACATGCCTCACAGGTGATCATTATTACGACCCATAGTGCACTGTGAGAAGCAGAGCGTGGAAAAGAAAAGCCAGAGATCGTCGTGATCATATTAAATTATCTAAACTAACTTTTTTTTTTTTTTTTTTTTTGCCAGTGAGAGGGTTCCCATAGTTAAACAAGTGAGTGCAAAAAAAAAAAGAAAAACAAGAACAAACCAATTCACTTCATTGCAGTTTGTCCACTACATCACAGCATGGGGGATCAGAGAAATTGCATTGAATGGAATGTAACCAAGATCCACAGCACCACATGAGAGAGAGAGAGAGAGAGAGAGAGAGAGAGAGAGAGAGAGAG